>CAUYUJ010019837.1:504272-519272 GCA_963575745.1 Prorocentrum cordatum | reverse complement strand
AGTATTCAAAAATGGTGGACAGAATCGTCCTCTGACTATTTGTTTAATACTATTTTTGAGTCTGCCTCCTGTGGAGGGACGTGCCCGACTGAAGACTGGCCAGGTGTCGCTAGAAGTGCTCCTGGCCCAAGGTGCTCCCAGGGGTTCCAAGGAGGCCACAACGGCCTCCAGAGCACCAAATCACTGAAGGGGCCCTGGGACACACGAATAACTACACACAAATAACAGGAGTCCCCATAGTTTCCAATATTTTCTGGGTTTTTGTCTCCCCCCCCGCTTCCCATGTTTTCCCATAGTTTCCTGGGAGTCGACGATTCATTGTGTCTGTGTCTTTACCCTCCTGAAAGGAGGCCCCCACGGCCCCCAGAGCGCCCTATCGCGAGGACCACGGGGCCCAAAGGGGAGCCAAAATGGCGCGCAGAGCTGCGGCCCTAGGCTCTGCAGCGAGAAGAGCTGGTGCATACTGTAAAGTTGGGAATCTGGAGCCGCAGCTCAGCCCAAACGCCATCCAAAACAACAAGATTGTCCCCCCAAACCCTCGCACCAAAACGAGAGCGGACCTCCGTTTGTCACCCTCCCTGCCCCCTTTCTGGGGCCATTCCTACAGACGGCCCACTTCTCAGACCCCCAGACAAACCCAAGCTGAGGGCACCTTGGGCCAGGGGCACCTCCAGCAACCCCCGACATGTCTGGGTCCCCCTTCGCCGCCGCCAGCCCCGCCCGACGAAGTCTCCCAGAGGCCCCTGGCATCCGAAGATGCGCTTCCGTTTCGATCCGCGGGCCCCCAGTCCCGACCCTTCCCCAGGAGTCGTCATCTGCGCTCTGAGAACCGACTCGCCCTCGCCCCTGCCCCCTCCCACCCATCGCCGTCGGGCCCCGCCCCATCGGGAGCGGCAAAGAGGGGGGTGTCCAAGAGGGGGGGGTGCAAATCATGACCGGCGGCATGTGCGCGGCCCAGCGGGGGGGGCCAGGGGCGTAATGAAATAAGAAGAGGCGCCATGAAATCTGGGGAAATATCATGCCCCCCGCCATGATATCCACCCCCCCCTAGTCATCACCCCCCTCTTTTCCGCCCCCGACCCCCGGACGCGGCCGGCCGTCCTCCCGGGCGAGGGCCGCGAAGCAGAGGGGCCGCGGCGGCCAGCAGGCCGCCGGGAGCCGCGCCACCTCTGCCGCGGCGGGCGCCGTCGCCGCCGCCGCCGGCGCCGTCGCCGCGGCCGCGGCAGAGACGTCCAGCGCCTCGCGTGTGCAGCACGTGCTCGGCGGCGACTATGTCGTCGGCACTCCGAGGGACAGCGAAGCGGATCTGGGAGGACCCGTCTTCGATCCCTTGGAGCATGACCTGGCACTAGGCGGCGCGCCCAAGGGGGGAAGTGAGAAGGGGCGGGCCTTCTCAGAAGGCTCGAAAGTCCCCCGACCTTCTGAGAAGTGTTCTGAGCCTTCCCTGAAACACGGAAAAACTCTCGGAAGGAGCGAGGGTTTGTGAGAAGTCCCGCCGCCTTCTGAGAAGAAGGCCTTCTCCTTCTCACTTCCCTCCCTCGCTCGCCGCCGATTCACCTTACCCACGAATCCCCTGCACCTTGGCAGGACTGGGTCCCGATGCGCACTCCTCTTGACAATCGTGCAGTTGGCTAGAGGCCTCCTAGATGGGGTCCTAGTAGATGGGGTTGAAAGATCGCGCCGCATCGCAAATGCATCGCCGATGCATCGGCCATGCATCGGCGATGCACTGGCGACGTCGGCGATGCGTCGGCGCCGTCTGCGTGGAGAGAACCGGGCTCCGCATCGAGCCGCATCGCCGATGCATCGGCCATGCGGCGCGATCCTCCGACCCCATCTACTCCGATCCTATCCAAGAGGCCCAGATTGGCGGTACTTGACCGGCCCCGGTGCTGCCCTCCGTCTACGCCGGCTTCCGTGGCGGAGCCCTCCCCCTTCGGGGCAGGCCTTGCCCGTTCGGGGAGGGGGGCCCCGGCGGGGCCTCGGCGAGCCCCTTCTGCGGGGAGCGGGAGGGGGCGGGCCCTCTCAGAAGGCTCGGAAGGCCTCGGGCCTTCTGAGCAGTCCCCGGAGCCTTCCCCGAGCACGCAGAACACTTCTCAGAAGGCCAGAGTACTTCTGAGAAGCCCCGCCGCCTTCCGAGGAGGCCTGCTCCTTCTCACCTTCCCCCCCCCCCCGGGCGCGCCGCCGACGCAGGGTCGGGGGGAGTTGTCCTGCGCGTCGAGGCCCCCCATGGCGCGGTGCCAGCGCTCGGCATGCGACTATGGAGTTGGCAGGCTGTCCTGCCGCGGGACCGTCATTGGCCCCTCCTTCCTCCCGGGTGGGGCGAAGAGGCTGGCGCGGACGAGGGGGGAGAGGAGGAAGGAGGCAGAAATCACACGCACACGTCGTTCACTTCTGATCGTGCTCATTTCTAACCGTGCTCGTTTCTGATTGCTCCTGGCCCCCCGGTGGCCAGGAAGAGGCCCAGGATAGAGCAATTAGAAATGACAGGACCTTGGCCTCTCGAAGAGTTAGACGTGAACAATGTGTCTACGGTCGGGAACTCCTGCTCGGCATGCCGCGGCGGCGGCCCCGGCGGCACGCTGTGTACTTTGCAAGAGGGGACGGCGTGCCGCTCCGCTGCACGCGGGGCAGCGGGGAGAGGCCCGGAGCCTGGACGCCCGGGGGCCGCGAGGTGGACGGCGCGTCGCGCCGAGGCGGAGCGGCACGGCGGCCAAAGAGTTCCCGACCGCAGGCACATGCCAGGAGTGCACGGTGTCCACCGGGACCGTCGGCGACCCGAGGAGGAGGAGGAGGAGGGAGGAGGAGGGAGGAGGAGGAGGAGCAGCAGGAGAAGCAGGAGGAGGAGGAGGAGGAGGGAGCAGGAGGAGCAGGAGGAGCAGGAGGAGCAGGAGGAGCAGGAGGAGCAGGAGGAGCAGGAGGAGCAGGAGGAGCAGGAGGGGGAGCACGGGTCGCCTCAGCCCTTCGGAGAAGCCCTCCAAGCATGAGCTCAGACGATCCGACTTGTCCCACAGGCGGCCTTTCCTCGGCTGGGGCCTCCGGGGCCCGGGTCACCGGGGCCCGGGTCAACCGGGGCCTGGACCTTCACGGACGGATCCAGGGCGAAAACGCGGCCCCAGGGAATGGGCCTCCGGGCCTCCGGGGGCCGCGGGCTGAAGAGACACGCCGGCGGGCGCCCGCGAAGGAATCGACGTCCTCCACCAGAACATGTGGAGTCGTGCCGTGGGATCTCGAGGGGCGGTGGGCGTGGATGTCTGCCCGCCCGCGTTGGCGGGCAGGCATCCGCATCCGTCGCTCCTCGACTGCCCCAGGAGGAGGAGGAGGAGGCGGAGGCGGAGGAGGAGGAGGCGGAGGAGGAGGAGGACTCTCTCGAGCGCCTAGGTGCCCTGTGGTGCCCTGAGGCGGAGGAGGAGGAGGACTCTCTCGAGCGTCTCTCTGGAGCGCCTGCGGTCTGTGGGCTTCCTGTGGTGCCCCAGGGCTGCCGTGGGGCACGCAGGGGCCCTCGGGGAACACAACGAACTCCCGCGGGGCGCCTCGAGAGCCTACCATTGCAGCCGAAGCCGCTTCATCCCGATGAGCTCCTCCGAGACGAGTTTCTCCGGACGAGTTCGTCCGGACGAGTTCGCCAAGGTGAGCTCATCCGAAGGCGAGTTCAGCTCAAGACGAATTCGTCCGAAACCAAAGCCATCCGCAGACGAGCTCACCCAGGCAAGCGCATCCGGATTTCATCCAGACGAGCTCGTCCCGAACAGCGCTCCCCCAGACGAACACGCCGCGGACCAAACCATCCAGGATGAACTGGTCGTCACCCGTTGCTGGCAGGCCATTTGATCCCTCGACGTGCACACCGCACGTCTGTTCGCTGTCAGCGCTCTCGCCCGGGCTTCGGGCCGCGAGGGCACTCGTGGGTCGAGCCTGCCGAGCGAGGTGCGGCGGGCAGGTGGGGTCCGGGGCCCTGGTTGTGACTCCCCGCAATGTTGCTGTGGACGACCGAACTGGCTACGGAGAGCAGGGGCACGATGCCCAACAACCAAGGCTGTCCAAAACCGACAGGCGGCCGCTGTTGGACATGCGGCCTTCCGTCTCGGATGGACGCAGATAGCGGCGGCGCGGACAGCTAGTCCTGCTCAGAATGGACAGGAACAGCTGTGAGTGTTCGCACCCATCCTTTCCGCACCCAGCTCGCGCCCGTGGCGTCGGATCTCAAGGCCGCCGCTCCCCTGACGGGGCATTTTCCGCCGGGGCCGGCTGCCCTCGGAGACCAGCTCTGACCCCCCCCTTGCCATCGCTCGGACGTCTACTCCCCGTGAATGTTCGGCTTCGTGCGTCTATCTTTTCGCAAGACGATCCAAGATGTTCCTCGATGATCCTGTCCGAGAAAAATTGTACACGTCCGAACGATGCCAGGCCCCTTGCGTGGCAAAAGAGTCGCCAAGGCAACCTTGTCGCAATCTCGGGACTGTTGGGGGGCGTTCCTGACCCCTGGGCCGCCAACATAAACCGAGCCGGGATACAAAGCCGGCCCAAAAGAGGGGGTCGAGACCTCTGGGGGTGCACATTGGGAAAAAATCGCGGCGTCGGGTGTCGTCGTCATCGTCGTCGTCGTCGTCGCCGTTGTCGTCGTGGTCGCCGTCGTCGTCGTCGTCGCCGTCGGCGCCGTCGTCGCAGCAGCCACAACCGCCGTCCTCGTTGAGGACGATCGAAGTTCGAGGCTTATGGAAGTTCGAGGGCCCTGCTGGGATCCACTTATGAGGCCTCAGATCCCGGACGCTCGGCAACTTCGCGTCGGCTTCCCCACCGCTCTGGAGGGCAGGGGAATACGGGGTGGCTGTCTGGGGCCCGTGCTTCGGCAGAATCTTGCATTCTCGCCTCGGCGCCGCGCAGATTCTTTTCAAGCATGACTTTCTCGCCTCGGCGCCGAGCACATTTTAGGCAGCATCCTGACAGCGATTGGAGCCTTGTTAGGACTGCGGAGGTCGGCAGAGCCTGCGCGCGGCGTCCGCCGTCTCCGTCAGGGACGGCAGGGCCTGCGCGCGGCGCCCGCCGTCGCCAAGGACTCCTTCATACATATTCTTGACTAAGGATTCCTGAGTAACGATTCCTTAGTAAACATTCCACCATACATATTCCTTCGCAACTGATCCTCAATACAGAATCATTAGTGAAGACTCCGAAATCAAGATTCGATAATAAAGGTTCATTAATGAAGAGGAATCCTTGCTGAGGACTCCGTAGTACGGAGTTTGTAATAAGGAATCCTTACGAAAGAACCCTCACAGGAATCGTCACTAAGGACATCTGAATTAATCCGTCTTGATTGAGAACCCTTGGTGCATATTCCTTCATACAGATCCCTTACGAAGGATTTCTCAATACGGATTCCTCAATGAGGATTATCTAGTCCGGATTCCTGCGCAAGGATTCGTTACCACATGTTCCTTCTTGAGGATTCCTTCGTAAGGGCTTATATACTAAATCCTTGACACAGACTCCTGGTCAAAGAATCCCTTATACATATCAATTACGGAGGACTCCTTCATGAGGATTCCATCGCATAAACATGTTGGTCAAGATTCCGCACTAAGGATTCCTGACAAAAGACTCCTCAGTAAGGAGTCATTAATAAGGATAAGTTAACAAAAAAAGTTCCTTGACAAACACCCTTGAATGAAGAGTCATGATTACATACTCCTCCATATGTGTTCCTTAGCGTTGGTTCCTAGAAACAGATTTCTGAATATTGATTTCTGAATCCAGATTCCCTTGTGCGGCAGATTCTTTATTACAGGTTCCAGGGTAAAGATAATGAAGCAAGGTTTCCTTGATGAAGAACCAACCCGAAATAAGGATTCGTAAGTATTCCTGAATCAGAATTCCTTCGTCACGGGTCATGAGTAAACCTTCATTACCAAGGACCCCTTGGTAAATACTCTTCCGTAAATATTGCTCACGGAGCACACCTTAGCAAATATCCCCGACGAGGGAATCCGTACTAAGAACCCCTGAATGCATATTCCTTACGAGGGACCCCTTCATCACGACTCCTGATTAAGGAACCCTCAATCAACATTCCTTGCGAAGAATTCTTTATAACCGATTCCTTACCCAGGACCTCTTTAGTAACGACGCCTGATGAAGGATTCCCCCATGACGATTCCTTGCGAAAGACCCCTTCTGAAAAAGGAGTCCTTACAAGATATCCCTCCTTAAAGATTCATTGGTGGTGCTTCTTCAACCCGGATTCCTTAGCAAGAAATTCTTCACCAGGGTAACCAATACAAAACACCTCAAACAAAGGCCAAGCAGTGCCAAGCATGGCCACACATTTCCCAGTAACGCCAAGCGCGACCAACCAATGCCAAGCACGACCATCCAATGCCAATCACTACAAACCAATGCCAGGCAATGGCAAGAGCAGCACCACTCATTGCCAAACACCGCCAAACTTGACCAGCCAACCCCAAGCGTTGCCAAGCACGACCATTCCATACCATGCACGACCAAGCAATGCCAAGCATGACCAACCGATGCCACGCAATGCCAAGCACGATTGCTCAATGCCGCACACGACCAAGCAATGCCAAGCAACGCTGAGGTCGACCGTTCAATGCCACGCACAGCCACGCAACGCTGAGCAATGCCAAGCGCGAATAACCAATGCGAATGAAAACCGAATGCGACCATTCAATGCCAAACACAACGGGGCAACGCCAAGCACAACCAACTCACGCCAAGCAAGACCAATCGATGGCAAGCAATTCAAAGCATGACCAACCAATGCCACGGAATGCCCCACCCATTGGCACTGGAGCATCTCATTAGCACTGGAGCATCCCCAAAATACACAGGGCATCGTACCGGGGTTCTTCCACAGGAGCCACCAGTCTGAAACAGATGCCGTCAGGGCCACCGCAAGGGCGCCGCCGTCGACGAACGAAAAAAAACGCAAGGGACAGGCAAAGGGGGGAGGAGGACCAGGAGGCCTAAGGGGCGCCATAGGACATCGGAAGCGGCGGTGGCGGGGCTGGCCCTCGAAACAAGTAGCGGCGGCCTCGGAGAGGGGGGGGAGAGCCCTCTTGGCGAGTTCCCCCCCCCCAAGAGGCGCCACAGGAGGAATGTGTATCACTGCCGTCCACGAGGGGTAAGGGGGGTGTCCGTCGCTTTTCCTCCGCCTCCTCCTGTCCCTTCGCGGCTCCCTCGGGGAGCGGGGGGCGGGGAAATCCACCCACCCACCCCACTTCGCGATTTTGTTTGTAAAGAGGCGCCACAGGAGGAATGCGCATCACTGTCGTCAACGAGGGGGGAAGAAAAAAACTCCATCCCTTTTCCTCCACCTCTTCCTATCCCTTCACGGCGGTCTCCGAGAGAGGGGGGGGAGAGGGGAGGAAAAGAAAAAACAATAAACAGATCCCCCCCTCTTTGCGCTTCCCCCCCCCCCAAAGAGGGCGACCACAGGAGGAATGTATATCACTACCGTCCACGAGGGGGGGGAAGCAGGGAGGGTTCCGTCCCTTCTCCTCCGCCTCCTCCTGTCCCTTCCTCCCGCTCCTCCGCTGCCTCTGTACTCCCCTCGTCGTCCCCTGGTCCGTCGCCTCTCCCCTCCTCGTCGCCCCATCCTCATTCGCCTCGCCCCTCCTCGTCCTCCCCTTCCCTTCCACGGTCCCAGACCGCCATCCCCCGAAGTCCCCCGTTCTGCGATGCTGGGCGTCTGGATTGCAGCTTACTGGCACTGGGGCCCCCAAAAAATTAGCCTGGCGAAGGACCCAACCAGATGCAGCTGTGAATACCGCAATTATGAATATCATCTTCGCCCGCGCTCCCCGTGGGGCCCCATGTGAGGGGCGTGCCGACATGCGTGGCGGGGCACACAACGCGAGCGAAGACGATAGGTCTGTGTGCGCCAAAAAACAATCGCCTGGGTGAAGAACTAGACCCAGGGATGGGGTCGAGGAGTCGACAGCAGCACATCCCAGAACTACATAAGACAGCATGCAAGTGTGTCCGGAAATCCCGCCAGCCATCTGGGCGAATGTGGTTTAGGGTGTTTCCTCTTCGAGACCCGTTCTTTCCCTTCGGAAGGGGGGCCTATCTCTGCTCTTTAGTAACGAACTAGAACCACGCGCCCGCTTCGCGCGCTTAGGTTCTAGCAAGCCCCATGGCATGATAACTCCACAGATCATGTGAAGTAGTTACCCACAAATCGTCTGAGCATGAGGTACAACAAAGCGTCAAAAAACGCGGGCCGAACAGAGATCGATGACCGACAATGGCACACCCATACAATGCAATGCGAATTAATGCAAAGCAGTGAAGAGAATGCAGTGCTCACACTGGTACTGCAATGCAACGAAGTGCCATGGAAACCAGATGCGAGCGCCATGCAGCGAGAAGGATTGCAAGCAAAAGCTTGCAAAGCTGATGAAATGCATGGCAACGCGATGCAACACAACTAAATGAAAAGCAGAGCAACGCTCACCAGCGCAATGCTGCTTGCGGAGCCATGCCAGTGCACATCCGTCGGAAAGCGACCAAGCGAAACAGAATGCAATACAATGCACAATAACGCAAGAAGCCGTACGAGCCCGAGGGCTGGAACCTCAGAGATCGCAGGGGTTAGGTGCGCAAAATCGGCCACCGTGCCCTCGAGGCACGAGTTGGAGGGCCCTCAGGTCCCTTGTGGTCAGCAGCCCTCAGCCCTTGGGACTGAACAGTGAAGGGGTCCGGACCCGAAACTCTCAAGTCTCTTGGGCCTTCCCGCGGTTCCCCTGGGCGCGTGCCCCCTGGGGTTCCAGGTGTCCTCACGCGTGACCTTTTCGAGCCCAAGAGGGCTCCAAGACGGGTCCAGAGGGCTCCAAGAGGCCATCAAGACCGGTCCAAGCGGGCCCCGAGACGCCCAAAGATCGCCCCAAGACGCTCAAGATGGCCGCCAGGCGGCCCAAGAGGCCCCCAAGATGCCCCAACAGACTCTCAAAAGGCCTCCCAAAAAGACTTCAAGAGGCCCGAATCATAGCTTTTCCATTGGTTTTTGAAAGGCTTTGGGGTTCTCGCCTGTTCGGCTCCCCGACCCTCCAAGACGACCCAGGAGGCCCCCAGGATCGCCCCAGGACGGCCCAAGAGGGCCCAGAGCCAGCCCCAAAAGACGGCCCGAGAGGGCCAGAAGGCGGCCCCAAGACGGCCTCCAAGACGGCCTCCGAGAGGGCCCAAAGACAGCCCCAAGACGGGCCAAGAGGGCCCAAAGCCGGCCCCGAGACGGCCCGAGAGGGCCCAAAGACGGCCCGAGAGGCCTCCAAGGCGGCCCAAGAAGCCCCCAAGACGGCTCCAAGAGGGGGCGCCCACGAGGGACCCGAACGAACATGTCGAGCCCTCCGCCCCAAGAGGCCCCGGGGAGGCTCCCAAGAGGCCCCCAAGGAGGCCACCAAGAGGCCCCCAAGATAGGGGGCCACATGCGAACCCTACCCCTACGCCCCCCCCTCAGAAATTCGTGGGGGGGTCGCACGTGGCCCCCTACCAAGAGGCCCCCGAGAGGCCACCAAGAGGTCCCCAAAAGGCCCAAAAGAGGCCCCCAAGAGCCGGCCCCTTTTGGAGCCGTCCTGAGGCCCTCTTGGGCTGTCCTGGGCGGCTCCTGGGCCGTATGGGGGCCATCTTGGGTTGCTTGGGGGCCTCTTGGGGGCCTCTTTGAAGCCTCTTGAGCTCTTTGGGGGCGATGTCGGAGGCTTCTTGGCAGTCCTGGCGTGTCGGAAACTCGAAAGCGCGAGAACGCGACCAAAAAAAAATGATTTGGCCTCTCGGAGCACACATGGGGCCTCTTGGGGGCCTCTTGGAGGCCTCTTGGGCCATCATGGAGCCATCTTGGGTGGTTTGGTGCGCTCTTGGGCCGTCTTGGCGGCCTCCGGGCGTCCACTGCGGGCGCCGAGGAGGGCCCTCGAGGCGCTGGGAACGCCCTGGAGCGTTCAAAAAGGCCCGCTGGCGCCGGAGACTCAAGTGGATTGCGGGGGGGGCGGGGGGAGAAGTTTTGAAAAAGTGGGGGGCCCCGGGCCCAAGGACCCAGACGCCTGGTGTATTATATACACCCCCTCGCCCCGCAGATTTACTCACGTTCAAAACTGCACAGACTCACTCACACTCAGACCACGCGTGCACATACTCAGCCATGATCAGATTAACCCAAACTCACTCACACACAGTCGCTCATACTCAGGCTCGCTCATACTCAGGTTTACTCACACTCAGACTCAGCCATATACTCAGAATGTACCAAACTCAGACTCCAACTCGTGGTCTCTCACCCTTCGAGCCACTCATATTCAGACCCATTCTTTCTCAATCAACCCAAAGGCCACTCATACGCAGACTCGCTCACACTCACCATCACTCGTATACAGGCTCACGCATACTCATACCATTCATCATCAGACGCGCTCCAACTCAGGCTCAGTCATACTCAGAGTTAGTCATGTTCATGTCTAGATAGACTCACCAGTCACACTTATATGCACTCTTACACAGCCCGATGATCATGACAATGAAGCACGCATGGCGCTTGGGTGTCCCAAGGGGGAGATGCCGGGGGGTATTCATGACACGGGAGCGTTCGCGCCCAGATTGTCGGGGTCTCTCAAACAGAATGTCCGCGTTACGGGTAGACGTGATTTTTTTTAGAGCCCTCGCGATGTAGCAAGCATGGCACTTCGGCATCCCACGAGAAACGCCAGGGGATATCCGCTTTCGGGAGGTAGATGTGTCTCTCTGCAGGGCACAAGGGGCCTCGTGATGTAGCAAGCATGGCACTTGGGCATCACAAGGGGAAGCCGCCAAGTGGTATGACTCAATGACACGGGCCTGTTCGCGTCCAGGTTGTCGGGACCTCTCCGGCAGAATTGTAATTCTGAGGGGTAAACGTGTCTCATCCCGGAGCCCAGGGATAGTCGTGATGTAGCACGCATGGCACCTGGTGCCCCAAGGGGGAACCGCCAGGGAGCATGAAACGGGCCCGTTGCCGCCCAGATGTTGGGGGACCTCTCTGGCGAAACACCTGCTTCGGCCTAGCAGCCGAGTCTGATTTCAGGGCCCCATGGCCACCGCGATGCAGCAGGCATGGCGCGGGGGGCATCCTCAAGAGGAGCCACCAGGGGAAGCCCTCTCATATACCGACTCGCTTACATTCAAGCCCACTCGTACCCCGTCGCCCAGATTCGCTCATGCCCAAACGCTCATACAAGCGGAACTCGTCAGAATTGAGATGCGCGCCTGAAGACTTTCGCATCGACCATACATAAACACGCGCACACACAAAAGCAAGCAAACAAACAAACAAACAGACAGACAGACAGACAGACAGACAGACAGACAGACACACACACACACACACACACACACACACACACACAGACACACACACACACACACACACAAACCACAGCGCCCAGAGGTCTGAGTCGGTCCGACCATCAACTTTCGCTCAGGGTCGGTCCCTGGACCCCTCCCAGGAGACGTCCCCGATCCGTTAGGCGAGCTGCGGTCCACAGTTTCCACGAGAGCACTCCAGGAGGGCGAGATCCTCCCTCATCCTTCAGCGTCGTCTTCGCTGTCGTCGCGGGAAAGCGGCGGATTCGGTGGGCCACCACTGCGGGCAGCTGCGCAACCTTGCTGCGCAAAGTACCCCTGCAGAACACGAAGCTGTCGGCGACCCTGTGGCACTGCAACATGCGGTCGACCTGCATCGCTTCCTCGTCTCCCAGATCCAGCCTCCACTCCTCCTCCACCTCATCCTCCTCCTCCCCCTCCTCCTCCTCCTCCTCCACCTACTCATCATCATCCTCCCACTCTCCCATATTCTCCTTCACTCCTCCTCCTGACCTTATCCTCATCGTCCCCCTCTCAACTCTTCTCCTCCCCCCCTCCTCCTCCTCCTCCTCCTGCTCCTCCTCCTCCTCCACCTACTCACCCTCCTCCTCTTCCTCTTCTTCTTCTTCCTCCTCCTCCTCCGCCTCCTCCTCATGTTCCTCCTCCTCCTCCTCCTCGCCTCCTCCTCCGCCTCCGCCTCCTCCTCTCCTCCGCTCCGCCTTCCTCCTCCTCCTCCTCCTCCTCCTCCTCCTCCTCCTCCTCCTCCTCCTCCTCCTCCTCCTCCTCCTCCCCCCTCCCCCCCCCTCCTCCATCCTCTACCTCCCTGTCAGCCTCCACCTCCTCCTCCTCCTCCTCCTCCGCCTCCTCCTCCTGCTCCTCCACCACTCATCATCATCCTCCGCCTGTTCCTCCTCCTCCTCCTCCTCCTCCTCCTCCTCCACCTACTCATCATCCTCCTCCTCTCTCCTCTCCTCCTCCTCCTCCTCTCCTCCTCCTCCTCCTCCTCCTCCTCCTCCTCCTCCTCCCTCCTCCTCCTCCTCCTCCTCCTCCCCTCCTCCTCCTCCTCCTCCTCCTCCTCTCCTCCTCCTCCTCCTCCTCCTCCTCCTCCTCCTCCTCCTCCTCCTCCTCCTCCTCCTCCTCCTCCTCTCCTCCTCCTCCTCTCCTCCTCCTCCTCCTCCTCCTCCTCCTCCTCCTCCTCCTCCTCCTCCTCCTCCTCCTCCTCCCCTCCTCCTCCTCCTCCTCCTCCCTCCTCCCTCCTCCACCTCCTCCTGCTGTTCCTCCTCCTCATGTTCCTGTTCCTCATGTTTCTCTTCCTGTTCCTTCTCAACCTCCTCCTCCTCCTCCTCCTCCTCCTCCTCCTCCTCCTCCAACTCCTCCTCCCCCCTCCTGTTACAGTTCCTCCTCCTCCTCCTCATCCTCCTCCTGTTCCCCTACTGCGCCCTTCTCCTCCTCCTCCGTCCCCTCCTCCCTCCTCCCTCCTCCTCCTCCTCCTCCTCTTCCTCCTCCTCCTCGTCCTCCTCCTCCTCCTCCTCATCATCATCAGCAGCAGCAGCATCATCATCAGCAGCAGCAGCATCAGCAGCATGATCACCATCATCAGCATCATCATCATCATCAGCATCATCATCAGCATCAGCATCGGCATCATCAGCATCAACATCATCAGCATCCTCATCATCATCATCATCATCATCATCATCATCATCATCATCAGCATCATCATCCTCATCGTCATTATCATCAGCATCATCATCATCAGCAGCATCATCATCGTCCTCCTCCGTCTCATCCTCCTCCTGATGCTCGTCCGCCTCCTCTTCCTTCTCCTCTTCCTCCTCCTCCAAGTCCTCATCCTCATCGTCCTCCTCCTCCTCCTCCGCCTCACGCACCTCATCCTCCTCCTCTGTCGCCTCCTCTTCCGCGTCCTCGTCCGTCTCGTCTTCCGTCCCATCCTCATCTTCCTCATCCTCTTCTACTTTCTCCACCTCGGTATCCTGCTCATTCTCCTCCTGCTTGCCATCATCCCCCTGTTCCTCCTCTTCGTCCTCATCCTTCTCCTTCCTCCTCCTCCTCCTACTCATCATCCTCCTCCTCATCAGCAGCATCAGCCGCCTCCTCCTCCTCCTCCTCCTCCTCCTCCTCCTCCGCCTCCTCCTCATCCTCGTGGTCCTCATGTTCCTCCTCCTGTTCCTCCTGTTCCTCCTCCTCCGTCTCCTCCTCCATGTTCCTGTTTTCCCTCCTCCTCATCTTCATCCTCATCCTCCGCATCCTCTTGTTCGTCCTCCTCCCCCTCCCCCTCCCTCAGCATCCCTCCTCCTCCTCATCATCCTCCTCTTCCTCTTCATGCTCATCCTCCTCTTCCTCCTCCACCTCCTCCTCCGTCATCCCGCCTCCCCCCCCTCTTCCTCTTCCTCCTCCTCCTCCTCCTCCTCCTCATCATCATCATCCGTCTGCTCCTCATCATCCCCCTGGTCCAGTTACGCTTGCTCATTCTCCTGTTCCTCCTGTTCCTCCTCCCCCTCCTGTTCCAGTTCCTCATCCTCATCAGCATCAACATCATCCTCATGTTCCTCATCCTGCGCCTCCTCCTCCTCATATTTCCGTGTTCCCCCCTCCGCCTCTTCCTCCTCATCCTCCTCATCTTCCTTCTCCTGCTCCTCCTGCTCATCCTCCTCCTCCTCCTCCACATCCTCCTCCTAGTCCTCCTCCTCTGCCTCCTCCTCCAACTCCTCATCCTCCTCGTCCTCATCCTCCGCCTCACACACCTCATCATCCGCATCCTTCTCCTCCTCTTCCTCCGCCTCCTCATCCTCCGCCCCCTCCTCCTCATCCTCCTCCTCCTCCTCCTCCTCCTCCTCCTCCTCTTCCTCCTCTTCTTCCTCCTCCGCCTCATCCTCATCATCATCATCCTGCTCATTCTCATCCTGCTCATCCTCCTCCTCCTCTTCGTCATCATCATCATCATCATCATCATCATCATCATCATCATCATCATCATCATCATCATCATCATCATCATCATCATCATCATGATCATCATCATCAGCATCATCATCAGCATCATCATCGTCATCATCATTATCATCATCAGCATCATCATCATCAGCATCATCATCATCAGCTTCGTCCTCCTCCTCCCCCTCCGCCCTCTTCCTCCCCTCCTCCTCCCTTCTCCTCCTCCTCATGATCCTCATCCTCTCCTCCAATTCCTCCTCCCCTCCTCCTCCTCCTCCTCCTCCTCCTCCTCCTCCTCCTCTTGTTCCTCATCATGTTCCTCCTGTTCCTCGTCCTCATAATCATCCTCCTGTTCCTGTTCTTCCTCCTCAGCATCATCCTCCTCATGTTCCTCCTCATGCGCCTCCTCCTCCTCATCATCCTTCCCTCCTCCCCTCTCCTCCTCCTCCTCCTCCTCCTCCTCCTCCTCCGCATGCTCCTCCTCTTCCTCCTAATCAACATCCTCTTCCTCCTCCTCCTCCTCCTCCTCCTCCCTCATCATCATCATCATCATCATCATCATCATCATCATCATCATCATTCTCCGCCTCTTCCTCCTCCTCCTCCTCCTCCCCTTCCTCCTCATCCTCCTCCTCTTATTCCTCCTCCGCATCATCCTATTCCTCCTACTCCTCCTCATCCACCTCGTCCTCCTCCTCCTCA
>CAUYUJ010019837.1:441772-499272 GCA_963575745.1 Prorocentrum cordatum | reverse complement strand
GGGAGAGAGAGATACAAGGGTACAAGAATGCAGATACGAGAACATACAGAGCATAAAGACAAGGAATACATGGGAAAAGAGAGAGAGAGAGACACCTCCCCCTCTTCCTCATACTCCTACTCCCCCTCCTCCTCTTCTTCATCATCATAATCATCATCATCAGCAGCATCATCAGCATCATCAGCATCGTCATCATGATCATGAGCATGATCTTCATCATAATCATCATCAGCTGCATCATCATCATCATCATCATCATCATCATCATCATCATCATCATCATCATCATCATCATCATCATCAGCATCACCATCACCATCATCATCATCAGCATCATCATCATCATCAGCATCATCATCATCATCATCATCATCATCATCATCATCATCAGTATCATCATGGGCCCCCGTCTCAGTCGTGCACGAATTGAGACCCAGTGCAGTAGGTGAGCCCCGCTCCCGACCACTGCAAGCTCGCACCCGACCACCAGCACCCGATCATCATCATCATCATCATCAGCAGCAGCAGCAGCATCATCAGCAGCAGCAGCATCATCATCATCAGCATCATCATCAGCAGCAGCATCAGCATCAGCATCAAGATTATCAGCATCATCATCTTCAGTACCCTCATCAGCACGATCATCATCATCATCATCATCATCATCATCATCATCATCAATGACATAGTCATCTGACAATCATCTGTATCACCGTCATCATCATCGTCATCAAGAACATCATCGTCAGCAGCATCATCATCATCGTCAGTACCATCACCAGCATCACCATCGTCATCGTCAGCAGCATCATCATAAGCAGCATCGTCGTCATCATTTCAATCATCATTAACGTCGTCATCATCATGTGCATCAGCATCATCAGCAGCAGCATCATCATCATCATCTGCATCATCATCCTACAGCATCATCAGCATAATCAGCATCATCGTCGTCGTTATCATCGTCATCGTCATCATCATCAGTATCTTCATCACCATCATCATCGTCATCATCATCAACCTCGTCATCATCATCAGCTTCAGCATCGTCATCAGCATCGTCATCATCCTCATCATCATCATCATCATCATCATCATCATCATCATCCTCATCCTCATCATCATCATCATCATCATCATCATCATCATCATCCTCATCCTCATCCTCATCAGCATCAGCATCAGCATCAGCATCAGCATCATCCTCATCATCCTCATCCTCAGTCTCATCCTCATCCTCATCATCATCATCATCATCATCATCATCATCAGCATCATCATCATCATCATCGTCGTCGATGGTACCCTCGTCATCAACAACAATATGGCTTGTCATGCTTGTCGGCCTGCTGGTCCGCCCCGCATTCCTCACTTTCGTCCTGCGACATTCCCTGGTGCTCCTCCCGTCCGAGCTCCTGCTCCCCGCAGCTCGTTCCGCTTCGACAGCAGGCTTCCCCCGCCACGCGCCCGGGTGCGACCCAGACGGCGCTGGGCGAAGGCTGCCCCGTCCCGGAAGTGGATCCGCTTGTCGCGTGCAGGAGGGCGCCAACTAGTGATTGAAACTGCCAGCTTCCCACCTGATGGAAGGGGAACTGAAACATGCTGCTTGTGGATGCCACGACAATAGACACCCTAACAGTCCTACCATTGAATTAAAAATGTGTTTGAAATGTATAATACAATATGTTGTTTAACAAATGCGAAACATGTTTTTACATATTTAGAACATGCTTGAAACATGTTTTGGGCATCTGGAAATGGCTTGGGAGCATGCTTCCTCTCCACGGATCGTCCTCCACAACATGCCGCAGCAGGCCGACAAAGAGCAGGAGGGGGGGAGGAGAGAGAGAGAGAGAGAGCGGGCGACGCTCCGGAAGGGCGGGCCCGAGGACGCCAACTGCAAACGCTGTGCCCTCCGAGCGTGGGTCCCCGCCTGGGGGCCGCCTGCGAGCCCTACCCAAGGGCCCCCGCATGACTTCTGAGGGGGAGGGCGGGCTTCGCCTCGTTCGGGGGCTCCCGAGCGAAGGGAACCCCAGCCTCCCCCTCAGAAATCGTGGGGGGCAGGGGTAGGGTTCAGTCGGGCGTGTCCCCCTATACAGGGGGACTTTGGGCGAAAAATGAAAAGTACTCAAAAAATACCCCCCAAAAAAGGAAAAATTGTCAACAAAGTCGTCCCCAGACTATTTTTGACTATGTTTGAATATTCCTCCTGTAGAGGGACGGGCCCGACTTCAGGGTAGGGTTCGCGTGTGGCCCCCTACCCGCCCCTCCGGACCCCGACGGGTGGTCCGCCCTCCTTTGCATGCGGGGCCTCCCCCGCGACTCCCCCCCCCCGCCGCCCCCTCCTCGGAGCCGACGTCGCCCGCAGCGACCGGGCGCACGCAGGCAGCAGGGGATTGCGCACCAGGGCGGGGTGCGCCTGGCGTGCTCTGCCTGCTCCTACCGCAAGAGTGACCCTGGGTAAGGGTAACCTTTGGTGCGCGGCTTTTTGGGGACCGCGGGGGGACCAAGCACAAGCGCGCAAGAGGGCACTATCGCATCGCAAGCGGTGATCGGGGGACCCCATTGTGCCCGCACCAAAGGTCCAGCGAAAGGTCACTCTTACGTGTAGCCGACGAGTGGGGAGCACATCTGGCGTGCAGATGCAGACGTGCACAGCAGCACTGCCGCGGACCCTTGGGCGAGCGCCTGTCCTGACGTGCGGGCGAGAGCCTGTCTCCACACGTAAGGAACGTCCTCTCTTTCCCACCCTTCCTTTCGCACACCTTCCAAGCACGCTGCTTGGGTGTTCTGAATCGATGCTGCGACCGCTTCCCGACCGCTCCACCTCACACCTCCCGGCCTGGCAACAACTCGTCAGCCACCATCTTCAGCTTGAGAAGACTGGCCTCTACGATAGATACGATTATATATCTGAGTTCAACAGGTGCTCGACAAGGACAACACCAATCACCAGCGCTGCTAACTCTGCCTGGCAAGCACTCGCCACCGCTAGGGTCACAGTCGCCTCGCACGTGAGATCGTACGCCGTCTTTCCCGTGCGCGTGCTACACAGAACCACACCTGCACATGTGCGGCCATCGTCCAAACGGCTCCCATCGCAAGGACATCCAGCCAGGAGCGTCATGGCCCCTTGCTGCCCGAAGAAACGCTCGTGCGCATTCGCTTCTGTGTCCGCCGTCGCTGTATATCCACGGTAAACACTCAGATAATGATGTGAGGCCCCCGAAGCGGCGGAGGACACAACTCCAGAGAAGTCCACGTGCGGCAAGTCCCTCCGTAAAAACTTCAGCACCTCCGCACACACTGAGCGCACGATGCGCTCCACAATAATAAGGCTGGGGCGCCCACCCCGTCGCTGCTGTGCACCAGGGCGCGCGCCCTACCTCAACTTTATCCTTCGGCCGCTTCGCCCCCGCCTCCGCCTCCTCTCCCTCCCGCTTCCCGGGCCGCCATGCCTGCCCCTCTGGGCGCTGCGTCGCCCATCGCGGTGCGCTTCGGCGAGGCACTGGGCCATGGGCCGGCACTGCCCGTGCGAGACACCGCACGGGAGGCACTGGCCACGCCCAGCCCTCCAGAAGGCCAGACCCCTCGACGACGACCGCCGAGGGTCCTGGCCTAGCACCAGCATGTTGCCTGCCGCCCAGCGGATGACGGCTTGCCCCTCTGGTGGGATCGGCGCTGCCTTCCTTCCGGCAGCTCGGACTGGTCGCTCACCTTCCGATACGCTGGCTTCAGGTGCCTGAGGCCGTCAGCGCACTCCTCATGGCGAAGCTCCTCTACGCCTGAGCCCTCCTCCCGCGTTCCTCCTTCGCGTTCGCCATCCCCTTCCCCTAGTCGCCTTTGTGTGCCCTTGGCCCAGCGCGGCCCGCCGGCTTTCCGGACGCGTTGGCGTTCGCCATCGCTGCTGACCAAAAAAATGTTCCGTCCGCCACTGAGCCGCATGGAACCACCCAAAATACACCAGGCTCCTCCTGCATCTCTGTGAAGATCAGTCGCCATCTCGGTCCTATCTCTTCCCCCTCCTCTTCCCCCTCCAGCAGCTCCCCCAAGCGGCAAACCAAGCCCGCGAAGACCCTCAAGAACATTATGCCTCCGGGTCTAGGCCCCGAGTGCGTCTCGAGCACAAGAGCCAAGCGCCATCGAAACGGACCCCTCGCTCTTGAACTCCACCTCCAGTGGGACGCACAAAGACATACTAGTACTAGATGTTCTCCTTGGAGGTGCGCGTCCGACCCGAACATCTAGTATACCCATATTGTAGTATATAGTGTCCCGAGCGGTGTGGCCAGAAAGCGCCCGCCACGACGCATCTACTATGAGATTGCTCGGTGCGCGCGTCGCCCCTGGGGGGCGACGCACATATAGTAGAAGTATATTGGGGTGGCGCCAATCCAAGGAAGACTCACTGCACCGACCTTGCAGACTTGCTGCAGCGGGTTTGTGCATGAATCTCTGCCAAAACATGACCTCGAAAAGGCAAGCGAAAAACGATGTGAATGTCACGTGAATGTTTATAGTCGTCTTCATTCCCGGCAATGAAAAGACCCGCACGAAATCCACTTCGAAGTCCGGAACGACATTCTCCGGGACCCTCCGGGCCCGTCCTATCGTTTTCCGAACGAAATCCGCTCTGCGATGTTGGCGCCACGAGACGACGCAGGCGCCTGGTCGGGCAGGCAGCGGGCGAGGGCCTGCCGAGTCTGCCCAAAGGACGGCTCCGCCGCCCCCTGCCGCCGAGGGGGGGCTGCGGCCCAGCCCCCCCTGGCCGCAGGGCCTCTCGGGCCGTCTTGGGACGATCTTCGGAGCCTCTTGGGCCGTTTTGGACCGTTCCTGGCCCGAAAAAACAAGAACCCAACAAAAAAACGACTAAAAACATAATAACCTCAACGTTTTTTGCCCCTGGAGGCCCTCTCGGGGGCCCTCTGGAGGGCCTGTGGAGCCGTCTTGAAGTTCTCGTGGACCGTCTGGAGGGCCCCCCTCCCCTGCAATCCGCCGCCACGAAAATGCCGTCGTCTGCGAAATAAGCGCCCACCTCAGGTATCGGTGACAAGACGACAAAGCTCGCCCCCCTTCCAGGGGCGCACAAACATAGATTAACGACCCATGGATTTGACGCGCGGTCGCCAAATCCATGGATCGGGGGAGGTGCCCTCCCCAAAATGCGGCTGGTGCCGCCTCGCTCGGCGGCGGAAATCCGCGATTTCCCGTGGAAACGGGACCCGTCGCCAATCCACGCCCCCCCGATCCACGGCTGCGATCGCCTGACCCTTCCCCTCGCATTTCAAGGCTGAGGACGCCGTGCCCCCGCGCAGAAGCGGGCGCCCACTCCGAAAAAACACGCCGCACTCCCTCCTGGCGCCTCCGTTGGCCGACACCTGGGATGCGGCGCGCGGGGGCGGGGCGCCCTGGCCTTCTACAAGTGGGCGCCTGTTTCGCACACTCCTCCTCCTCCTCCTCCTCCTCCTCCTCCTCCTCCTCCTCCTCCTCCTCCTCCTCCTCCTCCTCCTCCTCCTCCTCCTCCTCCTCCACGACCGGAGAGCCCTGGACCCCATCTGTCTGAGTCGTGTTTCGAGCCAGGTGGATCTGTGGTGGTCCCGGGGCCCGAAAGCAGGCAAGACCGACCGCTCTCGTTGCGGGAAGAAGCTGCAGTTGCAACGCCCGCATCTCGGGGCAGCGGGCGCCCACCCCTGGGGAAGCGCGGGATGTCTTAAAAAGGGGCGTGCGTTGAAAAGCGGACGCGGGAGCGCGCGGCGCAACTTCTTGGGGGGGGGGGTCGTCCGCTCTGAAACACAAGAGCGACCCCCGCCCAGTTCCTACACATGTTTTACACTGCTGCTGCCTTGGACGACCCCCCGCTTCGACACAAAGACCCCCCGACAACGCGTCTCGCCAAGGGCAAAATTCCCCCCCTCCCCTCCCCGCGAAAAAATAGCATGCATTGCCAGCGCGTTTGAACACAAGCAGCTTTGGACACAAATGCGGGCTCACGCGACGAGAGCGTTGCTGCTTTCTTCCGCCAGGATGGAGGAGCAGCGCGCGCGTGGAAACAGAAAGTTTGCGCATCCCATTTGAGTGCGTAGCTGTGGCTCTCCTCCTACTCCTCCTCCTCCTCCTCCTCCTCCTCCTCCTCCTCCTCCTCCTCCTCCTCCTCCTCCTCCTCCTCCTCCTCCTCCTCCTCCTCCTCCTCTCCTCCTCCTCCTCCCCTCCTCCTCCCCCTCCTCCTCCCCCCCCTCCCCTCCTCCTCCTCCTCCTCCTCTCCTCCTCCTCCTCCTCCTCCTCATCATCATCATCATCATCATCATCATCATCTCATCATCATCATCATCATCATCATCATCATCATCATCATCATCATCATCATCATCATCATCATCATCATCATCATCATCATCATCATCATCATCATCATCATCATCCCCCCCTCCTCCTCCTCCTCCCCCCCCCTCCTCCTCCCCCTACTCCTCCCCCTCCTCATCATCCTCCTCCTCATCCTCCTCCTCCTTCTCCTCCTCCTCCATCTCCTCCTCCTCCTCTTCCTCCTCCTCCTTCTGTGTGTTTAACATGAACACGCTTTTCTAATGATCAATTTGGCTGCTCACGGTCTCACCTTGCTCGCGCGGCGCCTGGACGCTTCTGAACTGAACTGGACTGACCCCCGCTCGCCGCCCCGGGGCCTGGAAGTTCTCTTTCTGCACAGGCATCACGGCGGCCTTGGCAATCCCCGCGAGGGCCCCGCTGCCGACGCTGGGCAGCCAGCAGACGCCCAAGGTCGGCACCACCGTGTCGGCGCCGTCATGGGAGCGCTCCTGCGGGACGAGGAGTTCGGCGGAGACCAAGGGCATGCGGATGGCGCGGTTTCTGTACGGACTTACTCTTAGCTTCTCCTGCCAGGAGGCTAGATCCATCTGGAGCATGTCCATACGGAGTGCTCAGTCTCCGTATGGAGTTATTCCGTCCGAACTTAACCTTTCCTGAGGAATGGCCAAGCCGCTGCGCGCCGGTGCGCTGGCGTGCGGCCAGGCTCCGTTGCGATCAGTCGTCGTCGTCGTCGTCGTCGTCGTCGTCGTCGTCGTCGTCGTCGTCGCCTTCGTCCTCGTCCTCGTCCTCGTCCTCGTCGTCGGCCTCGTCCTCGTCCTTTTCGTCGTCGTCGTCGCCGCAAATACGGCTTGCGTCGCGAAGACAGCGTGCAACACCGACATCCGAAAAGCACGCGGTCCCCCAAGATCGGGTTTCCTCCGCGCACGCTATTCCTGTGGGGCGGACCCCTTGCGAGAGCCCTTTCCGTGCACGGCATCCTCCTGCCAGGGCTTCTCTGGCGCACGCTATCCCCAAGATGAGAGATAGCGTGCAATATGCGAGCTGGCGGCGCCACATCGCACGCTATCTTTGCAATGCCAACCGCATGTTCCACTCAATCCCTAGCGCGCGCCCAGAGCCTCTACGGGAGCCTACCCTCATCCCGCAGGCCGACGGGAAGCCGAAAGGCCCACCACGATCACACTCTCCTGAGGGCCAGGCAGCCTGGCCACGGCGTTCCGTCCAAAGAAGTTGTCAGCGAAAGAAGCCGACTGTGCAACATCTCTCTGGGACTCGGATCGCCCATGTGGGCGGGGGCGGTCAGCGGGTGGGAGAGCTCGACCGCGCAAGGCAGCAGAGCAGCGGGCGCGCACGCCAACGGGGGGGCAAGGAAAAAACAATCGCATTCCACATTCCTCTCAATCCCTAGAGGCGCCCAAAGCCTCTACGGGAGCCTGCCCACAACACACGGGCCGACGGGAAGCCGAAAGGCTCATCACAATCACACTTTCCAGGCCAGGCTGCCTGGCCACGACGTTCCGCCCAAGTTGCCAGCGAAAGAAACTGAGCGTGCAACATCTCTCCGAGACTCGGATTGCCCATATTGTCGCCCATATGACGCTCCGGGACATACTTGTCACGCGTGAGGGTGGAAGCGGGATGGCACAAAAAGAAGATCCAAGATGCGTTCTGAATATGGTTGTCGCCATCGGCTGGTCAGTAGCCAGGAAGTCCGCTCTGGCGGACGCGTCGGAGAACAGCTGCGACGAATCTGGTCGCAGAGCGACTCATTCGAGAGATCCGCTGCTGATTGGACTCGGCTGAGAATCAAGTCGGGAAACAAGCGAGCGCGCGGATCCGCGGCTGCGCGGGGAGCCCCGGCGCCAGCGCGCCAGGCGCGGCGCGGCGCGTAGCTCGAAGAGCTCGGCGGCCAGGGGCGCCCCTGGTCTCAAGGCGCGGCCAGCACAACGAAGTCGTCCACCTGCCTGGTCGCGGTCGCGCAACCGAACTCGGCGGCCGCTGAGACCACGACACTACGCGAGGTTTCCTCGCGGGTAGCTGGGGCTGGCGGCATCATGTTGTCGACGGCCTGCTCGATGTTATTTGGCGTTCTGCCGTAGTCGTCGAGCTGCCAGGCCGTGCAAGCGGCGCTCCCGCCCTTGCCGATGACCACCATCCGCGCTCTGATGTCCTGAAGGGGCATCCTGCGGCGTGGGATCGTTCACGACCTTGTAAGACTGCCTCCTCCCTCCGGCCAGCGCCTGCTCGACGTCCTCGGGTCGACCCCGCCCGAGCTTGCCACCCATCGAGCAGGGCAGGGGGCGGTCGAAGAAGACGGCGCGGCCCTCGCTGCGCCTGCACCCCAGCGGGCACGCGCGGGGGACGCGTTCCTTCGTGGACGCCGCGGCGCTGCCAATGGCGCGTGCCACGGCTACTCTACCCGGCCCAGTCGTAGACGCAGTCGGACTCCCTCTGAGAAGGCGCCCTTGGTGTTTTAACCCTCTGCGCTGTCCCGGAAGGATCGATCAGGCGCGGCCGCTGACGAGACGAGATCGGCCGCCTGCACCTCGTCTCCTGCCACCGCGGCCCAGGCCGGCCGGCGGCGGCCGAATCGGGGGCGGCTCTCGAAGATGCAGCGTTCAGCACGTTCGAGGTCGCGGGAGACCTGGTCCGACTCTCTCTCTCTCTCTCTCTCTCTCTCTGGACGCCATGAGCTCCGCGAGGGCTAGATCCTCATCGAAGTCACGGGTTGGAGGCCCATGCGCCCTGACGCGGCCAGCGACGTGGTCCAGCACGTCGCGCTGCAGTGGCGTAGGCCCCCCGCCTCCAAATCTCCTCGCACTTGAAATGCTCGAGAAAAAGGTGGTAGCGGCGGCGAGCTGGTTAGAACCGTTTTACATTCTCGCCGATGCCGATGGGACTGCTCAAGCCGACGCTGCCGCACATAGCGGGGAGCACCAGGAGAAGCAGCAGACGGGGTAGACGGCGTCGGCAGAGGGAAGATCTCACCATGGCGACGCTGAGAACAAAGGCGACGCCGAGCAGCAGCACCTCCGTGATCAAAACTGGAGGCGGGGGCGACCATGCTGCACAGCCATCCCCAGCCTGAGGTGGGCCAATCCCGCTCCTTCTGGCTCGCTGCCTCAGCCTCCTCCCCTCGGGGCCGTCGGCTGCTTCCCTGAGCTATCTGGCTCAGCCTCGCTCCCCTCGATTCCCTTTGAGCGCCTCTCCTCCTGGACACGCCCTTCGCGGAACAGACGGCCTCGCCTGCCCTGCCTCTCGTGCACTCGCGCGCGGCAGCTCTTGCCGGATGAGGCGCCGCCCTCGGCAGTTGGCATCTCCCTGACCAGGCCCAGGCCGCCGTAGTCCATGCGCGACGCGTTCCTCTCCACGGCCATCTCGATCTGGAGCTGTCGGCGGTCGAAACGCTGGAAGCAGGCGAGGCTGGGGAGACCGAACTGATCCACCTGGTGGGCCAAGCGGGGCACCTCCGTGCTGTTCCGATGCTCCCCCGAGGCCGCCGTCGCCTCGCTAACTCCACTACCCTACCTCCACTCAATTTCACAGACCACCATCGCCCCGGGACTGTCACATATCGACCCTGGATACTCGGGCGTCGCCCCAGCGGGCGGGAACGGCCATTTGTCCGACTTCTCCTCCGTGCAGAGCTGGGCCGCGTCGTGCCTGGGCAGATCGCGATAGCCATGCTTCCGATGGGGGCCGAGGATCCTGGAGCCGCCCTGTGTCCTCACGACCCCTCTCCCACGCATCAGCCTTGTCAGTGGTGACCGTCTCCACGAAGCGCTTCTGTCCGAGCTAGTCCACGGCACCGAGCGGCCACCGACTCTCGAAAATCTCGTCGGCGCGAATGCCGCTGGGAGCTTCATGTCCGAACCGATCACCATCGACAGCATACACACGCCACTTGACACACTTGTCCAGCTCGAACTCGACATCGCCAAGGGTCGCTGCCTGCACGCACACCTGGCGCATGTAGCCCTCCAGGTCGCAGGCGCCCAGAGCGTCGTCACCGAAGCCGTAGGATCCGACCGCGAGCTCGATCGAGGGGGGACCCCGCCGCCCCAGCACTCGGGGCCGCTGGGCATCGGGGCCATGGACCTGCACCCCGAAGTCGACTACACGACACACCCAGCGGCCATGTGGCACACGATAAGAAAGCACCAGACGAGGCCACACCAGCCCATCATCATCATCATCATCATCATCATCATCATCATCATCATCATCATCATCATCATCATCATCATCATCGTCATCATCATCATCATCATCGTCGTCATCATCGTCATCATCATCATCGTCGTCATCATCATCGTCATCATCGTCATCATCATCGTCATCCTCGTTATCATCATCCCACCACCATCATCATCGTCAACAGCAAACTTAGCATTAGCATTAATATGAACATCATCATCAACCTCATCACAACCATCATCACCATCACCATCACCATCACCATCACCATCACCATCGCCATCAACAACACCGTCACCATCATCATCATCATCATCATCATCATCATCGTCATCATCATCACCCTCATCTTCATCATCCTCATCCTCATCATCGTCACCGTCATCGTCATCATCATCATCATCATCATCATCATCATCCTCATCATCCTCATCCTCATCCTCATCCTCATCCTCATCCTCCTCCTCATCCGCATCATCGTCATCATCCTCATCATCCTCATCATCGTCATCGTCATCATCATCAGCAGCATCAGCATCATCATCGTCATCATCATCATCCTCATCTTCATCATCCTCATCCTCATCATCGTCACCGTCATCGTCATCATCATCATCATCATCATCATCATAATCATCATCATCATCATCACCACCATCATCACCACCACCACCACCACCACCACCACCACCACCATCATCATCATCATCATCATCATCATCATCATCATCATCATCATCATCATCATCATCCTGATGGCGAACGAGCACGGGCGGCAGCCTGGCGCCACGCGTGGGCATCTCTCCCAGCTGCCCTGGAGCCGCCGGCCCGTGCCCTGTCGTCTCGGCCGCTCCCGTCGCCAGCTGCCGCCCCGTCTGGCACGCCAGGGCTGGCGGCCTCGGGCAGCCCACCCGCCCCCCGCCGTGGCCCGACGGACGACGCGGCCGCAGCACGCCCCCGCCCCCGCGGAGAGACGAGCGCCTCCCCCGCGCGCCCGCGAGGAGCGCGCGGCCCGCGGGCCTGCCCACGACGCTGCCCGGGCAGAGCGGCGCGGGGCACGCCGGCCCCGTGGTGCAGGTGAGGTCTCGAGGCACGGAGGGGGAGGAGGAGGAGGAGGAGGAGGAGGAGGAGGAGGAGGAGGAGGAGGAGGAGGAGGAGGAGGGAGGGAGGAGGAAGGAGGAGATAGGAGGAGGAAGGAGGAGGAGGAGGAGGAGGAGGAGGCTGTGGCCACCACTCGGCGGCGCGCACAGGGGGGTAAGGGGGGGAAGGCTTCTCAGAAGGAGGGGTGCTTCTAAGGAGCCTCGCCCTCCTTCCTGCCCCCCTCGTGCGCGCCGCCAAGACAAGGAGGACAGGCTGTGGCCACCACGGCCGTGCTTCAGCGCAGCCCGAGAGTCGTCAAATCGCGGGCGGCGGCGAGCAGGGTCGGGATGGGATCATCAGCCCAGTCAGTCATCAGAGCTCGAGCACACAGAGACGGAGCAGCGGGCGTTCACGCCAACGGGGGAGCGAGGAAAAAACAATGGTATATCACATTTCACGCTGGGCATTTTCGCCTACTTTCGGGCCCCCGGACCATCACAAATCGATCCGGCTCGACGAATGTCGCACAACGACGGGGTGCAGGGCTCCGACCGTGGTTTTCGTGACGTCGGATATCAAGGATGAAGCAAGCGGGTCCTGAGAGCACCGGGGCTCCACCCAGTACCAGCTGTTCGTCCTGAGCCGATTTCAGACAGCCCCAGAGTTTGTGGAACGCTCATTGAGGCCAGGAGTGATGATTATGGTGATGATGGTTTTGATGGTTTTGATGATGATGATGATGATGATGATGATGATGATGATGATGACAACAGCGATGATGATGACGAGACTGATGATGATGAGGATGATGATGATGATGATGATGGTGATGGTGACGGTGTTGTTGATGGCGATGGTGATGGTGATGGTGATGGTGATGGTGATGGTGATGGTGATGGTGATGGTGATGGTGATGGTGATGGTGATGGTGATGGTGATGGTGATGGTGATGGTGATGGTGATGGTGATGATGGTTGTGATGAGGTTGATGATGATGTTCATGTTAATGTTAATGCTAAATTTGCTGTTGACGATGATGATGGTGGTGGGATGATGATAACGAGGATGAAGGAGATGAAGATGGTGATGGTGATAATGATGATGGGGGTAATGATGATGCTGATGATGATGACGTTGGTGATGATGCTGCGCATGTTTTTGAGCATAACGATGATGATGACGACGATGATGTTGCTGATGATGACGATGCATATGATGGTGATGCTGGTAAAGATGATGTTGATGATGCTGATGATGTTGGTGATGATGATGAAGATGCTGAGTAGAATGGTAACGATGGTTAGACTGATTGACACTATGTTGGTGGTGACGATCGTGATGGTGATGTTTAGCAAGATGATAACGAGGATGCTGAAGATGATGGTGATGATGGTGATGATGTTGACGGTGGTGAGCACGACATTGATGGTAATGAAGATGATGACGATGATGATGGTGATGATTGTGATGCTGAAATTGATGGTGCTGGTGACGGTGCTGTTGATTATGAGAATGATGATGATGATGATGATGATGATGATGATGATGATGATGATGATGATGATGATGGTGGTGGTGGTGGTGGTGGTGGTGGTGATGGTGATGGTGATGGTCGTGGTGATGGTCGTGGTGACGGCGATGGCGATGGCGATGGTGATGGTGATGGTGATGGTGATGGTGGTGATGATGATGGTGGTGGTGGTGATGATGGTGTGATGGTGGTGCATTCTTCCAGTGCGCTCGGCTACACGAGCTGGTGACAATTCGGGTACAAGCTCGAGCGGCACTGTGGCGGCAGTGGCCCACAACGCTCAGTGGCCTCGTCTGGGGCCTTCGCCCATGCTTCTTCGGGACCCAGAGGCCTGGAGAGATCCTCGAGAGCCCAGGAACGGCAAAAGAAGCCTCGGGACCCACGTCCCCTCCGGAACTGCTTGCTTCATGGCGAGGCCTCCTCCCCGCCAGAGTGTCGCGGCGGCGGCCCCGACGACCCGCTCTGCCCTGCGAGCGGATAGCGCGTCGCTCCGCTGCGCTCCGCGGGGCTGAGGGTCTGGGAGAAGCTCGGGACGTCGATGCTGTGGGTCTTTGCTGAAGCTCGCAAAGTGGTTAGCGCTTTTGCTGTATTTTTCTGTAGGGGAAGATAGGAGCGGACAACATGCTTCTTCAACAACCAGCGTCAAAACTCGGATGCCGCCACGCACCGAAGGGCAGGTCAAAAGATATCCTGACACGGACGAGGGAGCGGTTGCACTTGAAAGCCGCGTTCTTCCTCGCACAGCGGGTGGGACAGACGCGCACTACGCCAGGGAGGAGGAGGAGGAGGAGGAAGAGGAGGAGGAGGAGAAGGAAGAGGAGGAGGAGGAAGACGTGTCGCGTGTTTCGCGTGTCGCGCCGAAGCGCGGTGGGCCACGCCCGGCGCCGCGACGCACGCGCCGGGGCGACGGCCGCCGCGCAGGGCCGCCTGGGGCACAGCCGAGAGCCGCGGCCGAGGAGGCGCGGGGCGAGAGAGCCAGGAGAGATGGCGCAGGGGGCGTCCAGGGAGGGGGCGGGGAGGGCGTCCAGGACCATGGCCCGAGGCAAGTGCGCGGCCAGGGTGGGGGGGGGGGGGGGCGTGGAGAGGAGGAGGAGGAGGTGCCCTCCTCCGACTCCTCCTTCTCCTCCTCCTCCCCCTCCCCTCCTCCTCCTCTCCTCCTCCCCTCCTCCTCCTCCTCCTCCTCCTCCTCCTCCTCCTCCTCTCCTCCTCCCTCCTCCTCCTCCTCCTCCTCCTCTCCTCCTCCTCCTCCTCCTGCCTCCTCCTCCTCCTCCTCCTCCTCCTCATCCTCCTCCCCTCCTCTCCTCCTCCCCTCCTCCTCCTCCTCCTCCTCCCACCTCCTCCTCCTCCTCCTCCTCCTCTCCCTCCTCCTCCTCCTCCTCCTCCCCTCCTCCCTCCTCCTCCTCCTCCTCCCTCCTCCTCCTCCTCCTCCTCCTCCTCCTCCTCCTCCTCCTCCTCCTCTCCTCCTCCTCCTCCTCCTCCTCCTCCTCCTCCTCCTCCTCCTCCTCCTCCTCCTCCTCCTCTCCTCCTCCTCCTCCTCCTCCTCCTCCTCCTCCTCCTCCTCCTCCTCCTCCTCCTCTCCTCCTCCTCCTCCTCCTCCTCCTCCTCCTCCTCCTCCTCCTCCCGTGGCCCCGGCCATAACATCCACCCCCCCCCCTGGTCATCGCCCCCCCCCTCTTGGCCGCCCCCGAGGGGGGGCGTCGGGCGTTGCTTGATGAGGGGGCAATGAACGGAGGGGCGAAAAAAAGGTGCACTTTTCGTGCACCCTCGGGGCCCCAGGGGGCCCCTTTGGGGGCCCCCCTTGTTGCAACCCCCGATCCCCCCTCCCCTTTTTTTGCGCTCCTCCCCATTACGAAACTCCCGAGGTCAGCGGAGATGGCCGACTCCGCTGAGATCCGACGTTGCGGAAGAATGCAACATCGCGAAAAGAACACGGTCGAAGCCCTAAACCCCATCTTTCTGCGGCATTCCTAGATCCAGGTCGATCTGTGATGGCCCTGGGGCCCGAAACAAGGCAAACCCGCCAGTTGTAAAAATCAGCCTGGCGAAAGACAAAACCATAATGCAGCTGCGAGTTCCGCAAGACAGGTGGAACTCAGGGAGGTGGCCAGCAAAAGGATTCAGGCGCGCGTGAGCAAGACGGAGCGACGTTGCTGATGGAATCGCAGGGGTCAGCCGCAACGGGTAACATCTGGATGTAACCCCTCAAGGCTGCTCTGAGCGTCTGTCGACCTGGCCCTGGGGAGCAACAGGCGGCGGGGCCGTTGGTGGAGATCCCTATGGGGCCACGAAACGTGCGAGGGGTGCGCCGAAATGGGCGCGGTCACGCATGCGATCCCTGCCGATGGGGCATTCGGTGGAGCTCTCTTTGGGGCCACGGAACGTGAGGGGGCGGTGTCGAAATGGTCTGGAGAAGACATGCGAGCGCAGCCACTGGAGCCTTAGATGTAGCGCCCTACGGGGCCACGAAGCGTGTGAGGGGCATGCCAAAGTGTGGTGGCGAGGGCATGCGGGCGCAACCACTGGGGCCTTAGGCGAAGCTCCCTTGGGGCCACGAAACGTGCGAGGGGTGCGCCAACGTGGGGTGGTGGCGGCCTTCGGGCGCAACCACTGGGACCTTAGTTGGAGCGCCCCACGGAGCCACGAAACGTGTGCGGGGTGCGCCAACGTGGGATGGTGGCTGCATGCGGGCGCAACCACTGGGGCCTTTGGTAAAGCGCCCTTTAGGGCCACGAAACGTGTGAGGGGTGTGCCAACATGTGGTGGTGGCGGTATGTGGGCGCAACCACTCGGGCCTCAGCTGGAGCTCCCTATGGGGTCACGAAAAGACTGAGGGGCTCGCCGGCTGCATGCGGGCGCAACCACTGGGGCCTCAGCTGGAACTCCCAGTTGGGCCACGAAACGTGTGAGGGGTGTGTGCCGAAATGGTGAGGTGGGGCGGGGGAGGAAGAGGGGGGAGGAGCAGAAGGGAGGGAAGGAGACGCCCCGCGCTGCTGACTCAAAGCGAGGACCCAACGCAATACATCATGGGGTCGGTCAGCATGGCAACGCCAGGACCTCAGGGTCTGGAAACCATGGACAGACCAAACGGGTGACGGCTCGCTCTTGCCACGGCCAGCGGCAGCCTGCCGCCGTTCTGCGCCCGCGGGCCCTCCGCCGACGGCGGCGCGCGCCGCGGGCGAGGCCCCCTCTGGAGCGCCCCCGGTCGGAGGGGCAGGCGCCGAAGCGTCGCGGGGCGACGCAGGGGGGGACCCTCCCCTCGAACATCCACCGGGCGCGTGTGAGCGCCCACGTGGGTTTGTCCGACGGGGCCCTTCGCCACGACGCAGGCGGTGACACGAGGACCGAAACAGGCGACGTCACTGCTGGTGCTGCACGGGAGTAGCGCACCGCACAGAACTGGGCCAACACTCATCCTGCGGGTCATCGGTCATCGACCCTCGTTCTCCCTGATCGCTGCTGTCCTGAGCGCGTCTCAGATCAACCTGCCCCATTCCAGGATCCCACGGCGCGTTCGAGCTCCTTCTCTGAAATCCGACGTCACGAGCAAATTGCAACATCGTAGAGAATCACGACTGGAGCCCTGGGCCCCATCTGCCTCCAGCATTCTTCGTACCCGGTCAATCCCGTGAGGACCTCGGGGCCCGAAACCGGGCGAAAACGCCAGGCCTAAAAAAACTGCAACGCAATGATCTGAAGGTCCGCCGCCCCCTTGGCCAGCCATGGTGAGGCCGCACGAAAGCCGAACCGAGGCAAAACCCAAGCAGAGGAAAACCCCAAGCCGAGAAAAAAAAACAAACCGAGGAAGAAAGCAACACCGAGGAAAACCTGGAATGATAAAACCACACAACGTTGCCTACATAGGAAGGAAAAGACCACAGACACTCAGCAATTGCGGCATTGCAGTGGGATCCTGAGGAATCCATAGGGATCCGTAGGAATCCCCAGAACACCTCAGGATCCCTCCAGATCCTCCGATTTTTTGCGGATTCCTAAGGCGTCCCCCCAAAAAATGCATTTCTCGAGGAACCTGGAGGATTCGTGATGATGCCTCAGGATTCCCAAAGAACCTTTGTATTATCCCTCAGGGTGCCTCTGGCAACATACAACCCAACAAAACTCGGCAGAAATTCTTTGACTCTTTCCAAATTCCTCCAAGTTCCTCAAAGTTCCTCCGGAACCATGAAAATCTCTCAGAATGCCTCGGGATATTTCAAAATTCCTCTGGACTCCCCAGGATTCGGTTCCTCAGGAATCCTCTGAGCCGCTCAGAGTTCCCGAAGAATCCCCAGGATCCCCAAGGTTTCTTAGGGTTCCCCAAGAAGCACGACATGTTTCCAAATTCCAGAGGAACCCACGAAATCTTCAAAAATCTACAAGGGTTCCTCAGAACTCATTGGGGTCCTCAAAATCGCGAAACAACTTCCAACAAACCCGCGTGACTTCTCACGACTCCCCTGGTTCTATCTGGATTCGTCAAAAACACTCAGGAGTCCTCAGGAGTCCTCTGAAAACACCAAGATCCCTAAGGCTCCTTCAAGAATCCTCAGAAAGCCTCCACATTCCTCAAAACCCTCGGGATGTTTCAGGGTTCGCCCTAAATCGTGGGAAACCAATGCGAACTTCTCAGGGCTCCTCAAAAAGATTCCTCCTGGTATGTCACGATTTCCGGGAGGGGGGCCGAAGCAAACATCAGAATCCATCAGAGTCGCGCAGGATGCCTCAGGAACCTCACCGTCAGAAACCCTGAAGAGTTCTCAAGACTCCCTCAGGGTGCTTCAAGATTCGCCCGGAATCCTGGGGAGTCCATGCGAACCTGTTAGGGCTCCTCGAAAAGATTCCTCCTGGTATGTCAAGATTCCGGGGGGGGGGGGGAGCGAAGCAACCATCACAATCCATCAGAATCGTGCAGGATGCCTCAGGAACCTTCAGAAACCCTCAGGAGTTCTCAAGACTCCGTCGAGATGTTTCAAGGTTCGCCAGGAATCCTGGGGGACCCACGCGAACCTTTCAAGGCTCCTCAAAAGGATTCCTCATGGCATGTCAGGATTCTGGGAGGGGGGCCAAAGCAACCATCTGAACCCATCATAATTCTACAGGATGTATCAAGAAACTTCGAACACCCTCAGGCATTCTCAATATTCCTGAAGGATCCTATATGACCTCCATCGGATCATTATACGATGTCAAACGGATTCCTTGAACTGTTGTTTGTCAAGTCGGGTGCTCTTCGCATGGGGCTGTTCCTCGGCTTACATGGGTTATTCGGTGTGGGTTTTTCTTCGGCACATCTTCATGCTCTTCGAATTCTCAAAACCCGGTCGGAGCGCGAACCGTTCCAATAGAGTTCTGTTTGGGCGCGACTACATACCAACAGGACTCCCTGCGTTTGCTTTTCCGTTTGGGTGTTCCTTGGTCTGGTGTGCTTCCTCGGTTGGGGTGGTTCCTCGGATTGGTTTGTTTCCTCGGTTTGGGTTTTTCCTCCGTATGTGGCTTCGCCGTCCTAGAGGCCTCTCAAATGGGGTCCGAGTAAATGGGGTCGGAGGATAGCACCGCATCGCCAATACATTGGCGATGCATTGCCGATGCATCAGCGATGCATCAGCGGTGCATCGGCGACGTCGGCGATGTATCGGCGGCGACGGCGTGGAGAAAATCGGGATCCACATCGGGCCGCATCGCCGATGCACCGACGATGCGGCGCGATCCTCCGACCCCGTCTACAGTCGGGGCGTTGACCTAAGGAACCCTAAATAAGGAACGAGGCCCCTTTCTCCCACAAATTGAATTTCGATTTCCCATGGAAAAACTCCGGAAAACCGGAGACGAACTGCAGAACAATCCAGGAACACCGAGCCCCTCCCCAACGAAAAAGGTTCCTTCTTCAGGGCCCCGACTGTACTCCGACCCCATCTGGGAGGCCAGGACTTCCGCGGTTCAGAGGGCGCGCGACCGTGCGCAGCGCCTTTCGGTGCGTACTTTGCGCGGCGCCCGCGTTGAACGCGCAGTTTTTGCGGCGCCGACCGCGTGGGCAGGGTGTCCCGTCCGCGCCAGGGCGCCCAACGCCGCAAAAGAAAATGCGCTGGCACACGCTGGCCGCCCCACGGGCCGCGCCCCCCGCGGGCCGCGCGAGAGAGAAATCCGGGGGACGGGCGGCCTGCACGCCCCTCCAGCGGAAGGCCGAGGCGTGCGGGTCACCGCCTGCCAGGGGGAGAAGGGGGGGGGGAGAAGGGGGGAGGCGGAGGGGGGCAGCGAAGGGGGGGGGGGGGGGGGGCGAAGGGTCCGTCTCCTCCTCCTCCCTCCTCCTCTTCCTCCTTCTCCTCCTCCTCCGTAGCCATTTTGGCTCAAGATGATTGGTTCCCCTGGGGACCGCACGGATACCGCTAGTCCGCGGCCAGACCACCGTTCGCCTTCACCGTGGGAGTTGGGCGCCCACACCCAGTCCTTTCCAGATCGCGCTGCCACGGCCCACCGTGTGTGCTGCTGCCTGGTGTCGTGGAGATGCCACCGCCGCATTACCGTTCGGAGCAGGCGCTTCCTTGGTACTGCAAGAGCTGCTGCGGGCCCTCGGGGAGACCGTGGTGGAATCATGCAGAGGCGCGGCAGTGTGCGAAGTGCAAGCTGGGCAAGGGACTGGTCTTCCACAGCGTGCGCCAGCCCGCGGCCCCCTCCCAGCGGAAGAAGGGCAATCAGGGCGGCAGCGGCAACGGCTACTGGGACGACTCCGTCAAGGTGGCCAAGCTCAAGTCCGAGCTCGCCGAGGCCCGCAAGCGGCTTGCCGCTGTGCAGAGGCCGCCGCCTGGCGGGGAGGACGTGCAGATGGAGCCGGCCGCGGACGGAGACGGCCCCGAGTCCGTCGCCAAGGACAGGCTACGCGAGGTCGGCGACCTCATCGGCAAGCTCAAGGGCATCACCGAGCCGTCGGTCGTGGCCACGCGCGACAAGCTGCTGGCCGAGCAGGCCGAGCTGCGGGCTAGGGTGGCGGAGTCCCGACCGCTCGGACAGCGCTTGCGCGAGATGGGAACTCAGTTCACCAGGCTGCAGAAGCTGCGCGACGACCAGCAGACCAAGCTCGATGGGCTGCAGGCGCAGTTGCGCGACCTGCAGGAGAAGGAACGGCTCACTCGGGACAAGCTGGCGGCCCTCGACGCTAGCATGGAGGAGCTGGACCAGGAGCGCAAGAGGCTTCAAGGGCAGGTTCCGACGCCTGGCGACAAGGCGTCGCTCGACGAGCCGATCAAGGGGGTTGGTGCCACGCTCGAGGGCCTCGGGATCTTGCTCCAGAGCCTGGGCGCCGATCACCAGCTGTCGGGCAGCCTCACGGCGAGCTTCCAGGAGCTGCAGAGGTTGCAGGAGGAGGAGGCGGCAAAGTTGGCTGCCCAGAAGGCGCAGGCGGATGCTGGGGCCGAGGCTGGTCCCGACGTCGAGCAGGCCGAGCGGCAGGACGACGCGGCAGCGCCTCGCACACCACAGCCATCTGCCTTCTCCGACGACCCTGAGTTCATGGAGGAAGTCGTTGCGGCTGGGGGCGAGAAGCACAGGCTGGAGGAGATCTTCATGCGTTGGGGTGCCAAGGTCAAGAGGCCCAGGCTCACCCCTGCCTAGCATGGCTCCACGGCGATGTTTTGCGTGTCTTGTGTGGTTCGTCCTCCTTTGTCGCACCATGGCGTCGGTTTCAAGTATCACCACCGTGAACGTGTCCTCGGGCGGCCCGCTCGTCGATTTCCTGCCCACGTGCTCGAGTTTATGCATCGCGGTGCAGGAACATCATGCCAAGGCCGAGGGCGATGCTTTGGCGAAGTTGCAGAATAAAGTAAGAGCTGCTGGGTACCATGGTATATGGGAGCCCGCCCTACCTGGGCAGGGAGTTGGCAGCAGAGGCGGGGTTGCGGTGCTGGCCCCGCTGCGGGTGGTCATCACCAAACCCCCAGGCCTGGACAGTCACGTGCTGCAGGAAGGCAGGATGATGGCGGCCCACGTCCACGCTGGGGTGAAGGGCGGCTTCGTCATGCTGTCGTGCTATTTCATTGTGGACGTCAAGCTGTCGCCCGAGAACCTGGCCATGCTGTACAAGCTGTACCAGTATGTCAGGTCGCTGGAGGCCATGGGTGTTCCGTGGATCGTAGGAGGCGACTTCAACATGGAGGTAGGCGAGCTCGGCCCGTTGTCCTGGCTCCAGTCGGCCAATGGCGTGGTGCTGGCGCCGAGAGAGCCGACTTGTCTTCAGAGCCTTCCTGGCCGCACCATTGACATGTTCATGGTTTCTTGCCGTTTGCTGCCTCGCGTTCGGCAACCAGTGGTCGTCGACGCGGAGACGTGGCCGCATCTACCAGTGACCATGGAGCTCTCCGCCACGGCTTTTGACGCGAAGGTCAGGAGGCTTGTCGAGCCACGCGGCTTTCGGAGGCCGCCTGCGGCGGGGTGCGCGAGGTTCCCCCCCGACTGGGACCCGACCTTGGCGATCATCCAGAGCGCGTCGCACAGCGAGGGCATCACCAGGGCCTGGGACGTCGTGCTCAGCGGCATCGAGTTCGAGCTGCGGGGCCGCTACGACGTCGTGAAGGACGTGGCGGGGTACTCCACGGTGCCAGGCCCCCCGACCTTCGAGCTGGCGAGTTTTCACCCTGTCGTGAAAGGTGCCTGGAGCAGGAGGTCGGCGGACACCCAGGCCTGGGCGCAGGCTGCGCGCTGGGCTCGTCACCTCAGGAGGGTTCGAGTGGCCTTGCAGAGCTTCGTGCTCCAGCTACGCCCGCAGCAGGTCTTCGAGCTCGGCAGCGTCGGCGAGGCGCACGTCGACGGTGTGCCTGGCCTGGGCGATGGGGCACCCCCTGCTGCGGAGGTCGTCGGAGTGGCTGGTCTCTCCTCCGATGGTGGTCGGCCTCGGTCGAGAGCTCAGCGACACCAGCCCCCGCGACGGGCAGGCGAGGACCTATCGTGGGACGCCGTGCACTCCAAGGCGGCGCGCCACCTGCTGGAGTGCGAGAATTTCTTCCAGAGAATCTGGCGGAGGAAGGGAGTCTGGCCGCACCTGGACGCCGAAGCCGTCGGCTTCTTCTCGCGTGGCATACTTGCCTTAGCGCAGGCAGACTTCGAGCAGCAGGTCGACCGCATCCTGAGTATCTCCTCCGATGCTGAGGCCAAGCATGAGAAGGCCGTGATGCAGAGCTGGAGGCAGTGGGCGCAGGCAGCTTTTGCGGCTGGAGCCAAGGGAGCTCACCGATTCATGAAGCCCAAGGCTCTCCAGGAGATCGTGGACGGAGGCAATGGGCTACAACATGGGTACGTACTGGCTGATCGTAAGCTTGAGTATTGGGAAAGCTTCTGGGTGCGGCATGGCGGTGAGCTGGCTCGCCGACCTGTTGATGCTGACACTTGGGAGCAGCTGCCAAGGCTTGAGGCGGCCGACGTACTCAAGGCAATCCGTTGTTTCTCTTGGCAGACAGGCGTCGGGCAGATCAACATCGCGCCCAGGGCCATGGAGCACCTCTCCCACGGGGCGCTGACGGCTATGGCGCGCCTCTTCGAGCGGTGCGAGCACCTCCTGCTGTGGCCAGACGGCAGATTCCTCTCGAAGCTCGTGAGACTCCCCAAGCCAGGGGGTGGGGAGCGCCTGATTGTGCTGATGAACACGCTGGTCAGGATCTGGGGACGGGCGAGGCGGCCTGTCTCGGCAGCGTGGGAGAAGGCCCATGCGCTACCAGAGGTCTGGGGCCACACTGGAGGCAAGTCGTCGAGTGATGCGGCCTTTGATTTGGCGCTCACCAAGGAGATGGCGACCCTGTGCGATGACGACGCCATCATTGTGCTGCTGGACATGCTCAAATGCTACGAGCTGGTCAGGCATGATGCCATTTTGTTGGAGTGCAGGGCCAGTGGATACCCTATGCGAATGGCGTTCATGCTTGTGCAGATGTACCAGCAGCTGCGCTCGGTGCACTCGTATTCTTCGTATTCAGTGGCGCGCAGGGCGTATCAGGGCATCCTGGCAGGCTGCACCCACGCCACTACGCTTCTCATGGTGTTGTTGACTCGCAGCATTCGCCAGACGATGTCGGTCGCTCCTCAGGTTCAGCCCAAGGACTTGGTGGACGACGTCGCGCTGTGCTGGGTCGGCAACGACCCGAGCGGGGTGCGAGAAATGGCCATTGCCACTCGTGCTTTCTGCAGGGCTGTCCGGCCCCTCGGGCTGGTGCTGCAGATGGATAAGTCTGGGCACCTTACGACGTCCAGGCGCACCAGCTACCACTTTCAGAAGTACGCCAGGCTGCTGAAGATCGCTGGCAAGAGGCACATGCGGTATCTTGGCCACGACCTAGCTGGGTCGTCGGCCACAAGGGCCGTGCAGAAGGGACGCCTGAAGGCCATGCACGGAAAGAAGGCCAGCGTTCGAGCACTGCAGAAGGGAGCAGGACGACAGCGGGCGGCTCGGCTCTGGGCCACGGGTGTGCTGCCATCCGTGGGGCACGGAGCCACGGTCAGCGGCATCAGCGACACGGAGCTGCAGCAGATGAGGACCATGGCTGGCGTCTTCTGTGGCTACAAAGGGTCGGGCTCCCTGACGCTGTACCTGGCCGCGCAGCAGTGGAGCTTCGACCCCATATTCCACGCTACCTTCAGCATCGTGGGGCAGTACGCGGCGTGGGTGTGGGATGGGCGTGTGACGCTCTCCCGACTGCAGCGGGCCTGGATGGGCTTGCGTGACTCCTGGGAAGCCCGCCACACTCACGTCACGTGGGCCAGTGCGCAGGGCCCGCTTTCGGCCTTGTGGTTGTCCCTCAGGAGAGTCAACTGGAACATGGCAAGTTCTACAATCTTGGTTGACGATGAGGGCCTGCATATCAGTTTGCTGCAGTATTGTCCCAGTGAGGTGCTGTTTTTCCTGCGTCGCAGCCTCGACCGTTGGCAGAGCCATCGTATCCTCGACCAGCTGCCTGAGGCGCCCCCAGCCGATGGTGACGGCAGGCGGCAGCAGCATGTGTGGCTTCGTGCGCTTCGACTGGGACACGCCTCCTTGGCGCCTGGCCACAGAGGGGCTCTGGCCAAGCTGCAGTCCAACGGGTTCTGGTCGCCGCAGCGCCGCATGCAGGCTGGCTACGGCGGCGACGGTTCGTGCGAGTTCTGCGGGGAGGCCTGCTGCGACCTCGAGCATGAGATCTTCGGCTGCACGGTATTGCATCAGCAGCAGGAGGACGAGGAGACGGAGCCGTACCCCGAGGAGGTGGCCAAGAGGAGGAAGGACATCCTGGAGGCAGCCCCGTGGCGCGACGGGGGCCAGGTGCAGGACTTCTCGGCCGTCGACGTGCTCTACGCGCTGCCCCTGAGGCCTGCTTTCAGGCCGCTGCCTGCACGTGCTCAGGCTGAGCGCGAGTGGGGGGCGATCGACATGCCGTGGCCGTCGAAGTTGTACGGGGACGGGTCCTGTCTTGAAAGTGATTTCCCTGAGGAACGGCGCTGTGGCTGGGCCGTCGTAGCATTGACCCGAGACCTGTGGCCATACAAAGCTTTGTTCGGGAGCCTGGGGGGCCCTATCCAGACGGTGCCCAGGGCCGAGCGCGTTGCTGGTCTCAAGGCCCTGCAGAGGGCCCAGAGGCCAGCCACGTACGTGACTGATCATTTACAGCTGCAGGTCGAGGGAATGGCCTGGGAGGGTCGTCATGCTTCTGCCAGAGCGCCTCACGCGTCCATCTGGCGGAGCATCCACGAGCTGTATAGAGGCGACCCTGTCAGGCCCGTGTTTGTTTGGACGAAGGCCCATCGGACCGTCCTCGAGGGGTTTGAGGCCTGCCTGGCCTCCCAGGAGCCCCTGGAGCATTTTTTCGGTAATATGTGGGCTGATGTTTTCGCCCGCGTGGCAGCGGCTGATTTCCTTGGATCCACCTCCGTGGTCAAGGCTCACAAATTTTCTCTGCTTCGGGCCCAGGACACGATGCGTTGTCTGGCCTGGGCTGCCGAGCGCGTGGCCCGCCTCTCCACCCCGATACTCCGTGCGCCTCCGAAGGCTGTCTTTCGGCCCCGCCGTCCGCGGCGGCCGACCGATCACGACTTTGTGGTCTTCGCTGGGGGAGCTATTCGATGTCGAGCCTGCTGGAGGCTTGCAGCGACGGCCTCGTCGTTGAAGTCTCTGGCCTCCCGTGCATGCGACCCCCAGGAGGTCGGGCCAGGACACCAGGTCCAGGCCTTGGATCGAGTTTTGATCTGTGTTAAGTGCGGGGCGCACGCTGTGCGCCCCAATCGGCTGTCGGTCGGCCTGTCTCGAGCGTGCAAGAGGGCTGGGACGGGGTCGGCGGGAGCTGGGAGTGGGGGGGACGGAGCTATCGCGTCGATGCTCGAGCTGGCTCGAAGGGGCCTGCATCCCAAGACGGGCGAGCCCCTCGAGCCGCTCGTCTTCTCGGAGCTCGGGGTGCCTGCGATGCCGCAGCAGGCGCCCGAGCCCGAGGCACCTGACTAGTGGGCGGAAGTGCTGGCGGGGGGCGCGGTGCGAGTGGGGACTGCCCGGCGTTGCGCCGTTAGTGACCCTCGCACCGTTGCTCCCCAGCCCCGCGCACGGGAGGAGCAGATCCGCTGCACTTAAGGGCCCCTTAAGTGCAGCGGGCTGTCTTGGCCTCCTTCGCGTCGGTGCTCGAGCTGGCTCGAAGGGGCCTGCATCCCAAGGCGGGCGAGCCCCTCGAGCCGCTTGTTTTCTCGGAGCTCGGGGTGCCTGCGATGCTCAGCAGGCGCCCGAGCCCGAGGCACCTGAATAGTGGGCGGGTGCGGGCGGGGGGCGCGGTGCGAGTGGGGACTGCCCGGCGTTGCGCCGTTAGTGACCCTCGCACCGTTGCTCCCCTGCCCCGCGCACGGCGCGGAGAGCGCCCCTTGTTGGATGAGGGCCCTCTCTCGTTCTTTTTTCGAGGCGTGTTCGTGATTCACCTGCACGCTCTCGGCACTGTCCTCACTGTCCTCCTTCTCCTCCTCCTCCTCCTCCTCCTCCTCCTCCTCCTCCTTTTCCCCTCCTTCCCCTCCACTCCTCCTCCTCCTCCTTTTCCTCCTCCTCCTCCTCCGCCTCCTGGACTCCTGCCCTCCTGCGGAGGCGAGGGAGGCGGAGGGGGAAGGCGGAATGGGGGAGGCGGACGGGGGCGGAGGGGGGAGGGCGGCCGCGGCGATGGTGGGGGGAGCGGGGGGCAGCGGGGGGCGGAGCGAGGCGGAGGGGAAATCTTGATTTGCACGTGGGTTACATTCAAGCGCGAACCCCCAGGCAATCGCACAGCGACGAGAGGGACCGACGAGGGCCCGAAACCGAAACGCAGCGAGGGCCAGAGCAGACACGAGCAGCGGATGGACCAACCGAACAGAACCGAACCGAGGCCCGACAATAACGCAGGGGCACTAAACATGAACAAGCTGCAGGCAGCGCGACCTACCATGCCATTCCCCATCAAAACACGGGGCCTAGAAACACCGGTAAGCCGAACGCTGCTCAGGAGTCCCAGTAGGCCTTCCTCCGACGGTAACGACACGTTACGGCCCGCCTCGCGCTGGTGAGACCCCGAAGCATAGAACACTCGCGACATGAGGGGCGCGCTCCGAGACACGACGAGACCCAGCAGGCTCACATTCGGGACATGGCTGAAGATCAAGACGACCAAGACGATCACGACGACGCACACAAGGTTGGGACTGCACTTTCCGCACATGCACCGCGCAGAAGCTGCTCCTGGTCTCGGGATGCGGCTGCTCGGAACCTTTAGCATCAAGCCGATCACGGCAACGCACACAAGGTTGATAATGCACTGCCAACGTCCGCACCGCAGCGAGGCGACCCCAGGCCTCGGGGCGCGGCTGCTCCAGAAGAGGGCCGCGATCGCCCTGGCTAGGATCACAGTCTAAATCATGAGGGACTGGTGCATTCGACTGGTGCGTCGCTTGGGTATCAGAGGGGGTTGGCGGTCCCCGCAGGCCCCTCCGGAACGCCCCTGACACCAAGAGAGAGGGAACTGATGATACAAGGTCGTATGGCTTTTCGCCCGTGGTCATTTCATCTAGCCCGCCGCCGGAAACGAATACACAGGCACCTGGACCTGATCATGAGATTGGAGGCCTGGAAATGAGCACCAGCACCGACACAGGGGGTTTTCCTCCACAGGGGGAAGATGATCCTAGATTTCGGTGCTGGTGGTAATATTTCGGTCACCTTGGAAGCCAGAATATTACCACCATCACCGAGATCGGGATCGTCTTCCCTCGGTGGAGGCACACCGCTGATCTTGGTGTTGGTGTCAACCTCTAGGCCTGCGATGATAGGGCCGCTCGGCCAAGGCAAGGCCCACGCCGTGAGCCTCGCAGTTGCTCGGCGGATGCCGAAGGAAAAGCGGAAAGCACGGCCTCCCCGCGCATGAAGGGCAACGTTCTGCCTTAATGCGGGATGACGATTAATAAAGATAATGGGAGAGAACGATTAAAAAAAAATCTTCTGCCATTTCTGCACAATTTTCTGACTGGAGGAGAACGAATAAAAAAATAGTTGTCCAGCCCGCGGCCAGTTTGTTCTAATCGTCATCCCGGGCGCCGCCGCGTGAACACGACCCCCAGTCATTTATGAATCGTCATCCTCCATTCGCAGGTCCAAGTGCTCTGGGGCCTGCTCGGCCCGAAGGGCGGACCGGGCGTGGGCCATCGCGAGGGGCCCGTCCCGGAGCTCGCCACTGCCGAAGAACCCCGAGAGGGACGGCTGCAGCTCCCTGGGCTGGGCACGGGAGCGCTGCAACTCGTCCAATATATATATATATATATATATATATATATAGGCGACGAGCCCAGGGGGGAAATGAGAAGGAGAAGGCCTTCTCAGGGGGGATATATAGCCCAGGGGGGATATATAGCCGCCGAATATATATATATATATATATATATATATACATATATATATATATATATATTCCTGATCGCCCTGTCCGCGCTCTCCCTGGCCCACTCCCGCCGCGTTCGACGCTCAGCGGCTGCACGGCGGGGCATTTGGCATGCACCAAGCATGCCACCCCGGAGAGCCATCTTCTCGAACTCCGCTGCAGGAAAGCCTCCCGTCACACGCACGGGCAATCACATTCGAGCTCTCTCGCGCAGAAATGGAGGCTTCGCCCGCTGACGGGCGGCATGAGCCCAAATGGCTGCGGACTAAGGGGAGGGGGGGGGGTCAGGCGGAGGGAGGCGAAGGGAGGAGGCAGAGCGAGGCGGAGCGGCCGCGGCGAGGGGAAGAAGGGGGAGGGAGGGAGGAGAGGGAGGAGAGGGGGTGGGATTCTCGTCGCCGCGAGCACCCATCAGCAAGGACCCAGGCATCCAACGCCTGACAAAGAAGAACATATCCTGGCGAAGGGCCCAACCACGTGCGGTTGTGAGTGTCGCCATTGTGGGTACCGCCTTCGTGGGATCTCCTTATGGGGCCACGAAGCGTGTAAAGGGTGTGCCGGCATGGGGCGGGGACGCATGCGGGCGAAGCCACTGGGGCCGTCGGTGGCGTTCCACATGGGGCCACGAAACGTGGGAGGGGCGTACCGGAATGGAGCGGGACCGCCATGCGAACGTCGCCACTGGGGCATGCGGTGGAGCTTCCTTTGGAGCCACGAAGCGCGCGGCGGGTATGCCGAAATGGGCGGGGGGGGCGCATCCGAACGTCGCCACTGAGGCCGCCGGTGGAGCTCCGCACGGGGCCACGAAACGCGTGAGAGGTATGCCGAAATGGGTGGAGGAAGACGCATGCGATCACAGCCACTGGGGCCTTCGATGGAGCTCCCCATGGGGCCAACTGGGTGGCGCGGGACGCATGTGGTCACAGCCACTGGGGCCCTCGGTGGAGCTCCCGATGGGCCACGAAACGACGCACTGGGTGGCGCGGGACGCGTGTGATCACAACAACTGGGGCCTTCGGTGGAGCCCCCTCTGGGGCCACGGAACGCCGCACTGAGTGTCGCGGGACGCATGTGGTCACAATCACTGGGGCATTCGGTGGAGCTCACCATGGTGCCACGAAGCGCTGTACTGGGTGGCGCGGGGCACATGTGGTCACCCCCTTATGAGGCCACGAAGCGCCGTACACGATGGCGCGTTGGCCCTTCAATTAAAAGTCATGTGTCAAGGTTTCCTTCCTTAGCTCTGGAAATCCTGGCAACCCTTAAGGGCTTGCGTTCCCGCCCAGGAGAAGGTGGCCGCACAAAGGACCATATGGAGGCACCATCATCATCATCATCATCATCATCATCATCATCATCATCATCATCATCATCATCATCATCATCATCATCATCGTCAGGGTCATCATCATCATCACCATCACCATCACCATCATCATCATCACCACCATCCTCATCATCATCACCATCATCAGCATCATCAGCATCATCATCGTCATCATCATCACAATCGTCATCGTCATCGTCATCGTCGTCGTCATCGGCATCGTCCTCCTAATCATCATATTCAGCTGCAGCATCAGCATCGGCACCACCAGCATCATCAGCAACAGAATCATCAGCAGCACGATCGGCATTAGCACCAAAACCATGCTCGTCCTCATCCTCTTGATCCTAGTCATCCTCCTCCTCCGTCAGCAGAAAGTCCTCATCCGTCCTCCTCCTTCTCCGTCAGCAGGAAGTCAGGGAGGTGAGAGGGAGAAGGGGGAGGGGAGGAGTATCATTAGCATCATGCTCATCATGATTGTGATGATCTGCGTGGTTATCGTGATCAGCATGGTCACCATCACCATCCGGCCGGACACGATCATCATGATCATCATCATCATCATCATCATCATCATCATCATCATCATCATCAGCAGCAGCATCATCATCACAGCAGCATCGTCATCATCATCATCATCATCATCATCATCATCATCACCACCATCATCATCATCATCATCATCATCATCATCATCATCCTCGTCATCATCATCATCATCATCATCATCATCGCCATCAGCATCATCATCATCATCATCATCATCATCATCATCATCATCATCATCGTCAGCATCATCAGCATCGTCATCATCATCAGCATCGTCGTCACCACCGTTGGCGCCATCATCATCATCATCAGCACCATCATCATCAGCATCATCATCATAATCATCAGCATCATCGTCATCATCAGCATCGTCATCGTCATCGTCATCGTCGTCATCGGCATCGTCCTGCTAATCATCATGTTCAGCTGCAACATCAGCATGGGCACCACAAGCATCATCAACAACAACATCATCAGCAGCAGCACGATCGGAATTAGCAGCAAAATCATGCTCGCCCGCTTCCTCTTGATCCTCCCCTTTCTCCTCCGTCAGCAAAACGGCCTCCTCCATCATCCTCCTCCGTCAGCAGAAGTCAGGGAGATCAGAGGGAGAAGGGGGGAGGAGTATCACTATCATGATGGAGATCATGATCATCATGATTGCAATGATCTTCGTGATTAGCATGATCAGCATGGTCATCATCATCATCCTTACGGACACGAGAATCATGATCATCACCATCATCATCATCAGGATCAGCATCGTCATGATTATGATGTTGATGTTCATCATCATTCTTACCAGCATCATCACCAACATCGTCATCACCATCGTCATCGTCGTCACCGCCGTTGTCATCAGCATTAGAATCGTCATCATCATCAGCATCATCATAATCATCAGAAGCATCGTCATCGTCATCGTCATCGGTATCGTCCTCCTAATCATCATATGAAGCTTTAGCATCAGCATCGGCACCACCAGCATCATCAACTACATCATCATCATCATCAGCAGCACGATCGGAATTAACACCGAAACCATGCTCGTCCTCATCATCGTGATCCTCCTCATTCTCCTCCGTCAGCAGAAAGTCCTCATCCATCATCCTCCTCCGTCAGCAGAAGTCAGGGAGGTGAGAAGGAGAAGGGGGAGGGGAGGAGTATCATTATCATGATGATCATCATGATCAGCATGATGGTGATGGTCTCCGTGGTTTTATCATGATCAACATGGTCAGCACCACCATCAGCACGGACATGATCATGATGATCGTCATCATCATCATCATCATCATGAACATCATCGTCATGATCCTGATGATGATGATGATGATCATCATCATGATCACCATCATAGTCATCGTCATCATCATCGTCATTGTCGCTCGCTGAGGGCCCTGTTTGATCATGTTGAAAAAAGGCGGGAGCATGCACAGAGATGGTCGCCAACGGCGGGACAGCCGCCGCCCAGCCACGCGTGAACCACATCGTGGCGCCAACGGCCACTGTTATGCTAAGATGCCCACTGCCGTGCGCAACGGTCACGATTAAAAATGCCTGGGGACGGCATGGCGCCACCATTCCTCTAAGATGCAGACTGCCGTGCGAAGAACTCAGTGTCTGTGCCATTGGGCTGGAGCACGCAGAGTAATTGCCGCCAACGGCGGGACAGCCCCCACCCGGCAACACGTGGACCACATCGCGGCGCCAACGACCACCGTTCTTCTCAGATGCCCACTGCGGTGCGAAGTGTTCAAAATATATTAACCTCCTGCTCCCTCCTCGGGAGCGCAGAAACTGCGACAATGACATGAGGACAGATGCAAGCTTGATCCGTCTACTCCGTCTCCTCCGTGGCAAGCGGACACGCCAAAGCTGTTCAAAACCTTTGGAAACAAATGTTTGCTGGCCTCTTTGAGCTCTCTGGGGAAACCTCTTGGAGGCCTCTTGGGTATCTTGGAGCCTCTTGAGCTGGCCGTCTAGAGCTTGGACCGTCTGTGTGGCCTTCGTCCCATCCCGCCACCGTGCCTGGGTTGCGGGTTAGAGGCCTCTTGGAAGTTCGTTCGGATATCGTGGCAAGCCTCTCGGGGGCCTCCTGGAGGCCGTTTTGGAACGCTCTTGGGGGCCGTCTGGGAGCCCTCTGGGAGCCTCGTTTTCGGCCTCTCGGGGGGCCTCTAGGGGGCCTCTCGGGGGGCCTCTAGGGCGCCTCTAGGGGGCCTACAGGGGCCTCTAGGGGGCTCTAGGGGGCTCTAGGGAGCCCTCTGGGAGCCTCGTTTTCGGCCTTAGTGGGGGCCTCTAGGGGGCCTCTAGGGGGCCTCTAGGGCGCCTCTGGGGGGCCTCTGCGGGCCTCCCTTGGGGCCCGCTCGGGGCCTCCAGAGGGGGTCTCCTGGGGCGGGAGGCTCGACTTGTTGACTCGCGCTCCCCCTCTTGGGCCCTTCTTGGGGCCATCACGGGGCCCTCTTGGGCGATCGTGGCCCCCTGACGGGCCAAGAGGCCCTTCAGGGGGCCAAGGAGCTCTTCAGAGGGGGCCAAGACACCCTTCAGAGGGGGCCAAGACACCCTTCAGGGCGGCCTTCACCGTACTCGAGGGCTTGTATACTCCGGAAGCCTCTTGGCCGTACTACAGCCTGCCGGGCCGCACAAAACCCCATCTGGCCACAGTAGAACCTTATCTCAGGGGGGGGTCCACAGCCCCCCACGGGAAAATTCTCTGGAGGGCCCCTCCCCCCGGGCGTTGATTCGCAGGGATCCACCAACCCCTCCCCCCCGGAAAAAATACTCAAGGCGTCTTGAACCCCCTCCCAGCAAGAACGACGACGACGTCGACGACGACGACGACGACCACGACTGCGACGACGACAACGACGATGACTACGACGACGACGACGACGACGACGACGACGACGACGACGACGACGACGACGACGACGACGACGACGACGACGACGACGACGACGACGACAACAACAACAACAACAACAACAACAACAACAACAACAACAACAACGACGACGACGACGACAACAACGACGACGACGACGAGTACGCGACGACGTCGGGGCCGCCAGCAAACGACGCGGACGACGACGACGCCGACGACGCCGCCGACGCCGACGACGCCGACGCCGACGCCGACGCCGACGCCGACGCCGACGCCGCCGCCGACGCCGACGCCGCCGCCGCCGACGACGACGACGACGACGCCGCCGCTGGCAAACGTCGCGGGCGACGACGACGACGCGACGACGACGACGACGACGACGTCGGCGACGACGGCAAACGTCGCGGACGACGACGGATGACGACAGCGACGACGACGACGACGACGACGACGACGACGACGACGACGACGACGACGACGACGACGGCGACGGCGACGGCGACGGCGACGACGACGACGACGAGGAGGACGTCGCCTGCGTCGTGCAATCTATGGGGTGCAAATCACTTGCCGAACTTGAACTGTCAACTCCACTACTCGCGCAATCATCCCACCCACCCACCTGCAACTTGGCTCGCAAAACCCATGCGGAAGCGATTGCCATGAGTGCTGGGTGTTGGCTGGTGCATCTCTGCGGCGGCGCTAGCCCGCGCATGCTCGCGCGCGCAGCGGCCGGCTAATTTGGCGCGACCGACGCGAACGCAGTGGAGCTGACCGCTCGGCAATCAACGCGGTAGAGCTGACCGCTCAGCATCGGCGCCGTCACTGGCAGTGACGGCGCCGATGCTGGCCACGCCGAGGGCGATGACGGCGTTTTCGCGTCGGCGAAAAGGTTGTGGAAGGAGTTCGAAATGCGCGCGCGACAGACGCGCGAGAGTGGCCCGCATTGTATTATTCGACACGGATCGTGCCACTCCAGCACGCGCGCAATGGCGTTCGAACGACTTCGAGATGCGCGCGCGCGAAGCTCGTTTGGTAGCATGTTGTGAACATGTTGAAAACCTCCGGTTTTCTAAAGAGTTCGCAAGAGCGCACGCGCAAGCTTGGGGAGGAAATCCGTGAAGCGAAATCCTGTGCTTACATCTGTTTCTGCTTGACAGTCGGTTTTGAAATCCGTATGAAACCGAAGGCTGTTGAAGGAATTTGGCATGCGCGCGCGACGACGCGCACGTGTGCACTTCATTTAGCTTTTTCCCTACATAGGCTCTGCCTAGAAGGGTTCTTACTCTCTTAGCTTAAAGGGGCGGGCAGTGTAAAGCGCGCCGGGCGGTTCCCCCAGTCCCCGCCCCGCGGTTCCCCCAGTCCCCTGAGAGCTTTAGCTTTAGCTTTAGCTTTAGCTTAGCTTTAGCTCAGCTGTAGCTTAGCTTCAGCTTAGCTTTAGCGCTTAGTTTCAGCTTAGCTTTAGCTTAGCTTTAGCTTAGCTTCAGCTTAGCTTTAGCTTAGCTTTAGCTTGGCTTTAGCTCAGCGGCACCTTAGCTTTAGCTTAGCTGTAGCTTAGCATTAGCTTTAGTTTTAGCTTAGCTTTCGCTGAGCTTCAGCTTAGCTCCAGCTTAGCTTTAGCTTAGCTTCAACTTAGCTTGAGCTTAGCTTGAGCTTAGCTTTAACTCAGGTTTAGCTTTGCTGTGCCTTAGCTGTACCTTAGCTTTAGCTTAGCTTTAGCTTAGCTTCAGCTTAGCTTTAGCTTGGCTTTAGCTTAGCTGCACCTTAGCTTTAGCTTAGCTTTAGCTTAGCTTTAGCTTAGTTCTAGCTTAGCTTTAGCTTAGCTTTTACCGTAGCTTCAGCTTAGCTTTAGCTGAGCCTTTACCGTAGCTTTAGCTTAGCTTTAGCTTAGCTTTAGCTTATCTGCACCTTAGCTTTAGCTCAGGTTTAGCTTAGCGGTAGCTTAGCCTTAGCTTAGCCTTAGCTTAGCTTTAGCTTAGCTTTAGCTTAGTTTTAGCTTAGCTTCATCTTAGCTGTAGCTTACATTGAGCTTAGCTTAGCTTAGTTTTAGCTTAGCTTTAGCTTAGCTTTAGTTTAGGTTAACTTAGCTTTAGCTTAGCTCTAGCTTAACTTTAGCTTTACTGTTCGTACTAATGCTGCTTTCCTAGGGGCTCCAACTCCTATGTAGGGTCGCACTGGGATAATTTGCCAGTAATGTTTTGGAAACTTATGATTGTTCCCTACATAGGCTCTGCCTAGAAGGGTTCTTATTCTCTTAGCTTAAAAGGGGCGGGCAGTGTAAAGCGCCCCGGGCGGTTCCCCCAGTCCCTGCCCCGCGGTTCCCCCAGTCCCCTGAGAGCTTCAGCTTTAGCTTTAGCTTTAGCTTTAGCTGAGCTTTAGCTTAGCTGTAGCTCAGCTTCAGCTTAGCTTAAGCTTAGCTTTAGCTTCGCTTCAGCTTAGCTTTAGCTTAGCGTCAGCTCAGCTTTAGCTTAGCTTTAGCTTAGCTTTAGCTTGGCTTTAGCTTAGCGGCACCTTAGCTTAGCTTAGCTTTAGCTTTAGCTTAGCTTTAGCTTAGCTTTAGCCTAGCTTCAGCTTAGCTTTAGCTTAGCTTCAGCTTAGCTTCAGCTTAGCTTTAGCTTAGCTGTAGCTTAGCTGCACCTTAGCTTTAGCTTAGATTTAGCTTAGTTTTAGCTTAGCTTCAGCTTGGCTTTAGCTTAGCTGCACCTTAGCTTTAGCTTAGCTTCAGCTTAGTTTTAGCTTAGCTTTAGTTCAGTTTAACTTAGCTTTAGCTTAGTTCTAGCTTAACTTTAGCTTTACTGTTCGTACTAATGCTGTTTTCCTAGGGGCTCCAACTCCTATGTAGGGTCGCACGGGGATAATTGATAAACGAGCGCGCGCATAATACTTTTTTGCAGAGGATGGCGGGGGGGCGATGCCGGCCTGGCTGGGATGGTACGAATTCTTGATTAGGATGGACGATGGGCAGAACCGTATGCAAACTACAAAACGAACAGGGGTGCCGATAATCCTGGGGGGGAGTCTATTCTATTTCTGAAAAGAGAATCTGTGTGGCGCAACTGATCCTTACCCATGAGCTGACACAGCCCACGGTCTTGCAAACATCCCACCCACCCACCCACCCGCAACTTGGTTTGCAAAACACATGCGGTGGCGATTGCGATGCATGCCTGGCGTTGGCTGGCGCATCTCTGCGGCCGCGCCAACCCAAGCACGCGCGCGCAGCGGCCTGCTAGTTTGGCGCCACCGACGCGACCGCGGTGGCGCTGGCCGCTGGGCCTATCCCAGCGGGCACTTCACTGCGCGTCGGGGACGGGCGCGGTATCCTGGCAACGCCGACTGTGATAGACGCGATGATGACAGTGGCGTTGCAGGTGACGATGTTCGCACCAACGAAGGCGCTGCCAGTGCGGGCGCCGATGCTGATCACGCCGACGACGATGACGGCGTCCCCGCGTCGGTGATGAAGGTTTTGGAAAGAGTTCGACATGCGCGCGCGGCCGACGCGCGACAGTGGCCCGCATGGTTTATTTGACACGGGTCGTGCCCCCCCAGCACGCGCGCAAGGCGTGCGAATGATGTCGGCATGCGGCGCCAGAAGCCCGTATGGCCGAATTCCATGAAGATGGTGAAAAGCCGATGGTTTCCTCAAGGATTCGCAAGAGCGCGCGCGCAAGCTTTTTCTTGAAAAGTGATGTTGCGAAACCTTGTGGTTTTGAATGTGTTTTGGACATTCGGCTTCGAAATTGCTGCGAAACCGAAGGTGTTTGAAGGATTTCGGCATGCGCGCGCGACGACGCGCGCGTGCACTACGTCCCAGCTGTTGCAAAGGATCCTAGAGACGGCACGCGCGCAAGGGCGTTCGAACGATTTCGACAAGCGCGCGAGAAGCCCGAAGTATTTTCCGAAAATGTTGAAAACGCATTGGTGTTCTAAAGAATTACAAGAGCGCGCGCGCACGTTTTTTTGAAGATCCGCGCTGCGAAACCAAATGTGTTATGTGTTTTTGGGACACTCGATTTTGAAATCCTTCCGAAAACGCAGATGTTGGAAGGATTCCAACATGCGCGCGACGACGCGCGCGCGCACTTCGTCCTATTTTGTTGCCAGGGATTCTTGAAAACTGATGATTTGTGATGAACGAGTGCGCGCGCATAGTATTTGTTTGCAAGGGATGGCGGGGGGAGTCGATACCGACTCGGATGGGATGGTATGATTTCATATTTAGGATGAACGATGGGGCAGAACCATATGTAAATTGCAATACAAAAAAGGGCCGATAACCCCAGGCGGTGGGGGATCCGAATTCTTCTTTAGAAGGGAGGATGTATGGTGTGCAACCGGTTGCATACGGTGTGGTTGTGCGATATAGGTTGTGCAATCTGATATGACGGCACTATGCTACTATGTGGTTATACGATATACTATATGCAGTTTATGTGGTGCAATCTACATTGTGCAATATAGGTGGTGCAATGCATGTTGCGAGCAGTCGAAATACTGGGCGCAGGCACGAACTTCTCAGTGCAATCGATGTGCTGCAATCCAACGGCGGCGACGAGCGACGACGAGGCGGCGACACGGTAGCGACGGGGCGGCGACGGCGAGTACACAGCCGCCAGACAGGCCACACGACCCAGACGACGAGCGACGACGAGGCGGTGACGAGGTAGCGACGGGGCGGCGACGGCGAGTACATAGCCGCCAGAACGGCCACACGGCCCAGACGACGGGCGGCGACGAAGCGGCAGCGGCGGCGATGGCGACCACATAGCCACCAGACCGAAGACACGGCCCAAACGACGGGCGGCGACGAGGCGGTGACGGGGCGGCGACGGCGACCACACACCAGCCAGACCGAAAACGCGGCCCAGTGCCTTAGAACAAGAGAAAGAAACCCGAAGTGCAAGCACTGTTTGGGGGAAAAACGGCATACATATGAGTTCTTGGAGGTCCGCGTGGATTTCTTGGATCGGCGCTGGACTCCCCTACCTGGCGCGTGGAGCGCGCCAGGGTCTGCGCCAGAGGCAACGCCAGGGAGGCCCAACGCCGATTCAAGAAATCCGCGCGGACCTCCAAGAAATTGTCTGTGTGCCGTTTGTTGATGTTCGATTTCTTGGGCGCAGTCAAGAAAGTACTCTGGATGGCCAGCCAGCGACCTAGGAAGAAGAGTCGAGAGGTTCGGGGAGGGAAGGGGGGGCGTCTCGAACAGAAAGCTTGTGGATGCCATGACGATGGACACCCTGACAGCCCTATTATTGAATTGAAAAAATGTCGGAAAGATGTTCTAAACTTGTTTTAAACATGTGCTTTACATGATCAAAGAATATTTAGCACATATTTTAGACATGAGAGAGCTATTTGGCAACATGCTTCCTCTCCATTGATCGTCCTCCACAACAGAAAGCAAGCCGCTGGACGTTTGCGGCTGAGGGGGCGAAGAAGAGCAGAGAGAGGACGGAGCCTAGAGGATCGAGGCTCGAGGATCGACATTCGAGGATCGAGGCTCGAGGTTCGAGGATCTGGGCTCGAGAGTCGAGGATCGAGGTTCGAGGTTCGAGGATCGAGGTTCGAGGATCGAGGCTCGAGGTTCGAGGATCTGGGTTCGAGACTCTGGGTTCGAGACTCGAGGATCGAGGTTCGAGGTTCGAGGGGGACTCCAGCGGCCCCGAGAGGCCTCTGGAGGCCTCCAGAACTCCCTGGACGCCTCCAGGGATCCTCCTCATCCTCCCCCTCCTTCTCCCGCTTCTCCCTCCTGCCCCCACATCCCCCTTTCCCCTCTACTAGGTCGATTGGGGCTGTAGAGCTATCGGGTTAAAGGGCTATAGAGCTATAGGTCTGTGGGGCTGTTTGGCTATAGGCCTATAGGGCTATAGGGCTATAGGGCTATAGGGCTATAGGGCTATAGGGCTATAGGGCTATAGGGCTATAGGGCTATAGGGCTATAGGGCTATGGGGCTATGGGGGCATGGGGCTATATGGCTATGGGGCTCTAGGGCGCTATATGGCGAAAAGGGCTGTAGCGTTAGGACCCTCACGTACCTCCTCGCCCCATCGTCCCCATCCCCCTCCTCCCCCTCCCCTCCATACCCGACCTCGAGAACGACAACGACGACGACGACGACGACGACGACGACGACACAGACGGCGACGACGACGACGACGACGACGACGACGACACGGACGACGACACAGACGACACAGACGCCACAGACGACACAGACGACAACGACGACGACGACACTGACGACACAGACGACACAAGCGGCGACGATGACGACGATGACGACGAGGCAGACGACACAGACGACGACGACGACGACGACGACGACGACGACACAGACGACAACGACGACACAGACGACGACGACGACGACGACGACGACGACGACGACGACGACGACAACGACAAAGACGACGATCACGACGACGATCACGACGACGACGACGACGACGACGACGACCACGACCACTACCACCACCCCCGCCTGGGAGACGACATCAAGGTCGAGGTCCAGAGGATGGGGAGAGGTGAAGACAGGATGAGGTGACCTCTGCGACGAGGAGGGGGAGATAGGATGAGAATGAGGAGGAGGAGGAGGCGAAGGGGAAAGGAGGACGGCGGGAAGGAGAGGGGAGGAGAAGACGGCAGCGTGAGGATGAGGAGGAGGAGGAGGCGGAGGAGGAGGCGGACGACGAGGAGGAGGAGGAGGAGGAGGCGGGCGAGGAGGAGGAGGAGGAGGAGGAGAACGAGGAGGGCACCCGAACACGACGACCGCCTGCGACGTCGAGGTCGGCGCGCGGACTCGACGCGGGCTTCGCCGCCGCGGACTTCGTGGCCGCGGCCTCGAGCGCGAGGCTCCCTGGGCACGGCGCGGGCTGCCGCCGTTTCCTCCTCCTTCTCCTCCTTATCCTCATCATCAGCATCACAATAAGCATCATCATCATCATCATCATCATCATCATCATCATCATCATCATCATCATCATCATCATCAGAATCATCATCATCATCATCATCATCATCATCATCATCATCATCATCATCATCATCATCATCATCATCATCGTCATCAGCATCATCAGCAGCATCATCAGCATTATCAGCTTCATCATCATCATCATCATCATCAGCAGCAGCAGCAGCAGCATCCTCATCATCATCATCATCATCATCATCATCAGTATCGTCCTCCTCCTCCTCACCATCCTCCTCTCATCATCGTCATCATCATCACCATCATCATCATCATCACCTGCATCATCATCAGCAGCAGCAGCATCACCATCATCAGCAGCATCATCACCGTCATCGTCATCGTCATAATCATCGTCGTCGTCGTCATCATCCTTAGCATCAGCATCATCAGCATCAGCATCATCATCAGCAGCATCATCAGCATCATCAGCTTCATCATCGGCAGCAGTGTATTCAACAACATAGTCATGATTTTCTGCATCATCAGCATCATCATTACCACCATCATCATCAGCATCATGACCGTCGTCAACGGCATCATCGGCAACAGCATCATGACCATCGTCCTTACCATCATCGTAAGCAGCAGCCTCAACATCATCATCATCATCAGCAGCATCGTCATCATCGTCGTCAGCACCAGCATCATCAACATCTGCATCATCTAAATTATCATCATCAGCATCATCATCAGCATCAGCATGATCAGCATCGTCATCATCCACATCATCGTCAGCCTTAGCGACATCAGCAACAATATCATCACCGTGAGCATCATCATCAACACCACCACCACCATCATCATCATCATCATCATCATCAACATCAGCATCAGCAGCATCATCATCACCATCATTATCATCAGCATCGTCATCATCCTCCTCACCATCATCACTATCCTCGTCTTCCTCATCCTCCTCCTCCTCCTCCTCATCCTCCTCCTCATCCCCATCCCCATCCCCAGCTTCATCCTCATCCACATCCTCATTCTCCTCGTCAGCATCCTCCTCCTGCTCCTCATGCTCCATTCCCCCCTCTTCCTCCTCCTCCTCCTCCCCCTCATCCTCCTCCTCCTCCTGCTCCTCCTCATCGTCATCCTCATCCTCACCATCATCCTCATCAGCATCATCATCAACGTCATCATCCTCATCATCATCATGCTCCTCGTCGGCATCCCCCTCCTTCTCCTCTTCCCCCTCCTCATCATACTCAGCCTCCTCCTCCTCCTCTTCATCCTCGTCCTCCTCCTCATCATCCTCATCCTCATCCTCCTCCTCCTTCTCCGCCTCCTCATCCCCATCCTCATCCGCATCCTCATCCGCACCCGCATCCTCCTCATCTCCCCCCCTCCATCCATACATCAAGCCCTTAGTCCCTCACTCCTCCGTTCCTTTCCCTCCATCCGCCACGCCGGCATGCAAGCCCACAGGCCCTCCCCGCCTACGTATAGGCGCCCCCCTGCCTACGAGCACTCGTACTGGCCTTCCTCGCCTAGAAGCGCGTCCAATGGACCTCCATGCCAAAAGGCACCCGCGTTCCCCAGGGACAGCGCATACGAACACTACCTGCGGGCCATTGCTGGCTGCGAATGCCCGTAGGTCCCAAAGGTCGGCGGCGCTCGCAGGAGAGAGAAGCGCCGCGTATACACGGGAACCAGCCAACGGATCACACTACAATGGGTTCCCATCCCAGCTCCCTCCTCCCTCCTCCTCCTCCTCCTGCTCCTCACCCTCCTCCACGATCCCTGCCCGTTGCCCCCTCCTCATCCCGCCCCCCCCTGATCGCCCCTTCCTCCCGCCTTCCCGTCCTCCCTCCTGATCCTCCTCCTCCTCCTCCTCCTCCTCATTCATCATCATCATCATCATCATCATCATCATCATCATCATCATCATCATCATCATCATCTCATCATCATCATCATCATCATCATCATCATCATCATCATCATCATCATCATCATCATCCTCATCCTCATCCTCCTCCTCCTCCTCCTCCTCCTCCTCCTCCTCCTCCTCCTCTTCCTCATAATCATCATCATCATCATCATCAGCAGCAGCAGCAGCAGCATCATCATCATCCTCATCCTCATCATCATCACCACCACCACACCACCACCACCACCACCACCACCATCATCATCATCATCATCATCATCATCATCATCATCATCATTGTAATCATCATCCGCCTCTTCCTCCTCCTCCTCCTCCTCTTCCACATCTTCCTCCTCCTCATCATCATCCTCCTCCTACTTCTCCTCATCATCCTCCTCCGCCTTCTCCTCCTCCTCCTCCTCCACATCCTCTTTTTCCTCCTCCTCCTCTCCTCCTCCACCTCCTCCTCCTCATCCCCCTCCTCCTCCTCCTCCCTCCTCCTCGTTCTCCTCCTCATCCTCCTCGTCCTCCTCCTGCTCCTCCTCCTCCTCCTCCTCCTCCTCCTCATCATCATCATCATCATCATCATCATCATCATCAGCATCATCATCATCATCATCATCAGCATCGTCAGCATCATCCTCCTCCTCATTCGCCTCCTCCTGATCCCCATCCTCATCCTCATCCTTAGCCTCCTCCCCCTCCCCCGTAATCACCCAATCCGTCCCTCCCTCCTCGCCGTCCTCCTCCCTCGTGTCGCATTCCTCCTCGAGGACCGAACCCTCGTGGATCGAGCCCTCGAGGAGACAATCCTTGATCTCTGGACGCCGTCGGATGGCTTCTGAGCGTGTTCGGATTGTCTTGGGCCTCTGGAGGCCTCTGGGGACCTCTGGAGGCCTCTGGGGGCCTCTGGAGTCATCTGTGGCGGGGGGACCCGAGGTGCGGCAACAAAAGATACTATGGTCACCTCCTCCTCGTCATCGTCCTCGTCAACGCCCTCTTCCTCCTCCTCCATCTATTCAGTCTAAACAGCTCCCCCCTGTCGCACCCCGAAGCCAGTCGGAAGGGCGGCCCGTGCGTTTCGCCTGGGACCCCCTTACCGCCTATGACCCTGAAGCTTGAAAAGTGCCAACAGCTTCACAAATGGAGGGCGGGTGGTATTCGAAATGTGGCTCACGCCTTAGCGCCGCGTACATTCGGTTAAGCATGCGCAACAGCTTCACGGATTGGGGGTGGGTCGGTTTCACAATGTGGCTCCCGCCTTAGCGCCGCGCATGGTGGCCGGCCTTTCAAAAGTGAAAGAGGTTCACGGATTGAGGGCGGGTCTCCTTCACAATGTGACGCTCGCCCTAGCGCCGCGCACATCCGCCTAAAACATGTGTATCGTTGATGGGTATTGGGTGTGTACTGGTCCTCGTCCTCCTCCACTTCCACTTCCTGCTCCACCACCTCCACCTCTTCCTCCTTCTCATCTTCGTCCTCCTCCTCTTCCTCTTCCTCCTCCTCCCCTTCCTCCTCATTCTCCGCCTCCTCTGTCCTGTTCCTCCCTCCTCCTCCTCCTCCTCCTCCTCCTCCTCCAGCCTGCTCCCCCCTCCTCTGACCCCCCCCCTTTTCCCCTCCATCCTCATGCACCTCCTCCTCCTCCTCCTCCTCCTGATCCGGCTCCTCCTCCTCCTCCTCATGCCTCCCCCCCAAGGGATTCTCCTCCGCCTCCTTCCTCGCCATCCATCCTCCTGACCTTCCTCCACCATCCTCATACTCCTCCTCCTCTTCATCTTCCTCCTCCTCATCCTCATCCTCCGCCTCCTCACCATCATCCTTATCCTCCGCCTCCTCATCCTCATCCTCATCATCCTCCTCAGCTTCCTCCTCTACCTCCTTCTCCTCCTCATCACCACCGCAAGCACAATCGTCATCAGCATAGCACCGTCACGACCATCATCAGCACCATCCATCAGCATTAACAGCATCATCGCCATCGTCACCGTCATCATCGCCATCGTCATCCTCAGCATCAGCATCATCAGCAGCATCAGCATCAGCACCAGCAGGCGCAGCTGCAGCAGTAGCAGCAGCAGCAGTCGCAGCCTCAGCATCATCATCAGCAGCAGCAGTTTCGTCATCATCATAATCAGCATCAGCATCATTATGATCAGCAGCATCAGCATGAGCATCATCAGTATCATCATCAGCATCATCATCATCGTCGTCATGATCATCATCGCCATCATCAGCAGCATCAGCATCCTCATCAGCATCATCATCAGCATCAGCATCATCGGCATCATCAGCATCAACATAATCATCAGCACCAGCATCATCATCAGCCCCATCATCTGCATCAGCATCAGCATCATCATCATCAGCATCATCATCAGTCATCCTCATCATCATCAGCATGCTCACAATCATCATCATCATCATCATCATCAGCAGCAGCATCATCATCATCAGCACCATCGTCACCATCATCAGCTTCATCATCAACATCAGCATCATCGGCATCAGCATCAGCATCGTTATCATCATCATCAGCGGCAGCATCAACATCATCACCAACAACAATAGCGTCAGCAGCACCATCATCAGCATCATCAGTAACATCACGATCATGATCATCATCATCACCAGCATCATCATCGTCATCATCATCAGCATAATCAGCATAAGTATCATCAGTATCATCATTGGCAGCATCAGCATCATCGTCATCGTCATCAGCATGGTCATCATCAGCTTTAGCAGCATAATGGTCATCATGAGCATCATGTGTCGGGTGGTGTGGCTTGTGTGGTGTGTGGTGTGTGTGTGTGTTGTGTCTCGTGTGGTGTGTGTTGTGTGTTGCATTGTGTGTTGTATGTTGTGTCGTGTGTCTTGTGTGTTGTGTGTTGTGTGGTGTGTGATGTGTGTTGTGTCGTGTGTCTTGTGTGCTGTCGAGTGTATTGTGTGTCGTGTGGTGTGCTTTGTGTGTTGTGCTGTGTGTTGTGGGTTGTGTGCTGTGTGCTGTGTCGAGTGTCTTGTGTGTTGTGTGTTGTGTGGTGTGTGGTGTGTGTTGTGTGTTATGTGTTGTGTGGTGTGTGTTGTGTGGTGTGTGCTGAGTGTTGTGTGTTGTGCGTGTTGTGTGGTGTGGTGTGTGTGTTGTGTGTTGCGTAATGTGTGGTGTGTTTTGTGTGCTGTGTGTTTTGTGTTGTGTGGTGTGTGGTGTGCGTTGTGTATTGTGCGGTGTGTGTGTGCTGTGGGTTGTGGGTTGTGTCTTGTGTGGTGTGTGTTGTGTGTTGTGTATTGTGTGGTGTGTGTTGTGTGTTGTGCAGTGTGTACTGTGAATGGTATGTGGTGTGTTGTGTGTGGCGTATGGTCGGTGTGTGTGGTAAGTGGTGTGTGGTGTGTGGTGTGTGCGTGTGTGCGAGTCGTGTGTTGTGTGTGTTGAGTGTTGTGTCTTGTGTGTTTTATGTGTAATGTGTTGTGTCTTGTGTCGTGTGTTGTGTGTGATGTGCGTTGTGTGGTGTGTGGTGTGTGTTGTCTGGTGTGTGTGTGTTGTGTGTTGTGTGCTGTGTGTTGTGTGGTGTGTGGTGTGTGGTGTGTGTTATGTGTTGTGTGTTGTGTCGTTTGTGTGCTTGGTGGTGTGTGTTGTGTGTTGTGTGGTGTGTGGTGTGTGGTGTCTGATGTGTGGTGTGTGGTGTGGTTGTGTGTGGTGTGTTTTGTGCGTGGTGTGTTGTGTCGTGTGGTGTGGCTTGTGTGTGTGTTGTGTGTTGTGTGTTGTGCCTCGTGTGGTCTGTGTGGTGAGTTGTGTGCTGTGTGGTGTGTGTGTGTTGTGTGGTGTGTGTTGTGTGCTGTGTGTTGTGTGTGGGGTGTGTGTGTGTTGTGTGTGTTTTCGCCACGGATCTATGTTTGAGGGTTCCGCGGCGACGGACGGTGAAGGACGTCGACGAGCGGCGACAACGAAGGAAATTAGCCTGACGAAGGAAATTAGCCTGACGAAGGACATTAGCCTGACGAAGGAAATTAGCCCAGCGACTGGTTTGGGTAACAATTGGCCTGACGAAGGAAACAACCAGATGCAGCTGCGAGTGCCGCGAGGAAGGTGACACGAAGGAGGGGGGCGCGCGCAAACTCCGAGCAGCGCGCGCGGTACAGCCTTCTGCTGGGCCACGAAACGTGTGAGGGGTGTGCCGAAATGGGGCGACGGTGCCATGCGAACTTTCCCACTGGGGCCTTCGGCGGAGCTCCATCTGGGGCCACGAAACGTGTGAGAAGTGTGTGTGTGTGTGTGCGTGTGCCGAAATGGGGCGGCGGTGCCATGCGAACTTTCCCACTGGGGCCTTCGGTGGGCATCCTTATAGGGCCACGAAGCGTGTGGGGGGTGTGCAGAAATGGGGCGGCGGGGCCATGCGAACTTTCCCACTGGGGCCTTAGGTGGGGCTCCATCTGGGACCACGAAACGTGTGAGGGGTGTGCCGAAATGGGGCGACGGTGCCATGCGAACATTCCCACTGGGGCCTTCGGCGGAGCTCCATCTGGGGCCACGAAACGTGTGAGAAGTGTGTGCCGAAATCGAGCGGCGGTGCCATGCGAACGTTCCCACTGGGGCCTTCGGCGGAGCTCCATCTGGGGCCACGAGACGTGTGAGGGGCGTGCCGAAATGGGACGGAGGTGCCATGCGAACTTTCCCACTGGGGCCTTCGGTGAAGCTCCTTATGAGGCCACGAAACGTGCGAGGGGTGTGCCGAAATGGGGCGACGGTGCCATGTAAACTTTCCCACTGGGGCCTTCGGCGGAGCTCCATCTGGGGCCACGAAACATGTGAGGGGTGTGCCGAAATGGGGCGGCGGGGCCATGCGAACTTTCCCACTGGGGCCTTCGGTGGGGCTCCTTGGACCACGAAACGCGTGAGGGGCGTGCCGAAATGGGGCGGCGGTGCCATGCGAACTTTCCCATTGGAGCCTTAGGTGGAGCTCCCCATGGCGCCATGAAACGTGTGAGGGGTGTGCCGAAATGGGACGGGCATGCGGAGAGCAGAGGCAGGGAGGGGAGGAGGGAGGAGGGAGGAGGGGGAGGACGGAGGGGGCAGCGGGAGGGAGAGTGAACGCGGGGCGCTGTCTCTTCAAACGAGCGCCCAACACCACAGGATGGTTGGGAACAAAGGACCATCGATCCTCGGACGGCGACAACGACGACGACGACGACAACGACGACGACGACGTCCAGGGGCCCGAGAAGGGCCCCGAACGCGGGGTACATACAAAAACGAACAACAACCACAAGAGACATCCGATCCTCGGACGGCGACGTTGGCGACGGCGACGTTGACGGCGACGGCGACGACGACGACGACGACAACTACGACGACGACGTTGGCGACGTTGGCGACGACCACCACGACGACGACGACGACGACGACCACCACGACGACGACCACCACGACGACCACCACGACGACGACGACGACGACGACGACGACGACGACGACGACGACGACGACGGCCAGGCGGTCGTCGGCGGAACCGAGGAGCGGCCAGCGCGGGCGCGGGGGCGCGCGGCCCTGTGGAAGGCAGCCCCGGGGGCTGGGGCTCGGGCGCACCCTGCCGAGGCCTCCGGGGGGCGCGCGCGGAGGGCGCGCGCGGAGGGCGCGCGCTGCGGCGCTCGGAGCACGAGGCTCGGAGCTGCGCCGCGAGGCCACACTGTTTCCAGGCGACGGCCAGTGCGCTGGTGGTGAGAGGTGCCCGCTTCCCCACCGAGGGAGAGGAGGCTCCACCATGCTGAAGCACCGGCCACGGAGGAGGAGGAAGAGAAATCACAAAGGTGCCGAGGAGGGAGAGGGGCCAGCGTGATCGCCGAAAGCAGCTGCCACCCTTCGAAGACGTGCGCGCGGGGGCAGAAGTTCTCGACGTCGGCGCCGCCCGCAGGAGCGGGAGCAGGGAGGCGCGGGGGGCGCCGCGGGGAAGGCGCGCGGGCTGCGCCGTGTGACCAACGAGAAGCAGCGGGTCTTGCGCGAGATGGCATAGCGACCTTGCGCGGTGGCTTACAGTCGGACCTGGGACAAGGTGAAGAGCACTCGAGGGCCTCCCCGGCCAAGATGAAGAGCACTCGAGGGTACCCTCCCCCAGGATGCGCAAGAGCGTGCAGCAAGCACGAAGGACATCAGGGTAATCCCGAGCCGACGGCGATCCTGCACCTCGGCCCAACTAGGGGGGCCTCACGCGAATCCTGCCCCTACCCCCCACGATTCCTGAGGGGGAGGGTGGGGTTCACTTCGTCTGTGAGCTCCCGAACGAAGTGAACCCCACCCTCCCCCTCAGAAATCGCGGGGGGTAGGGGTAGGGTTCGCGTGCGGCCCCCTACCAACTGCACTCGGGCCACCAGCGCGGCAGGCAACCGTACGCGCTGAGCTCCCGCACCAGTGCCCGCGCAGTCGACCCCGTTCTCTGACCCGCCGCTCGCGTGAGCGCGCGCGCACAGATTCTGGACGTTGGCGCTGCTCGCAGGGGCGAGAGCGGGGAGCACGCGGGTCTGGGCCCCTCCAGGGCCCCACATCTCGGCCGAGACTGGCGCGCGGAGTGCGCCGCGCGGAGCACGAGGCCGGAGCCACGCCACGAGGACAGGTGCACAGACACCCACCGAACCCTAAATTCTTAATCCTATAATTACTAAAGCCTGAACACCGACAAAAGACTTGCACATACGGGAAAATACGGTAACATACGGCCCGGCCATGTAAACTTTCGCCATCCGATGCAATAAATACTATGTCCTGATCGTGCGTGCTGTAAACCCTCGCCATCCCTTGGAAAAAATACGATGTCCTGATCATGCGTGCTGTAAACCCTCGCCACCCCTTGCCAAAAATACGATTTCCTGACGTTCATACGCCTATGAGACTTTCCTTAACAAGGAACTACTCTTTAGGTCCCCGAAAGTTCTTTATGGTAGGTGGTTTGCGGGTGGGATTGGCAGCCACCGCAGGTGGGCTCCTAGGCAGGAGGTGATCAGCTGCGGCAGAGCTTGTGGACCTTAACTTCTTAATCATATAATTATTAAACCCTGAACACTGAAAAACCGACCACAAACGCTTACATACGCACCAGCATGTATACCGGCGCCATCCCTTGCACAAAATACGATGTTCCTGGTCATGCGCGCATAATCCATTGCGATTTACACTACAAATGTGCGTCCGCGGACGTAAACCCTTGCCATCCCGTGCAAAAAATATGATTTCCTGATCATGTCGTCATACACCTATGAGACTTTCCTTACTAAGTGCGCCGCTGTCGCAGAATTCTGTATTTTACAATACGAATTCCATGATGTTTCACGCGCTCACAACGTTCCCAAGCGTCCCCGAGCGCTCCAGGCGCCCCCAAGCGCTCCCAGGCGCTCCCAAGCGCTCCCAGGCGCTTCCAAGCGTTTCAGGCGCTCCCAAACGCTCCCAGCGCCCCCAGGCGCCCCCATGCGCTCCCAAGCGCTCCCATTCGATGTACTTACAACGAGGGGAGAGATGATCTTTATGGTAGGGTGGCTCGCGGGTGGGACTGGCAGCCACCGCAGGTCGGCTCCTAGGCAGGAGGGGATCAGTTGCGGCAGGGCTTGTAGACCCCAAACCCTGCACCCTAAAGCCTAAATTCTTAGTCCTATAATTACTACACCCTGAACACCCAAAAAAAACTGGCACATACGGGAAAATACGGTGACATACGACCCGCCGGCCATGTACAGTAAACCCTCGCAATCCGATGCTGCAACAAATACTATGTCCTGATCATGCGTGCTGTAAACCCTCGCCATCCCTTACCAAAAATATTATGCCCTGATCATGCATGCTGTAAACCCTCGCCATCCCTTGCAAAAAAATACGATTTCCTGAAGTTCATACACCTATCAGATTTTCCTTCACAAGGAACTACTCTTTAGGTCCCCGAAATTTCTTTATGGTAGGGTGGTTTGCGGGTGGGACTGGCAGCCACCGCAGGTGGGCTCCTAGGCAGGAGGGGATCAGCTGCGGCAGAGCTTGTAGACCCTAGACCTTAAATCCCGAATCTTCTGATTATTACACCCTGAACGTCCTGGCTCCACGCCTCCCGATTCCATCCGAACTCCTGAACCCTGCCATCCCTTACAAAAAATACTATGTCCTGACAACCCTGGATGTAAACCGGCGCCATCCCTTGCAAAAAAAAACTATTTCCTGATCACGCGTGCTGTAAACCCTCGCCATCCCTTGCAAAAAAAAACTATTTCCTGATCATGCGTGCTGTAAACCCTCGCCATCCCTTGCAAAAAGCATTTGTTCCTGATCATGCGTGCTGTAAACCCTCGCCATACCTTGCAAAAAATGTTATTTCCTGACGTTCATACGCCTATGAGACTTTCCTTAACAATGAAATACTTTCTAGGTCCCCGAAAATTCTTTATGGTAGGGTGGTTTGCAGGTGGGACTGGCAGCCACCGCAGGTGGGCTCCTAGGCAGGAGGTGATCAGCTGCGGCAGAGCTTCTAGACCCTAAACCCTAAACCCTAAACCCGCCGGCAAGCTTTCCCTGCGCTTTCAGGGAGGACCCCTGAGACCTCGACGTCGCAGGTGTTTCGACACGGGCGACTTTGCACTGTTTCGGGCCCCGGAAGCATCACATCTCGATTCGGCTCCAGTCGCGATTTTCTGCGCTGTTGCATGTTTTGTTCGTAGGGTCGTATCTCGGGGGTGGCAGTGTGTAAAATCGTTTGCTCGTGAGCGGTGGTTTACGCACCGCCACCCTCCCACTAGGCCCAGAACCAGTCCCCTGGGCGGCGTCTGTGTAGTTTTCTCGAGGGGGAGCTGCGAGGGTCGAGGGCATGGCGAGGCAGCATCGTCATCATCATCCTCATCGTCATTGTCGATGCAACCATCACCATCATCATCATCATCACCACCACCACCACCACCACCATCATCATCATCATCATCATCATCATCATCATCATCATCATCATCATCATCATCATCATCATCATCATCATCATCAGTATCGTAATGGTCATCATCACAGTCCGCTGCATCCTTCAAAGTGCATGTAGATCCACATGACCATCGTCAGATTCCGTCCGCCCTCCTGCCAATACCAATACCTCCTTCTGGCATCCTCTTCTTAATCCTTTTCATCCTCATCGTCAACCTTATTGCTTATCCTCATCCCGATCATCCCATTCGGAGACTCTGTGCTCTCTTGGACCGTCTTGGGGGTGTCTTGGGGGCCTCGACGGGCTGTCTTGGAGCTACACAGCGAGCCTGGGAAGCCAGGCCCCCCCCTGATGAGTTCGGCGGTGGGTCGGATCCGACGAGGGGGGGGTCAAATTGCCGGTTTGGGGTCCCGGGGGGGGGCTTATGGGGGGGGAACAATCTCGCACGCCTAGAGACCCACAAGGGGTCGGCGGATTCGAGCGCGCTCCACATTTGTGAATGTTTCGCCCGCCCATGCCCCGCCCGTTAGGCTCCGCCCTCCCCGGCGCGCCCGTCGGGGTCCGCCCGCGCGACCCGCTCGCTGGGGCCCGCCCGCCTGCCCCGGCCCGACCTCGGAGTGACGATCCGACTCGAGCGCGCTCCGTATTTCAATGCCCCGAGCGCCCAGTCCGTGCGCTCGGTTGATTGAAAGCCCGCCCCGCCCGCCTGCTTTGATGTCCCGCCCGCCCGACCCGCCCGCCAGGGTCCCCTGGACCCGCCCGTTGGGGCCCACCCGCCCGACCGCCCGTTGGGGTCCGCCCGCCCACCCCGCTCTCCGGGGTCCTAGTTCCTTAGAAAAAACAAGAACCCCTGAGTGCAAGCACAGTTGGAAAAAAAAATGGGGCGCAATGGACCCTAGCCAAGCAGCCTCCTTGTCCCCGCGCGCCAGGACACACCGAGAACCCAAAAGACGGATGCTGCCAAGGATGCAGGGGCGGGGGCCTAGCGAGCTTTCTCCAGCGCATGCCACCCGAAAAACGCTGCGCCAATGGAAAATCACAGGAAGACCATGGGACCATCACAAGAGCCACCATCCGTGAATAAATTGCCACTGCGCGAGAAGGCAGCGGCCTCAAGATCGCCCAGGATGCCCAAGCGGCCCTTGCAAAAGCCACCACGCCAGCACCGCGCGCCTCTGCGCAAGGAGGCAACGACTCCGAGATCGCCAAAAGTGGGTGAGCAGCACTTGCAGAAGCCGCAATCCCAGACCCCCGACGTTGTGATGTATTTCAAAACGTCGCCCCCCAGAGGTCCGATCCCCTTCCCAGGGACAACTGTTTCATCCTGGGCCGTTTTCTGACGGTCCCGAGGCCCAAGAAAGGGCCCCAGAAGCCAAAAAACAAAAATAGGAATCCATGCCGTCTTGAATTTTTCACGACGCGAGGTGGTCTAGGATCCTTGCAACGACTGTATCAGCGTGACCAAACAGCGACTGCGAAACCTCCTCCAGCGTGCCAACCTCCAGGCCTCCCGCCAGACGACGCTCCGAGGAGCTGCGCGGTGGAGGCGTCCAGCTGCGCGCGACCCTCCCCCTTCTCAGGACAAGAACGAGGCCTGTTGAGGCCAGCTGAGACAACCTGTGGGGGGCTGTACGTGCGCAACCCGAAGCCTTGCCAATGGTAAGATTGGCTCAGGATACGTTCCAGGAGTTCCAGAATATCTAGCGGCCCTGGTTTCTGCAGCCCGTGTGGAACGGCAGGACACAATGCACATCCTGGAAGTCTTGGACCGTATGATCATCGTGACCTCTTGCTCCTCTTCCTCTGCCCTCTTTTTGGCGGCGAGCGAGGGGGGGGAAGTGAGAAGGAGAAGGCCTTCTCAGAAGGCGGCGGGTCTTCTCAGAAGCCCTCGCGCCCTCTGAGAAGTGTTTTCCGTCTTCGGGGAAGGCCTCGAAAACTTCTCAGAGGGCCAGGGGGACTTCCAAGACTTCTGAGAAGGCCCGCCCCTTCTCACTTACTCCCCTCGCTCGCTGTCGATCTTCGCCAGACGCACGAAAAATCCCACTGGACTCCCCGAGCTTGACGGCACGCGTTTCGCCCTCTCCGTCGGCCAGCCGACCGCCGGGGCGCCCTCGGAGGTTCCCCCTGCTACTTCGTCTGAGCAGGGACCGACCGCCCCGGCATTCCTAGAGGCCTACCACGACATGTTCCTGGAACCGCAGAGTGTTCTACGAAGAAAAACAGTGCTCTTCGAACATACACCCTGCGTGTTAGAACGCGACAGACCCAGCCAGAAATGCTCTGAGAACACTTCGCGCAGACCACAACGGGTTCTCAGCACATCCCTTGGTAGGCCAAAAGGCGAGCCCGGACGCTCCGCCACAGCTTGATACTTCGTCCCACTCACCCATGGCCGGCTCCCCTCGGTGCACACGCTGGCTGGGCTCCCCCGGCGCACGGGAGGCTTCCCCCCGGCGCCCTGGGGGCCCAGCAGGAGGCTCCAAGGCGCGAGCAGCGAGGCAGCCCAGACCCCCGGCGCCCCCTTGCCCCTCGCAGCGCGGACCCTGACGGGTCTGGACGCATCTCCCGACTAGATGTAAGAGTGACCTTTCGCAGGAGTGACCTCTGGTGCGGGCACAGATGGGTCCCCAGATGGCTGAAAACGATGCAGTAGAAGCTGGTTGCGCGCCCAGGTTTGGTCCCCCCGCGGCCCCCAGAAAGCCGCGCACCAAAGGTCACTCTTACCCAGGGTCACTCTTGCGTATAGCTGACTTTCCTGGGACTGGCCTGCCATCCCGAATCGTTTGTTTTGTGGACGGCCCTCTGGCCAGAAAGCAGAGAAAACCGGTCTCTCTCTCTCTCTGTCTCTGTCTCTGTCTCTGTCTCTGTCTCTGTCTCTGTCTCTGTCTCTGTCTCTGTCTCTCCATCTCTCTTTCTCCATCTCATTATCTTTATGCTTATGGGTGTTATATGTACATGCGTGCACCGATGTAAGTAGCATGCCATGTGCACACGTGAGCGCACACCGGTGTAAGCACGTGAGCAAAGCCAACAGCACCACAAACCAGCCAAAGCACACGAGACGACGAAGAACTCACGACACCCGTGCAGCGCCCGGGGACGAGAGCAGGGCGGGCGAGGGGCGGGGCGCCTGGCTCGCACAGCCTGCTGCGCGGCGTGCCCTGGGCATCGAGCCTGCCGGCCCTGGGGCTGATCGGGTGCGCCCGGGAGCGGGGCCAGGAAGAGGGGGGGTGCACGTCATGGCCCGAGGCACGTGCGCGGCCAAGCACAGGGCAGGGGGCACACCGAGGAGGGGCCGTGAGGTCCAGGGAGATCTCATGGGCCTGGCCATGACGTCCACCACCACGCCCCTACCACCCACCTCTCGGCCGCCCCCGAGCTGAGGGGCGGCAGCACCACCATCGCGGCAGCGGGCCGGCCGCCCCCCCCCCCCCCGCGCGCGCGCGACGGGCGCGCAGCGCGGTCCGCGGCCGCGCCCCAGCCTGCAAGCAGCCAGGAGGTTGCGCAGCGAGGTGGTGCCCGCGTGCAGCCCCGACGGAACACCCCGAACGGCTAAGGGAGGCCTGCTGCGCACGTCGTGCACGGCGAGGCCACCCTGGCGGCGAGGAGGAAGTGACGAACGAAGAGCACACACCCACACCCATAGGGGGGTCGTTGGGAGGAGGACTGGCTATGGGTATGGGTGCGGGCTGTCGGACCCTGGGGAACGCTCCCGCTGGAACGGGGACCCCCATCCGACAGCACGCACCCATAGCCCCCTCCGACCCCCCTATGGGGTATGGGTGCGTGTTGTTGGTTCGTCATGGAAGGGCCCTCCCGCACGGCGACGCACGCTCGGGACCCTGTGCTTCGCGCGTCGCGGCGGCGGCCCCAGCGACACGCCGCGCCGTGCCAGCGGACAGCGTCGCTCCGCTCCCGCGGGGCTGGGAGGCCTCGCACGGCTCGGGCCGTGTAGGCTCGGGGTGCGGGCAGAGGATGGAGTGTCGCGCCGAAGCGCGGTGGGCCAGAAGAGGCAGCGCGACTTTCGATCCGCGGGTCGGGAGCGAGCCTCTTCCGGTCGAAGCTAAGCGGGCCGCGCACAGCTTGAATTGACAGAGGAAGGAAAATAGAAGGAGTGGCCTCACGTCAAGGCCAACAGAGGGGCAGGCAGCGCGACACGCTGAGTCAAACTTCCTGACCGTAGCGACGTTGCGCGGCGGCTTACGCAGGCTGCGCGCAAGAGAGGGGGGGTGCAGCGAAGATCCAAGAAATCGGCGCTGGGGTCCGAAGACGCATGTTCATTCCCCAAACACTGCTTGCCCTCAGGGTTTCTTACTCCGGTTCTACGGAACTGGGCTGGTGTGTCGGTCTGGCGGCTATGTGGCTGCCGTCGCCACCCCGTCGCCGCCTCGTCGCCGCCCATCGTGTGGGCCTGTGTGTCGGTCTGGCGGCTATGTGACTGCCGTCCACAACCCGTCGCCGCCTCGTCGCCGCCCATCGTATAGGCCTGTGTGTCGGTCTGGCGGCTATGTGGCTGCCGTCGCCACCCCGTCGCCGCCTCGTCGCCGCCCATCGTGTGGGCCTGTGTGTCGGTCTGGCGGCTATGTGACTGCCGTCCACAACCCGTCGCCGCCTCGTCGCCGCCCATCGTGTGGGCCTGTGTGTCGGTCTGGCGGCTATGTGGCTGCCGTCGCCGCCCCGTCGCCACCTCGTCACCGACCATCGTGTGGGCCTGTGTGTCGGTCTCACGGCTATCTGGCCACCGTCGACACCCCGTCGCCACCTCGTCACCGCCCATCGTGTGGGCCTGTGTGTCGGTCTGGCGGTTATGTGTCCGCCGTCGCCGCCTCGTCGCCTCCGAGCTTCGAATAGCATTGCTTTTGCACTTCTTTGCAAAACAATGACTGCCCCACATAGATTGCTCCACGTATAATGTTTCACATGGGTGTTTCTAGCAATAGATGTTGTGCAGTCGACGTAGTGCAATCTAGGTTGTGCAGTCTACCCTGTGCAATGTTTGTGGTGCAATCGATGTGTTGCAATATATGTTGTGTACTCCATGTGGTGCAATATAGGCTACAGGCCATGTTACGCAATACATGTTTCTCTAAATACAGGTAGCAAGACTTTATATATATGTATGTATAGACATATATACATATATATATCCATTTATACACATATATATACATATGTGTGAAAAGGTATGAAGAGTTCAAGATATGTGGTGCAGCCGAAGTAATGCAAAGTATGTGGTACAAAGTACGTTGTGCAGTCTAAAGTGTGTCATCTTGCGTGTGCAGTATATGTAGTGTAACCCGTATAGTGTAATAGATGCCGTCCGAGACATGTTGTGCAACTTATGTGGTGCGGCCTAAGTGGTGCAATATATGCGATGCCGTCTACGCTGTGCACCTGGTATGGTGCATTATGTGTGCAAACGATGTAGTGCAATATAGGTTGTGCGCTCTATGTTGTGCAATGCATGGTGCGCAGTCCATGTGGTGCAATCTATGTGGTGAATTAATATTTGACCGTCTTGAAGCTGTCCTCTCCACTGCTCGTGCAAACATCCCACCCTCCCACCCGCAACTTGGTCGCATGACCTCTTAAGACAAGACCGTGACGGTACGTACCACATGACACTCGGCCACGACACCGACGCCGACGACGACAGCGACAACGACGACGACGGCGCCGCCGACACCGACTACGACGACACCGACGACGTCTCCAACGACTTCGACGACGACAACGACGACAACGACGACACCGACGACGACGACGACGACGACGTCAACGACGCCGACGACGACGACGACGACGACGACGACGACGACGACGACGACGACGACGACGGCGATTACGACGACACCGACGACGTCTCCGACGACTTCGACGACGACAACGACGCCGACGACGACGACGACGAAGACCACGACGACGTCGCCAACGAAGACGACGACGAGGGAGGAGGAAGGACGACGACGGCGACAACGACGACAACGACGACAACGACGAGGGAGGAGGGAGGACGGCGACGACGCGAACGACGAAGAAGGAGGAAGGACGGCGGCGCCGACGACGACAACGACGAGGGAGGAGGGAAGACGACGACGACAACGGCGACGACGACGACGGCGACGAAATAGGAGGGACGACGACGAGACGCCGACGACGACGACGACGACGACGACGAGGGAGGAGGAGGAAGGACGACCACGGCAACAACGACGACGGAAACGACCACGACGCCAAAGAGGGACGACGACGACGAACACGAGGAAAGACAGAGGACGACGTAGGCGACGACGACGACGACGACGACGCGGGAGGAGGGAGGACGGCGACGACGACGACGACGACGCAAGAGCGCGCGCGCGCGCACGCTTTTGTTGAAAATCCGTGTTGCGAAGCCTTGTGATTTTGTAGGTGCTTTGGACACACGATTTTGAAATCCTTCCGAAACCGATGGATTTTGAAGGTTTTCGGCATACGCGCGCGACGACGCGCGCGTGTGCACTTCGTCCCAGTTTTTTGCAGAGGATTCTCGCGACGGCACACGCGCAAGGGCGTTCGACTGGTTTCGACATGCGCGCGCGAAGCCCGTTTAATAGCATGTTGTGAAAATATTGAAAAACCTATGGTTTTCTTAAGATTTCGCAAGAGCTCGCGCGGAAGCTTTTTTAGCAAATCAGTGTTGCGAAACCATGTGTTTTGTATGTGTTCTGGAAACTCGATTGCGAAATCCTTCCAGCACCGAAGGTTCATGAAGGATTTCGGAATGCGCGCGCGACGACGCGCGCGTGTGCACTTCGTCCCATTTGTTGCAAGGGATTCGTGAAAAAAGTGCGATGTTAGAACAACAAATGTCACCGCATAGTGTTTTTCCTAACCATCCTGTGGTGTTGGGTCCTCGTTTTGAAAAGACAGCGCCCCGCGTCCCACCTCCTCCTCCTCCTCTCTCCTCCCCCTC
>CAUYUJ010019837.1:429272-439272 GCA_963575745.1 Prorocentrum cordatum | reverse complement strand
GTGTAATGGGACGGCAACGGCGGCCACATAGCTGCCAGACCGATGCACATGCCCGGGCGACGGGCGGCGACAAGGCGGCGACGGGGCGGCGACGGCAGCAACAGAGCCACCAGAGCGACAGACAGGTCCAGACGACGGGCGGCGACGGAGCGGCGGAGGGGCGGCGACGGCGGCAACACAGCCGCGAGACCGGCACACAAGCCAAGGCGACGGGCGGCAACGAGGCGGCGACGCGGCGGCGGCGGCGGCAACAGAGACGCGAGACCGACAGACAGGCGAAGTTCTTCAAGCAACAAGTAAGAACCCCTGAGTGCAAGCACTGCTTGGGGAATATGCATCAACGTGAATTGCACCACACCTTTTGCACCACATAAACACAACACAGAGGTTTCACAAGAGAGACTGCACGACATCTCTTGCGCATCAGACATTGCGCTACACATATTGTATCACCTGGACTTCTTCACATAGGTTGCAGAGCATAAATTGTACAACATGGATTGCACTACATCGGTTGCACCACACAGATTACGCAACTCCAAGTGCACCACATAGATTGCACGCAACATCTTGAACAACATCGGTTGCACCACTTCTGCTGCACAAAAAGAACTACACAGCCTAGATTGCACCACACAGATTGTGTTACCTAGGTTGCACCACATATATTGCACAACACAGCTCGCACCACGTATATTGCATACCGTATATTACACACCATGTTGCACAAACTAGAACGCATCACACAGATTCATTCGCATGCGTGGCACAGAAAAAATGCACCACACACACATTGCGATGCACAGATTGCACCACGTAGATTATACACCATCGGTTGCCCTTCAGGTATTACAACACCTGTGCTGCACCACGCGGCGTTCACCACATTGATTGCACACGATTGATCGCACAACAAAGGATGCACAACATAGATTACACCACATCGACTGCATTGTATAGCTTGCCGACGCATAGTGCATACCATATATGGCTTAACACACAGCGCACAAAGAAGATCTCGCCACATAAATGTCACAACATAGATTGGACCCCACCGATTCCACAGCAAATATTTCACGAATCCTAGATTGCACAACACAGACACCACATAGGTTGCACTACTTGGAGTGCGCATCTTTAGTTCCACGGCAAAAAACTGCACGCGGCTGGCTGCACCACGCACACGGGAAAGTGTACGACATAGATTGCACCACCCATACTGCACCACATAGATTGCACAACCTAGATTGCACAGCAAAAATTGCACCACCTGGGTTGCACATCATAGACCGCATCGAAGATGATGCTTCGCATGCATTGCACAGCTTAGGTTGTACCGCACAGACCCCACTACATATGACCCACCACAGATATGGCACACCACGGGTTACAATGCACCAGGCACACTGCACCACCTAGACAAGCCAAAACAGAGAGTGGCCCACATAGCTTGCAAAACATACATTGCATTACACAGATCGTACAACAGGTGTTGCACAACACAAGTTGCACAACCTAGATTGTACTCTATGGATTGCAAAACACAAGTTGCAACGCAGATATTGCTTCGAGTGGGTTGCACAACCTAGGTTGCACCATATACATTGCACCACATATATTGCACATAGATTGTACCACCTGTATGGCACACAACAGGGGTTCAAACCTATTTTGCCATACATCGGTTGCTCACAACCGATTGCCCAAAATTGATTGCACCACACAGATTGCGAAACATAGATTGCACACAGTCGGTGGTACAATCTAAGTTGCGCCACATAAATTGCACAACATAAGTCGCATGACATAGGTTGCACAATGTACACTGCACAGAATTGGCCTCACAAAAGAGATGTTGCACAACAGATTGCACAACGAAGGTGGCGCGGCACAGTATAGGTTCAACCGTATAGATTGCAGAACCTAGACCGCTCGACCAAAAAAATACAATATTGATTCCACCACACGTACCGAAGCACATTGGTTAGCCCAAAATCATAGCTTGACGGATGTTGCACAACATAGCTCGTACAACATAGCTTACACACCATACATGGCACAGCCGATGACGCACAGCATAAGTTATACCCAACTGGCTACACCGCATATATTGCCCAACATGTATTGCACGCAGTCGATTGCACGCAGTCGACTGCGCAGCACGGGCTGCGCAACATGGATTGCGCAGCACAGCTTTCACAATATGGATTGCGCACAACAAGTTTCAAACATAGATGTCACCGCATATGGTGCATCACATAGGCTGCATTGCACCACATAAATCGCACCACCTATCTAACTTGCACTTCGCAGCCCCCCCGGGAGCCGCGAGGTCCCAACTGGAATCCCGTACGATTCCACTCCGAGCGACCTCCCAGGAGCTCACGAAAGTGGGCGATAGCGATAGCAAAAACCGACGAGCAAGGGCACGCGAACCATGCTCGCGACAGGAGGCAGGAATTAGGAGGCAGGAGGCAGGAGCGGGAGGAGGGAGGAGGAGTGGAGACCACAGTGCTCTATTCAAAACGAGCACCCAACGCATGAGGGCTGGGAAAAAGCACGAAGTCGGGGGTCTGGTGAGGCCTCCTCCTCCTCCTCCTCCTCCTGCTCCTCCTCCTCCTCCTGCTATTTCTGCTGCTCCTCGTCCTCCTCCTTCTCATCCTCCTCCTGCTCCTCCTCCTCCTCCTGCTCCTCCTCCTCCTCCTGCTCCTCCTCGTCCTCCTCCTCCTCCTCCTCCTCCTCCTCCTCCTCCTCTCCTCCTCCTCTCCTCCTACTACTACTAACTACTAACTACTACTGACTACTACTACTACTACTACTATATTACTACTACTTTACGTCTACTACTACGACCCTACTACGACCTACGACGACGACTACTACTACTACTACTACTACTACTACTACTACTACTACTAAAGCGACTATACTACTACTACACGACTACTACTACTATACCGAATTTCAATACTACTACTACTACTACTAACTACTACTACTACTACTACCTACTACTACTACTACACTACTACAGACTACGAAACTACGACTATGGCTGCTGCGACTACGACTCACTACTACTACTACTACTACTACTACTACTACTACTACTACACTACTAACTACTACTTAACTACTATACGACCTACTACTAACTACTACTACTACTACCAATAATACACTACTACTACTACTACTACGACTACTACTACTAATACTACTACTACTACTATTACTACTACTACTATACTGCTACTACTACTACTACTACTACTACTACTACTACTACTACTACTACTACTACTACTACTACTACTACTACTACTCCTACTCCTATCCTTATTCCTTATTAAAATATACTCCTACTCCCCCCTCAGGCCGGCCATTAGGGGCCGCATCCGGGGGGTCCCATCCTAACCTGTAAAAAACAATACAAAATCAACATTTTTCTTATTTTTTCTCTCGACATGGACGTCCTGTCGTCCACGGCGATAATCCATTGCAAAAAATACCACAAAGAGCACACGCGCGCGTTCATGTCAGAATCCTACCGAACACAATGTGTTTGCAAGCATTTCAACATAAAAACATCAAAAACCCAATGCTTTTTCACAAAATTGTACAAATTTCCCGCCCGGGTTCTCTTGCTGAAATCATAGGAAAACCATAGGAATCTTAAGAATTCTGTCAAATCCAGCGATTTCGCGTCATCGCGCGGTGCACTCGCGATGCTCTGTCATGCACCCAGGCCGCGAATCCTGTGCAAAAAATACCACAAAGAGCACACTCGCGCGTTCATGTCAGAATCCTACCGAACACCGTTTGTTTGCAAGCATTTCAACATAAAAACATCAAAAACCCAATGCTTTTTCACAAAAATGCTTTGGGGTGTCCTGTCAGACCGTCGGGCTTCCTCCGGCCACCTCTGGCTTCCTGCGGTGTACCAGGCCATTCTCGACTCGTCTGGCAATGCGTGCGCGGCATTCAAACACGCGCTCGCCAGTTCCCGTCGGCAACCGCCATCGCGGCCACATCAGCTGTACCAAACCGGCTGGCCGGTGTGACTTCGGCCCCCAGTTGTGCCAGCTTTGCTTCTTATGTTGTGGGAGGGCGGGTGGGACTGGGCATGCCATGCTTGACTCGCTCGAGCTGGCTAGCTTGACTTCTACTCCTACTCCTACTCCTACTCCTACTCCTACTCCTACTCCTACTCCTACTCCCACTCCTATCCTTATTCCTTATTAGAATATACTCCTACTCCCCCCTCAGGCCGGCCATTAGGGGCCGCATCCGGGTGGTCCCATCCTAACCTGTAAAAACAATACAAAATCAACATTTTTCTTATTTTTTCCTCTCGACATGGACGTCCTGTCGTCCACGGCGATAATCCATTGCAAAAAAATACCACAAAGAGCACACGCGCGCGTTCATGTCAGAATCCTACCGAACACCGTGTGTTTGCAAGCGTTTCAACATAAAAACATCAAAAACCCAATGCTTTTTCACAAAAATTGTACAAATTTCCCGCCCGGGCTCTCTTGCTGAAATCATAGGAAAACCATAGGAATCTTAAGAATTCGGTCAAATCCAGCGATTTCACGTCATCGCGCGGTGCACTCGCGATGCTCTGTCATGCACCCAGGCCGCGAATCCTGTGCAAAAAATGCCACGCGGGCGACATGCGCGCGCGTCGCCGCGAGCGCGTGCTCAAATCCTTCTAGAGTCGTCGCCGTCATTGGCACCGTCGCATGGACGTCCTGTCGTCCACGTCGCAAAATGCATAGCAGGAATGGGACGCGGCGCACACCCCGCGCCCGCCCATCCAATCCGTCCCATTCTAATCTGCAAAAGACAATACACAGTTTTTTGTTTTTCTTGTCAACATGGTCGTGCTGTCGTCACGTCGCAAAATGCGTGGCAGGAATGGGACGCGGTGCACACCCCGCGCGAAGGGGTGACATGTCGCTCTCGCCTCGGCGCCGCGCACCAACGTTTTTCCTCTCAGCATGGACGTCCTGTCGCCCACGTCGCAAAATGCTTGGCAGGAATGGGATGCGGCGCACACCCCGCGCCCGCCCATCCAAACCCCCCCTTTATAAAAAAACAGTACAAGTTGGGGCCTTCAGGCTTCCTGCGGTGCACCGGGCCATTCTCGACTCGTCTGGCAATGCGTGCGCGGCATTCAACACGCGCTCGCCAGTTCCCGTCGGCAACCGCCATCGCGGCCGCATCAGCTGTACCAAACCGGCTGGCCGGTGTGACTTCGGCCCCCAGGTGTGCCAGCTTTGCGTCTTATGTTGTGGGAGGGCGGGTGGGACTGGGCATGCCATGCTTGACTCGCTCGAGCTGGCTAGCTTGACTCCTAACTCCTACTCCTACTCCTACTCCTACTACTACTACTACTATTACTACTACTACTACTACTACTACTACTACTACTACTACTACTACTACTACTACTACCACTACTACCACTACTACTACTACTACTACTACTACTACTACTACTACTACTACTACTACTCCTATCCTTATTCCTTATTAGAATATACTCCTACTCCCCCCTCAGGCCGGCCGATAGGGGCCGCATCCGGGTGGTCCCATCCTAACCTGTAAAAAACAATACAAAATCAACATTTTCTTATTTTTTCCTCTCGACATGGACGTCCTGTCGTCCACGGCGATAATCCATTGCAAAAAATACCACAAAGAGCACACGCGCGCGTTCATGTCAGAATCCTACCGAACACCGTGTGTTTGCAAGCATTTCAACATAAAAACATCAAAAACCCAATGCTTTTTTTTCACAAAAATTCTACAAATTTCCTGCCCGGGCTCTCTTGCTGAAATCATAGGAAAACATAGGAATCTTAAGAATTCGGTCAAATCCAGCGATTTCACGTCATCGCGCGGTGCACTCGCGATGCTCTGTCATGCACCCAGGCCGCGAATCCTGTGCAAAAATGTTTAACCACAAAGAAAAAAAAGAGCATAACAAGAAAAAGATAAAAAAAAAAAGAAAAAAAAAAAAAAAGAAAAAAGAAAGACAAATAAACAGAAAGAAAAAAACAATGAGAAAAAAAAAGCACACAGCGAGCGCGCGTTCATGTCAGAATCCAACCGAACACCGTGTGTTTGCAAACATTTCAACATACAAACATCAAAAACCCCATGCTTTTTCACAAAAATGCTTTGGGGTGTCCTGTCAGACCGTCGGGTTTCCTCCGGCCACCTCTGGCTTCCTGCGGTGTACCGGGCCATTCTCGACTCGTCTGGCAATGCGTGCGCGGCATTCAACACGCGCTCGCCAGTTCCTGTCGGCAACCGCCATCGCGGCCGCATCAGCTGTACCAAACCGGCTGGCCGGTGTGACTTCGGCCCCCAGTTGTGCCAGCTTTGCCTCTTATGTTGTGGGAGGGCGGGTGGGACTGGGCATGCCATGCTTGACTCGCTCGAGCTGGCTAGCTTGACTCCTACTCCTACTCCTACTCCTACCCCTGCTCCTGTCTCCTTCATCTTCCTCCTCCTCATCCTCCTCCCCTCCTCCTCCTCTGCTCCTCCTCCTCCTCCTCCTCCTCCTCCTCCTCCTCCTCTCCTCCTCCTCCTCCTCCTCCTCCTCCTCCTCCTGCTCCTCCTACTCCTGCTCCTCCTACTCCTTGTCCTCCTCCTCTTCCTCCTCCTCCTCCTGCTCCTCCTCGTCCTCCTCCTCCTCCTCCTCGCCCTCGTCCCTTTCCTCATCCTCATCCTCCTCCGAACTGCGTCATCTGTCCTCCGTCCTCCGTCCTCATCCGCGCAGCGTCGGCGCGCGCCTCCCAGGTCACCGCCAGCAGCCCGTCGGAGCGGAACGGCCAGGGAGGCGGCGGCCGCTCAGAGCCGCACTCTCGGTGTCGTCGCTGTCCCGCCACGGCGCCGTGCTCCGGGTTGGCTTCTCGGAAGCAGGCGACCATCGACGAGCGCAGTGGCAGCGCAGAAGGCACCTATACGCCACCAACCCTGGGATCAGGGCACTACAACTTTAACTCTCGTCCCTATGGGGTGTGGGTGCGTGTGTGTTGGTTCGTCATGGAAGGGCCCTCACGCACGGCGACGCACGCTCGGGACCCTGTGCTTCGCGCGTCGCGGCGGCGGCCCCAGCGACACGCCGTGCCGTGCAAGCGGGCAGCGTCGCTCCGCTCCCGCGGGCCGGGAGGCCTCGCACGGCTCGGGCCGTGTAGGCTCGGGGTGCGGGCAGAGGATGGAGTGTCGCGCCGAAGCGCGGTGGGCCAGAAGAGGCAGCGCGACTTTGGATCCGCGGGTCGGGAGCGAGCCTCTTCCGGTCGAAGCTAAGCGGGCCGCGCACAGCTTTAATTGGCGGAGGAAGGAAAATAGAAGGAGTGGCCTCACGTCAAGGCCAAGAGAGGGGCAGGCAGCGCGACACGCTGAGTCAAACTTCCTGACCGTAGCGACGTTGCGCGGCGGCTTACGCGGGCTGCGCGCAAGAGAGGGGGGGTGCAGCGAAGATCCAAGAAATCGGCGCTGGGGTCCGAAGACGCATGTTCATTCCCCAAACACTGCTTGCCCTCAGGGTTTCTTACTCCGGTTCTACGGAACTGGGCTGGTGTGTCGGTCTGGCGGCTATGTGGCTGCCGTCGCCACCCCGTCGCCGCCTCGTCGCCGCCCATCGTGTGGGCCTGTGTGTCGGTCTGGCGGCTATGTGACTGCCGTCCACAACCCGTCGCCGCCTCGTCGCCGCCCATCGTATGTGCCTGTGTGTCGGTCTGGCGGCTATGTGGCTGCCGTCCACCCCGTCGCCGCCTCGTCGCCGCCCATCGTGTGGGCCTGTGTGTCGGTCTGGCGGCTATGTGACTGCCGTCCACAACCCGTCGCCGCCTCGTCGCCGCCCATCGTGTGGGCCTGTGTGTCGGTCTGGCGGCTATGTGGCTGCCGTCGCCGCCCCGTCGCCACCTCGTCACCGACCATCGTGTGGGCCTGTGTGTCGGTCTGGCGGCTATGTGACTGCCGTCCACAACCCGTCGCCGCCTCGTCGCCGCCCATCGTGTGGGCCTGTGTGTCGGTCTGGCGGCTATGTGGCTGCCGTCGCCGCCCCGTCGCCACCTCGTCACCGACCATCGTGTGGGCCTGTGTGTCGGTCTCACGGCTATCTGGCCACCGTCGACACCCCGTCGCCACCTCGTCACCGCCCATCGTGTGGGCCTGTGTGTCGGTCTGGCGGTTATGTGTCCGCCGTCGCCGCCTCGTCGCCTCCGAGCTTCGAATAGCATTGCTTTTGCACTTCTTTGCAAAACAATGACTGCCCCACATAGATTGCTCCACGTATAATGTTTCACATGGGTGTTTCTAGCAATAGATGTTGTGCAGTCGACGTAGTGCAATCTAGGTTGTGCAGTCTACCTTGTGCAATGTTTGTGGTGCAATCGATGTGTTGCAATATATGTTGTGTACTCCATGTGGTGCAATATAGGCTACAGGCCATGTTACGCAATACATGTTTCTCTAAATACAGGTAGCAAGACTTTATATATATGTATATATATATGTATATACATATAAATATATATCCATTTATACACATATATATACATATGTGTGAAAAGGTATGAAGAGTTCAAGATATGTGGTGCAGCCGAAGTAATGCAAAGTATGTGGTACAAAGTACGTTGTGCAGTCTAAAGTGTGCCATCTTGCGTGTGCAGTATATGTAGTGTAACCCGTATAGTATAATAGATGCCGTCCGAGACATGTTGTGCAACTTATGTGGTGCGGCCTAAGTGGTGCAATATATGCGATGCCGTCTACGCTGTGCACCTGGTATGGTGCATTATGTGTGCAAACGATGTAGTGCAATATAGGTTGTGCGCTCTATGTTGTGCAATGCATGGTGTGCAGTCCATGTGGTGCAATCTATGCGGTGAACTAATATTTGACCGTCTTGAAGCTGTCCTCTCCACTGCTCGTGCAAACATCCCACCCTCCCACCCGCAACTTGGTCGCATGACCTCTTAAGACAAGACCGTGACGGTACGTACCACATGACACTCGGCCACGACACCGACGCCGACGACGACAGCGACAACGACGACGACGGCGCCGCGACACCGACGACGACGACACCGACGCACGTCTTCCAACGCTTCGAACGACGAACAACTGACGAACAACGACGACACCGACGACCGTCGACGACGACGACGTCACTGACCCGACGACGACGACGACGACGACGACGGCGATTACGACGACACCGACGACGTCTCCGACGACTTCGACGACGACAACGACGCCGACGACGACGACGACGAAGACCACGACGACGTCGCCAACGAAGACGACGACGAGGGAGGAGGAAGGACGACGACGGCGACAACGACGACAACGACGACAACGACGAGGGAGGAGGGAGGACGGCGACGACGCGAACGACGAAGAAGGAGGAAGGACGGCGACGCCGACGACGACAACGACGAGGGAGGAGGGAACGACGACGACGACAACGACGACGACGACGGCGACGAAATAGGAGGGACGACGACGAGACGCCGACGACGGACGACGACGACGACGAGGGAGGAGGAGGAAGGACGACCACGGCGACAACGACGACGGAAACGACCACGACGCCAAAGAGGACGACGACGACGAACACGAGGAAAAGACAGGAAGACGACGTAGGCGACGACGACGACGCGGGAGGAGGGAGGACGGCGACGACGACGACGACGACGACGCAAGAGCGCGCGCGCACGCTTTTGTTGAAAATCCGTGTTGCGAAGCCTTGTGATTTTGTACGTGCTTTGGACACACGATTTTGAAATCCTTCCGAAACCGATGGGTTTTGAAGGTTTTCGGCATACGCGCGCGACGACGCGCGCGTGTGCACTTCGTCCCTTTTTTTGCAGAGGGTTCTCGCGACGGCACACGCGCAAGGGCGTTCGACTGGTTTCGACATGCGCGCGCGAAGCCCGTTTAATAGCATGTTGTGAAAATCTTGAAAAACCTATGG
>CAUYUJ010019837.1:416772-424272 GCA_963575745.1 Prorocentrum cordatum | reverse complement strand
TCTACAGTCGCGGCCGTTCCGGCCAAGGCAAGTGAAGCCGTAGCCCACAAGCCCTCGGACTCCTGGAACGCCCGCGGGATCGAGCGCCATCCTCCTCCTCCTCCTCGAGAGAAGCCAAAAAAAAAAAACACGAGCACAACCCTCTGGAGGTGCGCGCGTGGACTTCCGGGGTCGGCGCTGTGCCCCCCACCCCGCACCCGCTCCACCGCACGCGGAGCTGGAGCACTGTTCGGCGACGCAGGCGCCGCCCGGACGCCCCCAAACCCCCGGGGTGGGTGCGGGGAGGCGGGGCCCCAGCGCCGGCATAGCAAGTCCGCGCGGACCTCCGAGAGTCGGTGCACTGCTCGGGTGGTCGCTCCATGAGATAGATCATCGCGTCTCGAGTGTTTCGAGCCGGGTTTTTTCGCCCTGTTTCGCGTCCTGGAACCCTCGCGGATCGATCTGGCTCGAAAAATGTTGCAGAAAGGTCGGGTCTAGAGCTCCGAGAGAGAGTGATCCACCGCCGCTTTGCTGTGGAAAATTCGCCCCCCTCTTCCTCCGGAGCCCAGGGTTCCCCCCCCCCCGAAACTCCCCCCCCCTGCTCGAACTCCCCCCCCTCCTCCGGCAAAATCCCCCTACCCCCCCTGTGGAAAACAGAGGGGGGTCACTACCAGTTCGAACCCCCGCCCCCCCCCCCGGAAAACCAGGCGGAATCACTACCGGTTCGATGCCCCCCCCCCTCCACTCGCCGCCGGCAAACGACTCCCCGGTCCCCACCACCGTCCTCACCACCACCACCCTCACCACTGTCCCCACCACCACCGTCCCCGCCACTGCCCCACTGTCACCACTGTCCCCGCCACTGCCCCACTGTCTCCAGTGTCACCACCACTGTCCCCACCACGGTCTCACTCTCCCCACTCCACACTGTCCCCACCACTGTCCCACCTTCCCCACTGTTCCCACCGCTGTCCCACTGTCCCCACTGTCCCCACCGCTGTCCCACTGTGCTGTCCCACTGTCCCCACAATTGTCCCACTGTCCCCAGTGTCCCCACTGTCCCCACCACTCTCCCCACCGTGCCGCTGCCCCATTGTCCCACCACCGTCCTGACCACCGCCCTCACCACTGTCCCCACCACCACCGTCCCAACCACTGTCCCACTGCCCCCACTGTCCCCACCACCGTCCTCACCACCGCCCTCACCGCTGTCCCCACGACCACCGTCCCCACCACTGTCCCACTGTCCCCACTGTCCCCACTGTCCCCACTGTCCCCACCACTGTCCCACTGTCCCCACTCTTCCCACCACTGCCCCCACTGTCCCTACCAGTGCTCCCACCACTGTCGCACTGTCCCCACTGTCCCCACCACTGTCCCCACCACGGTCCCACTCTCCCCACTTTCCCCACTGTCCCCACCACTGTCCCCTGGTCCCCACTCCCCAACACCATTCCCACCACCGTCCCAACCACTCACTGTCGCGACCACAGTCCCCCATCCGGAGTGGGGGAGGAGAGGCAGTCGCTTGCTGGCGGCGAGGGGAGGGGGGGAGGTTCGAACCGGTAGTGACCCCCCCCTTTTCATGATGGACCCGGGGGGGGGTTGGAACCCCCAGTGACCCCCCCGGTTTTCGAGGGGGGGGAGGGGGACGGGTTGGAGCCCCTAGTGACCCCCCCCCGGGATTTCTGCCAGCAGCGGCAGAACATGCTCTTTCAGAGCTCCGGACGTGATGTTTCGCCATGGCGTGCTGTTTCGCAGCGTCGGATCTCACGGTTTCGAGTCGGACGAGAGGGGGGAATGGCAAAGGGGGGGGTTAACGAATGAGCCCGCGTAGCCGATTTTCCCAGCGCCTCCGGGCGCCGGAGGCGCCCGTGTATCAGGGGAATCGTCCCGCCATCTTCACCTTTGCTGCCATTCGGGGGCCTCGGGCTCGGCGGCGAGCCCAGGGGGCAATTGAGAGGGGACGGGCCTTCTCAGAAGGCGGCAGAGTCTCTCAAGAGGAGGACGAGGAGGAGGGGGACGAGGAGGACGAGGAGGAGGGGGAGGAGGAATGAGGCCCGCGAAGCGCGAAGCGCGACTAACTTCGCGCCCTCGTGGGAGCCCTTGCAGAAGGCGGCAGAGTCTCACAAGAGCCCTCGTGCCTTCTGCGAAGACCCCCGCGTCTTCGGGGAAAGGCTCAGCACACCTCTCAAAGGGCCCGAGGCCCTCCGAGCCTTCCGAGAAGGCCTGATCCCCCGCGCTTCCTGGTAAGCCATAGGAGTACCTATTATGAAGTCGGGCCTGTCCCCCTACAGGAGGGATATTCACATGTTTGAGCATTTGGGGAGTGTTTTTGAATATGTTTATTTGTCCGCCCAAAATCCATATGTAGGGAGACAGGCCCGACATAAAAGTACCTCTTAATCCTTTGGGAGGGGACCTAAGTTAGGAGGGGCAATGCACCAGGGGATAGTGGACTCTTTGTGCAGATGTGTCAGATGAAACCACCCACACGTTTCCTGCAACGCATCGCACCCGGACGCGCTGAATGAACCCTCTGGACCGGATGCGTCAGAACACAAAGAACAGTGCTGCCGAACGACGTTGCATCAGGAAAGCTGGATGGTCCACTATGCATCGTGGCTGCTAACCACCACCAAGAGGGAAGAGGAGGACGGAAGCGCGGCGGGGGGGACAGACAGCGAAGCTGTGTGTGCATCCCCTCACAGTCCAACTTACCTTTCCTATAACTCAGGCAACACGCAACGACCAGTGTCAGGACAGCGCACAGTGCAACAAAGAGACATGCAACCACCCAAAAAAACAGAGCCCCCACATGGTCCGGGACATCCCTGGAAATCGCTCCCAGGAGTTCATGGTGTTACTACGGCTAGGCGCTGTTTTATCATGCTTGACGCGTCGCAGCGCCGCTTGTCCTCGACGCGCCCACGCGGCCAGCGCCAGCACCACGGCAAACCCACGGCCAGCCCTGCGCCCCGCACCCCCCGGGAGACGAGGCCGCCCCCGCGGCGAACCCCACGGCCAACCCGCCGCGCCCGAGGCGGACCCTGCCCTGGTGCCCGCGGCGCCCCCCCCCCCGAGGCGCAGGGCCGCGCCCCGGAGCGGACGGCGCGGCGACGCGTCTTGGGCGCCCCCCGGCTGCCTGCAGGGCCTCCCCCCTGGCAGGCCGCCGCCGCTCCCGGCGCGCGGCGTGCCCCGGCGCCCCGCCGCGGCGGCGCCCCGTCGGGCGCTCCTGCGGGGCCCAAGGGACGCCCACGAACCGCCCTCCTCGCCCCCTCTCCCCCCAGGAGGGGAGGGGAGGGAGCGAGAGGGTGCAGGGGAGGGAGGAGGGGTTCGGGAAACAACAAGTGACATCAACATAAAACCTCGGAGGTCCGCGCGGATGTCTCGGATCGGCGCCGGGGCCCCCGGCGGCGCCTCTGGCGCCGCCCCTGGCGCGCTCCGCGCGCCAGGGAGTGGGGTCCAGCGCCGATCCGAGAAATCTGCGCGGACGTCCGAGTTTTTATGTTGATGCCAGTTTTTGATTCCCTCGGAATGGAGGTGGTCGTGGTGGTCTGCATTCTTGGAGCCCGCAGCTCCAGCGCCCCAGCCCGACGGTCAGACGGAGGCGTCCGAGGTCTCGCCCCCGTCCCTGGCGGCAGGGTGGCGAGAGCTAGGCAGAGGCTGGTTTGCGCCATTCTCTGCGCAACGGTAACGCTTGAGCGGGGTGGGGCACGTCGGAGCAGGAGTGCGCTGCGATAGCCATTACCGGGCTCGGGTTGAAGAGACGGCTCCGGGGGGAACAGGTCCAGGCCTCTGGGGGTTCACGCTGACGACGTCGGAGGTCTGGGTACATGGCGGGGTCAGGATTCCCTGGATCCAAAAAGGTTAGCTTCTCTCAGGGGAGCATCTTTTACTACCGCCGGCCTTCAGCTTGCGGAGCCGCCCCCCCGTTTTAATTCCGCGGTTTTCCGCCGCCTTCCACCGAAAAAGAGAGATGCCAACTCCTTCGATCCTAGAAGGCGAGGCCCACTCCGAAGCGCCCCACGTACTCGCTGCCCCTGGCCAGGTCAGTCCAATCCTGCGCCAAGGAGGGGCGTGTACGCCCTCCCAGCTTGGCCAGGGAGGCGTTGATACCCTGAGGTCCGACATCGTGAAAAACTGAAACACCGTAAAACTCACGTCCAGAGCCTCTGACGCAATCGTTCTCGAGCCGGATCGATGTGTGAGGGTCTCGGGGCCCGAAACTAAGCGAAAACGCCCACCGTGAAGAAGATGCGACGCCAGGATCTCAGGATATGCGCGCGGTCAAGGAGGAGGCCCAGAATAGGCCAGGCCAGGGGGCGATGGCTACCTCAATAGTTCTGGGGGGACAGACAGTCCAGGGGGGACCTTGTGGACCGGGGGGGGGAGACCTGTCTGGAGGGGGGGGGGGTCCTGTAATCCCAGAGGGGGGGGTTGCCAGTGGTTTCTGGGAGGGGGCGCGGGCCCTTGTGGGAGGGGGGCCCTGTCCCGTGCAATGAGTCGGGGGGGCCCACAGCCCAAAGGGAGGGGCAATGCTTCGATCTCCGCCGCTGCCACATCATTGGCAATTCTTGGCCCCTGCGGGGGGGGGCCCTGGAGTCTTGGGGGGGGGAGCACTGTAATCGGGGGGAGGGGGGGCCTCGTAAACCGAGAGGGGGAGGTCCGGGTCGGGGGGGGGGGGGGGGGGGGCAATCCAGGGGGCGCGGGCCTTCATAGGGGGGAGGCCCTTGTTGTCGGGGGCAGTGGGCCTTGCATAGTCGCGGAGGGGTCCAGGGGAAGGGTCCTTGTAGTCCGGGGAGGGGAGCCCGAGAGGGAGTCCTAGTCTTAGGCCGGGCGTGTCCTCATACAGGCAGATTTGGGGCGAAAAATCAAAAATATTCAATGATACCGGAGAGAAGCCCCGGGCAGAATCTTTTGTGGGGTTATGGGGCTATGGGGCTATAGGGCTCCAGGGCTATCGGCTACAGGGATATAGGACTATAGCGCTATAGGGCTATAGGGCTATAGGGCTATAGGGCTATAGGGCTATGGGGCTATAGGGCTATGGGGCTATTGCCTATAGGGCTATAGGGTTATAGGGCTATAGGGCTATAGGGCTATGGGGCTATAGGGCTATAGGGCTGTAGGGCTATAGGGCTATGGGGCTATGGGGCTATGGGGCCATAGGGCTATAGGGCTCTAGGGCTCTAGAGCTGTAGGGCTATAGGGCGATGGGGCTATAGGGCTGTAGGGCTATAGGGCACCCGGGCACCCGGGCACCCCGGGCACCCGGGCACCCAGGCACCCGGCCGCGGAAATCGGCGGCGCATCTCACCCGGGCACCCGGGCACCTGGGCGTGCCGCCGAAATCGGCGGCGCACCCAACCTAACCACACGAGTCCGCTGGGACCCCTATATAGAGGCAAGCTCTGATCGGGGAAAAACGCCCCCCCCAAAGAGTGAAGCATGGTCAAAGGATCGCCCCCCCAGATTATTTTCCCACCTTTTTGGGATACTCCTCCTGCAGAGGGACGTGCCCGACTGAGTCCTTTAGTCCCTCGGGAGGGGTCCTCGGGCCGGGGCGCGGGGCCAAAGCTGTGGAGGCACGCGGGCTCTCGTCGCCCGACCGGCTCTGCACGCGGGAGCGACCCCGTGGGCGAGAGCAGCCTCGAGTAGTGTATAGTACGTATGGTAGGGGGGGGGGGGGAGTCGCACGGCGGGACGGCGGGGGGGGAGGGCCCAGCGCCGCGCCGCGGAGGGGGCGTTGGCCTGGGGGGGGGGAACTCCCTGGCGGGCCAGAACAGAGATCCCGAAGCGCTCAAACACGTTGATATTATCCCTCCCTCCTGGCCGGGACAAACACACGAATCGATGGACACAACTGACAGGAGATCCCATAGCTTCCCATATCTTCCTTGGCTTTTGTCTTCCCCCCCACCTCCCATATTCTCACAGATTTTCGGGGGAATCGACGATTGATTGTGCCTGTGTGCTTTTGTTCCCTCCTGAGTTTTTTCGCGCTGAGAACTCTCTGGGACCAGGCCAGAAGAACATCCCTCAAAAGCATGGAACCCTATGCCCCCCAAAACGCGCAGGTCATCCGAGTGTACCCTCCCCGGGATGCACGAGAGCATCCGACAGACACGAAGAACATTAGGGCACCCTCCCCGAACCGACCTCGATTCTGTACCTCGTAAGGAGTCGAACTCTATACACCGACGCTTTTTCCGGCCCTGCACTGAAATACGCACAGGAAAGCGGGTCCTCGTGTATACGGATCCTGGTGTATGCATGTTTTGCTGCTTCCCCCTGGGCAATGGGAAAAACGTATACACCACACCACCCCGACGTCGCCCCCGACCCTCAAAAAGTTCTGGCATTGAAAAACAGCCCGCATGATAGTGTAGATGCTCCAGCTTCCGACCTCGGTCCGACGGCATGGCAGGCGATGCTTTCTCCGCCGCATGAGCGCTTGCTGGTGCTCGCCCGCCGGCGCCCTCACCGGCCGCCCCTCCGCGGGCACACATACAGTCTTGGCCCTCGGCCCCTCGGGCCCCGAAGGGCCTTCCCGGATCGGACCGGCTCGCAGACAAGACAGCGAAAAGAGATCGGGCCTCGAGCGCCGGACCGAGGTTCTCACAGCGTTGCAGGTTCGTTTGCCCGGCTGGACAGGGCGCTGTACTCGGGGATGGACAGAACCCCCTTTATGAAGGGGCCCCAGGATACACAAATAAATATACACAAATAAACATATTCCCCATATTTTCCCATATGTTCTGGGTTTTTGTCTTCCCCCCCCACTTCCCATATTTCCCCATATTTTCTGGGAAATCGACGATTAATTCTGTCTGCGTGTTTATTTCCCTCCTGACTTTAGTGAAACGTGGTGTAGTGGAAGCGACCTCGGGCCTCGCCCAGCGGGCGCCAGTCTGGACAAAGACGGCCGCGGCGCCCTCTCGAGAACCGACAACGGACAATTCACTACTCCAGATTTCGTAATCTTGGAGGGCCTGGGCCCTCCAGGCTATCTTCGGAGGGCCTGGGGGGGTCTCTTCCAGACTATCTTGGAGGGCCTGGGGGGGTCTGGGGACGATGTTTTTGGAGGGTTCTCCCACGGGGGGGGTCTAAAACGTCTCATCTTGGAGGGTCCAGACCCCCTCCCTTTTATCACGAAATCTGGAGTAATCGACGTGTCAGGGTGGGGGTCGCCAGCACGGATCAGGGATGCGTGGATCTGGTGCGCGGTCGCCAGATCCGTGGACATCGGGAAGGCATCCCCGAGAACTTGGCGCCGAGGCCGCCCGATCTGGTGGCGGAGCGCGCCGATTCGGCATGGAAACGGGACCCGCCGCTGATCCACGCGCCGTAGGCCTTGCTTCTCTGATTCTCTTGCACAGCTGTGCTCTAGAGCTCGGACCTCTTTCTTTTCGTTCGTCGTCGTCGTTCGTTCGTTCGTCGTTCATCCTACCCCCCACGGCCACAAAAGTAAACTCCTGGAGGAAGAAGGCGAAAGCCTCCTGTCCCTCGCAGCTCCTT
>CAUYUJ010019837.1:343475-416672 GCA_963575745.1 Prorocentrum cordatum | reverse complement strand
GACGACGACGACGTCGAAGACGACGGCGACGACGACGACGACGGCGACGACGAGCGAAAGCGAGAGCGAGAGAGAACGACAGCAGGGCCACGAAGGGCATGAAGTAGGCCACGAAGGGCGACAGCGGGGACACGAAGGGAATGCGTATGGGGCCACGAAGAGCGCGAACGAGCGAGGGCCACGAAGTGCGGATAATGTGGGGCCACAGAAGGCAACTATGGGGCCACTGAGGGTAGCAACTGGGCCACGTAGGACCGTGAGGGGGACACAGATGGCGACAGCGGAGCCACGAAGGGCATGCACATGGGGCCACAACGGGCGCGACTCCTGGGTGCCTGGGTGTCGGGAGCGCGGCGCTTGGGCAAATTGCAGGAAATTCCAACGCAAGGCCATTCTTCAGTAAGTTGCAAGCAAGTCTCCAGCGAGAGCGCGACTCCAGAGCGCAGGGAGAGCAATTCCTGAATAAAGTGTAAGGAAGTCCCAAGCGAGAGCGCGATTCCTCAGTAAAATGCGAGGAAGTCTCGGGCGGGAGCGGGGGTCCTAGCTAAATTGTAAGGATGTATCAGGCGGGAGCCGTTGTTGTTGTAACCAGGGGGCCAAGGGCCCAGTTTGAGCATCAAGGCTTTCCCTGTCAAAAAACAGGGTGCGTACGTCGACGGGCACACTTTGATTCAGAAAAACAGTATGCACCGGTGGGGGGATCAACAATAATTATTCAGAAATGAGAATTCAACAACAACAACAACAAAAACAACAACAACAACAACAACAACAATAACAACAACAACAACAACAACAACAACAACAACAATCACTTTACCCGAACGCTCAGTGTTCTCACCAGTGCCAGGGTTTTCATGCGACGCCAGCCAATACCCCCACTTTGTGGGGGGGCAGTGCAAGCTCTACCAACTATCCACACGACTCTTCGCCACCACCCACACCCAGCTTCCCGCCCTATGACGTTCGGACACTTCACTTCGTGTCCTGCGGACGACCGTGGCTACTACACTGGCGTGGAGTACACACCCACAGAAGTTGTTAAGCCTACGTTCGTACACCCACAGAAGTTGTTAAGCCTTGTTAACCCACAGAAGTTGTTAAGCCTTCCACAGAACATCTGTATTCTATATGAATGCTATGGTACAATGATACACATGATACCATGATACGTACTCACAAATCGTTATCACTCTTTAGGGCAGAATTCCTGAAGGGTTCTAGTTGGGGGAAATACACAAGAGCAGAGAGGATAGGTTTGTCCCGATGGTTTGTCTCGATGGTTTGTCCCGATGGTTTGTCCTGATGGTTGTGGTTTGTCCCCGATCGTTGTCCGATGATTGTCCCGAATGGTTTCCTGATGGGTTGTTCTTGTCCCGATCGTTGGTCCGATGACTGTCCCGATGGTGTCCCGCATGGTATTATTTGACAGGGATTATGGCCCTGGCAGGTGCGCAACCGTTGTCGCAGAAGTTCGAAAAAGTTGCTCGCAAAAGCCCGTTTGACAGAAATGTTTAAAAAGTGTTTGGTTTCCTACGAATCCGCAAGAGCGCGCGGGATGAGATTTTGACATTTTTTTGTTGAAAAACCATTGGTTTTTTGATGTTTTTATGTTAAAATCGCTCCGAACACTAAGCTTTTGGAAGGATTTCGTCTTGCGCGCGCGAATGTCCACTTTACCTTATTTTTTGCAAGGGATTCTTGAAATTTGATATATTAGAACAAGAAATGTCATTTTATAGTGTTTTTTGCAAGGGAAAGCGGGGGGAACAAAACAACCGGATCTTGATCACATCGAATTACCTGAGGCTTCCTCACGAAAATGATGAAAATGTAGCTGCGGCCTAGGCGGCGCAGGGGGGCCGTGCACCAGGGGTCCCAACAATAATTATTCTTTAGAATTAATAATGTTCAACAACAACAACAACAACAACAACAACAACAACAACAACAAACAGTTTAAGACTGTTCGCCCTCATCTGCTCCAGTGTCGAAGAGCGCGAGTTTCCCAAAACCCTCGATACCCGCCCTTTTCGTCTTCGATCGAACCCCTTTGGGGGGGTATACCTTTCTTCCCTGCAGGCCGGGCCCCGGCAAGCGGCGGGGCGGCCGCGGACCGTCGGCCTGGCCAGCGGCAGCGCTGATCGGCGGGGCGGCCGCGGACCGTCGACCCGACCCCAAGAGGGACGGACAGGGGACCCACCACGACGACGACGACGACGACGACGACGACGACGACGTCGACGACGACGGCAACGACGGCGACGGCGACGACGACGACGAGCGAAAGCGAGAGCGAGAGAGAACGACAGCAGAGCCACGAAGGACACGAAGTAGGCCACGAAGGGCGACAGCGGGGACACGAAGGGAATGCGTATGGGGCCACGAAGAGCGCGAACGACCGTGGGCCACGAAGTGCAGAGAATACGGGGCCACAGAAGGCAACGATAGGGCCACTGAGGGTAGAACCTGGGCCACGTAGGACAATGAGGGCGCCACAAACGGCGACAGCGGGGCCACGAAGGGCATGCACATGGGGCCACAACGGGCGCGAACGAGCGGGGGCCACGAACGGCATACGTATGTTGGGCCGCGGAGGGTACGGACGGGGCCACTGAGGGCAGCAACGGGGACACGAAGGGCAGCGAGGGGGCCACGAAGGGCGACAGCGGGGCCACGAAGGGCATGCATATTGGGCCACCACGGGCGCGAACGAGCGGGGGCCACGAAGGGCAGACATATATGGGGCCACGAAACAATGCGAGGGGGCCACGAAGGGCTGCAGCGGGGCCACGAAAGGCAGCGAGGATGCCACGAAGGGCTGCAAAGGAGCCACGAAACAAAGCGAGGGGGCCACGAAGGGCTGCAACGGGGCCACGAAACAAAGCGAGGGGGCCACGAAGGGCTGCAACGGGGCCACGAAGGGCAACGAGGAGGTCACGAGGGGCTGCAACGGGGCCACGAAACAAAGCGAGGGGGCCACGAAGGGGTGCAACGGGGCCACGAAGGGCAGCGAGGGGGCCACGAAGGGCTGCAACGGTGCCACGAAGGGCAGCGAGGGGGCCACGAAGGGCTGCAACGGGGCCACGAAACAAAGCGAGGGGGCCACGAAGGACTGCAACGGGGCCACGAAGGGCAGCGAGGAGGCCACGAGGGGCTGCAACGGGGCCACAAAGGGCAGCGAGGGGGCCCCGAAGGGCTGCAACGGGGCCACGGAGGGCAGCGAGGGGGCCACGAAGGGCTGCACGGGGCCACGAAGGGCAGCGATATCCCATTTCCTATGTACTCTGTGAAGGAGTCCTAACCGTGAGCGCGACTCCTGGTTCCTGAGTGTCGGGAGCGCGCGCGGAGTAAATTGCAAGAAATTTAACGCAAGGGCGCAAGTAGGATTAAATTGCAAGAGTAGCGAGAGCGCGACTCCAGAAACACAGGAGGATCGACTCCTGAACAAATCGAAGCCCAAGCGAGAGCGGATTGTTGAATAAAATGCGAGGAGGTCGCCGGCGGGATCGGTGGTCCTGGCTAAATATGGAGGAAAATCTTAGAGCCGTTGTTGTGTAAGCATTTTGAAACCCCCCGGACTTTCGGTAACCGCACAAAATTCGATATTCCGAGGGGCCGAAATAACCAACGATAGTAAAAACGCAATGGGCACTGGTGAGGGGGCGGACAATTAACCCCAGGAAGCATTTAAGAACCCCCCCGGCGATATCTTAGCACCGCATTTTTATTCGATATTCCGAGGGGCCGAAATAACCGCACGATAGGTTAGGTTTAGCACCCGGACACACAACAAATTCGCGGAGGCCTGGCCCCTGGGCTACAATCGAAATTCGAAATTCAAATCTGCGTGGCTCTCATGAAAGACTCAGGATGTCGCTTGCTGGCGCGGGAGGAGGAGGAGGAGGAGGAGGAGGAGGAGGAGGAGGGGGCAGGAGGAAGTTCGTGGGTGGAGGAGAGGAGGAGGAGGAGGAGGAGGAGGAGGAGGAGGAGGAGGAGGAGGAGGAGGAGGAGGAGCTCCTGGTGCCAGGTAACGCTTCCAGGGTGCGGAAGGGTTATCGATTTGCCGGAAGGGGGGGGGTCTAAAATGCTTCCTGGGGTTATTCTTCAAGAATGAAAGTTCAACAACAACAACAACAACAACAACAACAACAACAACAACAACAACAACAACAACAACAACAACAACAACAACAACAACAACACAACGCAAGGACAACCTCTCAGGCCACCCCGGCGGGGCCCGTGGCGGTGTCCTCGTCCACGGCGAGCGCACTCCCCCAGGCCACACGTTGCAGTGGTTGCCCCCGGGGGGGGGGGAGCAACGCGCAACACCTCTGTCATACGCTGACGTCAATCTATATGTGTTTCCGAGTCTCCGTGGGCTCCCTTGCTGTTCCCCACGCACTCCTGTGTCCGAAAACCGACCGCGCGCCAGCGAGGCCAGCTCCTCCTCCCTATAGGACTCCTATGGAATCCTGCAGGACCCTGTAAGGATCCTATAGGATTCCTATAGGGTTCCGATGGAATCCTGTATGACCTTGTAGGGATCCTACAGGGCCCCCCCTCGGATTCCTATAGGGTTGCTATGGAATCCTGTAGGGATCCTATAGGATTCCTCCAGGAATCCTACGAAATCCTGTAGGGCCCTGTAGGGATCCTATAGGATTCCAATAGTATTACAATCGGATTCCTATGGAATCCTGTAGGACCCTGTAGGGGTCTTCAAGGAACCCTATCGGGTTCCTATGGAATCCTGTAGGGCACTGAAGGGATCCTATAGGGATCCAAAAGGACCCCAATAGGATTCCCATTGGAATCCGATGGAATCGTGTAGGACCCCGTAGGGATCCTATAGGACCCCAATAGGCTTCCTATTAGAATCTTACGGAATCCTGTAGAACCCTGTAAGGATCCTATAAGACTCCAATATGAGCCCCATCGGATTATAATGGAATTCCCATGGAATCCTGTAGAACCCTGTAGGGACCTTGTGGGATCGCAATGAGATTCCAATAGGATTCCGATGGAATCATCCTGTAGGACCCTGTTGGGACCCAATGAGTTCCCAATGGGATTACAATAGGATTCCTATGAAATCCTGTAGGACACTGTAGGAATCCCATAGGATTCCAATAGGATTCCAATAGCATTCCGATGGAATCCTGTAGGACCCTGCAGGGATCCTAATGTTTTCTCAAGGAGTCCAATAGGATTCCAAGCTTATTACCATAGGATTCCTATGGAATCCTGTAGGACCCTGTAGGGGCCCTATAGGATGTCCAATGGGATTCCAATAGGATTCCGATGGAATCATCCTGTAGGACCCTGTAGGGACCCTATGGGTTCCCAATGGGATTACAATAGGATTCCTGAAATCCTGTAGGACACTGTAGGGGTCCCATAGGATTCCAATAATATTACCATCGGATTCCTATGGAATCCTGTAGGACCCTGTAGGGGGCCCTATAGGATTTCCAATCGGATTCCTGTGGGATCCTGTAGGACCCTGTAGGGACCCTATGAGATTTTCAATCGGATACCAATAGGATTCCTATGGAATCCCTGTAGGGATCCCATAGGATTCCAATAGGATCCCAATAGCATTCCGATGGAATCCTGTAGGACCCTGCAGGGATCCTAAAGGTTTTCTCAAGGAGTCCAATAGGATTATCATGGAATCCTGTGGGACCCTGTGGGGATCCTATTGGATTCCTACACGATTCCATGTGGTTTACGATGGACTCCTGTATGACCCTGTAGGGATCCTATGACATTCCAACAGGATTAGTTTGGAATCCTGTAGGACCCTGTAGGGATCCCGTAGAATTCCTCAGGAGACCTATGGAATCCTGTTTGTACGAATCCTAAAAAATTCAAAAAGAATGTCTACGGAATCTTTGTGGGGCCAGGGCCACGATCCGTGAGAGAGGTGCGCCGAAATCAAACTTCGGTGGAGCTATATGTGGGGCCAGGGCCACGATTCTCGAGAGGGGTGTGCCGAAATGAAGCCTCGGTGGAGCTCCCTGTGGGGCCAGAGCCACGATCCGTGAAAGGGGTGCGCCGAAATGGAGTTCCCTGAGCCACGATCCTCGAGAGGGGCGCGCCGAAATCAAGCCTCGGTGGAGCTCTCTGTGGGGCCAGGGCCACGATCCGTGAGAGGGGTGCGCCCTTTGGGGTTTGTATGGGACTCCGCAACAGCCCCGAAAGGACCTTCCGAGCAACGCTGCCGGGCCCTGCAGACCCCCGCAGCGGCCTGGCGAGGCCTCGTGGCGTTGCTCGGACCAGTGGCCCTGCGGGGCCCGTACGTGGCCCCGTGGCGTTGCTCGGGGGGGGGGGGGGGTCGAGCAACGGGCCTGCAGTAGTGTCGTCGCGACCAACAACAACAACAACAACAACAACAATCATTTTACCCGAACGCTCAGTGTTCTCCCCAGTGCCAGGGTTTTCTTGCGACACCAGCCAATACCCCCACTTCGTGGGGGGGCCGTTCAAGCTCTACCAAATATCCAAACGACTCTTCGAGACCACCCACACCCAGCTTCCCGCCCTATGACGTTGGGACACTTCACTTCGTGGCGTGCGGACGACCCTGGCTACTACACTGGCGTGGGGTACACACCCACAGAGGTTGATCACATCTGTTACATATGATGTGGTACACGGTACACGTGAGATGGTACGCAGTGCCAAGATAGTTGGTCACATTTTTGGGGCAAATTCGTGGGGATGCGATTACAGAAGTACATGTGTTACACTGATGTTATACAGTCCCAAGGATGACGCATGCATTGCTCATAGACTCATGGCGCTATGATCCTAACTCTCAGTGCCCAACGCGCGCGTGCACAGCCAGACGGAGGGAGAGAAACACATGTATACAAGGTTCGTGACATACGCACGGTCCACCATGTTGTAAACGATCGCATGCACGGTAAGTTCTGAAATTATACGCATGTACAAGCAGACATGCGAGGGAGAAAGGGAGATGGCCATCGACAGTTCCAATACGGCTCCAAGGCGGAAGAGGGGGAGGAGGAGCAGGACAAGGAGGAAAGGAGAGAAGCGAGAAAGGAAGAACGCAGACGGCGCGGCTCTGGACACAAAGGGGTGCCATACTTTCTCCTGCTTTCGCAAACAGGTCCAGTCACACGTAGGGGTATACTCAACCGAATGGTCTTCGCATCCAGAAGCATACTAAAGGCGCGACGCATCGTCGTCTGCGATGGCGCGGAGCGGGCGCGTGGGTGCCCGGCTGCCTGGCTGATACACGTGCGGGCCTGGCTGATACCCGTGCGGTCCCAGATGCCCAATGAGATTGCCGATACGCCTGCTGGCGGGAAGGCCGGTGCTTGCATACGGCAGTGCTACCGCTCTGGCGTACCCTGGCGGTGAGCCACTTCTGGCATACCCTGGCGTTAGCAGATACAGATAAATGTCCCAGGAGCCACTGCTTCAAGACGGCCCCGTCAGTGGTCCCCTCGGGCATGTCTTTGCGAATACGTTCTCCATACCAGGTCTCCAAGTGGCCAGCGTTCTGCACTTGGACAAGCGTGTCTTTGGATGAATACTGCAGTAGCCACGCCGTTGCGACCCTATCTGGCACATACAGTGGTGGATCCAACTGTCGGAGCGCCCGGCATAATTTGAAAGCGGTATTATACTCAATGCCCAGGTGGCGGATGGCAGAGCCGTGCTGCTCCTCCAGCTCCTTGGCGCTAGAAATACTGACCGTGCCAGTCACAACCCGATACTTGGCCCACCAAGTCTTGCACGCCTGGTGACTAGCATTGATACCCTTTGCCCGGAGCGCCTGATGCAAATAATACGCACTCTCGCAGTCGGCCAAGGGAGGCCGGGACAGCTCTGCGCCATACTGCTCGTGAAGGTCTTTCGCCGTCAAAGCCATGATCCAAGAACACAGGCGATACCTTGATCCGAGATGGCTACGGATATGAGCGTGAGAGGAAGGGGGGAAGCCTCCTGGGGCCGCTGGGGGTCCTCTTGGGGAAGGGGGGAAGCCTCCTGGCGCCGCATGGGGTCCTCTTGAGAGGCTTTGGGGGGCTTCTTGAAAGCATGTTGGGGCCTCTTGGGGGCTTATTGGATCCTCCCGGAGGACTCTTGGAGCCGCTTGGACGCCTCCTGGGGCCATCTTGGGGGCCTCTTGGAGCCAACTTGGAGCCTCTTTGGAACCTCTTGGGGGCCTCTTGGAGTCCTCTTGGGGCCTCTTGGGACCATCTTGGGCGCCTCTTGCGGCCTCATGGGCGCCTCTTGGGGCCATCTTGAGCGCCTCTTGGGGCCATCTTGGGTTTTAAAGATTCATGAAGAGCCCGCGGGTGGATTTTGATATTTTTCGGATGAGAAAGTCTTGCGTTTGCATATGTTTTCGGAACATCGCATCTTGAAATTATTGAAATCACATTATGTTTGGCAGGATTTCGGCACGCGCGCGCGGCGGCCGCGCGCATGTGCACTTCGTGTCATTTTTTGCAAGGGATGGTGGCCCTCGTAGGCTCGCAACCGTTGTTGCAGAAGGTCGAAGCACCTGAAAAGGTTCCTCGCAAAGGCCCTTTTAACAGAAATGTTTAAAATCTGGTGGGTTTCCTAGGAATCCGCAAGAGCGCGCGGAAGGACATTTTGACAATTTTTTCTGAGAAAACCATTGGGTTTTTGATGTTTTTATGTTAAAATCGTTACGAAACCTAAGGTTTTGGAAGGATTTCGTCTTGCGCGCACGAATGTCCACTTTACCTTATTTTTTGCAAGGGATTCTTGCAATTTGATCAAGTAAAAACAAGAATTTTCATTTTCTATTGTTTTTTTGCAAGGGAAAACGAGCGTCAACAAAAAACCGGATCCGGAGCTCATCCACTTTTCTGAAGCTTTCGCGAAAAAATGATGAAAATGTAGCTGCGGCCTAGGCGCGGCGCAGAGGTCGCGCACCAGGGGTCCCAACAATAATAATTCTTTAGAAGGAATAATGTTCAACAACAACAACAACAACAGCAGCAGCAGCAGCAGCAGCAGCATCAGCAGCAGCAGCAACAACAGCAACAACAACAACAATAATAATACTTTTAAGACTGTTCGCCCTTATATGCTCGATTGTCAAATAACGCGTGTTCCCCAAACCCTCGATACCCGCCCTCTTCGTCTTCGATCGAACCCCTTTTGGGGGGGGATACCTTTGTTCCCTGCAGGCCAGGCCCCGGCAAGCGGCGGGGCGGCCGCGGACCGTCGGCCTGGCCAGCGGCAGCGCTGATCGGCGGGGCGGCCGCGGACCGTCGACCCGACCCCAAGAGGGACGGACAGGGGACCGACCACGACGACGACGACGACGACGACGACGACGACGACGTCGAAGACGACGGCAACGACGACGACGACGGCGACGACGAGCGAAAGCGAGAGCGAGAGAGAACGACAGCAGGGCCACGAAGGGCACGAAGTAGGCCACGAAGGGCGACAGCGGGGACACGAAGGGAATGCGTATGGGGCCACGAAGAGTGCGAATAATGCGGGGCCACAGAAGGCAACTATGGGGCCACTGAGGGTAGCAACTGGGCCACGTAGGACCGTGAGGGGGACACAGATGGCGACAGCGGGGCCACGAAGGGCATACACATGGGGCCACAACGGGCGCGACTCCTGGGTGCCTGGGTGTCGGGAGCGCGGCGCTTGGGCAAATTGCAAGAAACCCCAACGCAAGGCCATTCTTCAGTAAGTTGCAAGCAAGTCTCCAGCGAGAGCGCGACTCCAGAGCGCCAGAAGAGCGATTCCTGCAAAAAATTAGGAGGAAGTCCCAAGCGAGAGCGCGATTCCTGAAGAAAATGCGAGGAAGTCTCGGGCAGGAGCGGGGGTCCTGGCTAAATTGTAAGGAAGTCTCAGGCGGGAGCCGTTGTTGTTGTTGTTGTTGTTGTTGTTGTTGTTGTTGTTGTTGTTGTTGTAACCCGGGGGCCAGGGAGTGCCCAGTTTGAGCATCAAGACTTTCCCTGTCGAAAAACAAGGTGCGAGCGTCGAGGGGCACACTTTGATTGAGAAAAAACAGTATGCATCGGTGGGGGGATCAACCATAATTATTCTTCCGAAGTGAGAATTCAACAAAAACAACAACAACAACAACAACAACAACCACAACCACAACCACAACCACAACCACAACCACAACCACAACCACAACCACAACCACAACAGCAGCAACAACTACAGCAACAACAACAACAACAACACAAACAACAAACAGCATCAACAACAATATCAACAACAATATCAACAACAACAGCAGCAACAACGACAACAGCACAACTAGTAAAATAATAACAACAACGACAGCAACAACAACAACAACAGCGACAACAACAACAACAACAACAACAACAACAACAACAACAACAACCCCCCCCCCCAACAAAAAAAAAAAAAAAAAAAAAACATCTATATACATATACACTTTGGCGAAGGACCCAACCATGAAGTTCCCTATGGGGCAACGAAACGCTGCACTGGGTGGGGGGAACGCTGTACTGAGTGGGTGATGTGCCAACTGGGGTTTCCTGGGCGCACGCGGACGCTCCCACTGGGCGCTTCGGTGGAGCTTCTTATGGGGCCACGAAACGCTGTAATGGGTGTGTGAGAATGCCACATTGGGTTTCGGGGACGCATGCGGACGGCGGCACTGGGGCCTTCGGTGGAGTTCCCTTTGGGGCTACGAAACGCTTTACTGGTTGGAGGAAATGCCAAATTAAGTTTCCGGGACGCACGCTGACGGTCCCACTGGGCGTTTCGGTGGAGCTCCCTATGGAGCCATGAAACGTGTTACTGGGCGGGTGAAGATGCCACATTGGGATTTCGGAGCGCATGCGGACGGTGGCACTGAAGCATTCGGTGGAGATCCCTAAAGGGCCACGAAACGCTTTGCTGGGTGAGTGAAAATGCCACATTGGGTGTGTGGGAACGCTTGCGGACAGTCCCATTGGGGCCGTCAGTGGGGCTCCCTATGGGGCCACGAAACGCTGTACTGGGTGGGCAAAAATGCAGCATTGTGTTTTCGGGACGCATGCGGACGGCGGCACTGGGGCTTTCGGTAGACTTCCCTATGGGGCCACGAGACGCTGTGCTGGATGCGAAAATGCCAAATTACTTGTTTCGGGACGCACGCGGACGGTCCCACTGGTGGTTTCGGTGGAGCTCCCTGTGAGGCCACGAAACGCTGTATTGGGTGCGCCGGACGCGTGCGGTGGGGCTCCCTATGGGGCCACGAAACACTGTACTGGGTGGGTGAAACGCAGGGAGGAGACGGAGGAGGACTACGAAACGCTGTACTGGGTGTGCGGGACGCATACGGGCGGCAGCACTGGGACCTTCGGTGGGGTTCCCTATGGGGCCACGAAACGATGTACTGGGTGGGTGAAACGCAGGGAGCAGGGAGAGGAGGGCCACGGAACGCTGTACTGGGTGGGGGGGACGCATACGGGCGGCAGCACTGGAACCTTCCATGTGGTTCCCCGTGGGGCCACGAAGCGCTGTACTGGGTGTGCGGGACGCATGCAGACGGCAGCACTGGGACCTTCGGTGGGGCTCCCTATGGGGCCACGAAACGCTGTACTGGGTGGGTGAAACGCAGGGAGCAGGGGGAGGAAGGCCACGAAACGCTGTAGTGGGCGTGCGGGACGCATACGGGCGGCAGCACTGGGACCTTCGGTGGGGCTCCCTATGGGGCCACGAAGCGCTGACTGGGTGGGTGAAACGCAGGGAGCAGGGGGAGGAGGGCCACGAAACGCTGTACTGGGCGTGCGGGACGCATACGGCCGGCAGCACTGGGACCTTCGGTGGAAACGCTGTACTGGGTATGTGAAACGCAGAGAGGAGGGGGAGGAGGGATGGGGAGAGAGGAGGGGAGGAGGAGGAGGAGGAGGAGGAGGAGGAGGAGGAGGAGGAGGAGGGAGGACGCGGGGCGTTGTCTCTTCAAAACGAGGACCCAACACCAAAGGATGGTTGGGAAAAAAGACAACGGAGGCAGAGGAGAACACGGAAAAAGAGAGCAAGGGGGACGAGGAGGATGGAATCAAAATTATCCTGGCGAAGGACCCAACCATATGCAGTTGTGAATGCCGCAATTGTGAATGCCATCTTCGCCTGCGCTCCCTATGTGGCCACGGTTTCCCGCCGGAGCCCGACATGCTCAGGGACACGTTCGTGGCCGTCTTCGCGGGCGCCGACGACGACAAGGACGGCGTCCCTCTCACCGAGGAGCAGAAGCAGGAGAAGGCCTTGAGAGCCATGAGGGAGGAGGTGGCGTTGCACGTCGACAAGGCGGAGTGCGACGCCCATGCGCGGTTGCTGAAGCAGCGCAACTATGGGGCCACGATCCTCGTGAGGGATGTGCCGCAATGGCCCGGGGCCGCCATGCGAACCCTGCCACTGGCGCTTCGGTGGAGCTCCAGTGGGGCCACGTCCTCGTGAGGGGTGTGCCGAAATGGCCCGAGGCCGCCATGCGAACCCTGCCACTGGCGCCTTCGGTGGAGCTCCCCATGGGGCCACGATCCTCGTGAGGGGTGTGCCGAAATGGCCCGAGGCCGCCATGCGAACCCTGCCACTGGGGCCTTCGGTGGAGCTCCCTATGGGGCCACGATCCTCGTGAGGGGTGTGCCGAAATGGCCCGAGGCCGCCATGCGAACCCTGCCACTGGCGCCTTCGGAGCTCCCTATGGGGCCACGATCCTCGTGAGGGGTGTGCCGAAATGGCCCGAGGCCGCCATGCGAACCCTGCCACTGGCGCCTTCGGCGGAGCTCCCTATGGGGCCACGATCCTCGTGAGGGGTGTGCCGAAATGGCCCGAGGCCGCCATGCGAACCCTGCCACTGGCGCCTTCGTCCTCGCTGTGCCGGATGGGGCCACGATCCTCGTGAGGGGTGTGCCGAAATGGCCCGAGGCCGCCATGCGAACCCTGCCACTGGCGCCTTCGGTGGAGCTCCCTATGGGGCCACGATCCTCGTGAGGGGTGTGCCGAAATGGCCCGAGGCCGCCATGCGAACCCTGCCACTGGCGCCTTCGGTGGAGCTCCCTATGGGGCCACGATCCTCGTGAGGGGTGTGCCGAAATGGCCCGAGGCCGCCATGCGAACCCTGCCACTGGAGCCTTCGGTGGAGCTCCCTATGGGGCCACGATCCTCGTGAGGGGTGTGCCGAAATGGCCCGAGGCCGCCATGCGAACCCTGCCACTGGCGCCTTCGGTGGAGCTCCAGTGGGGCCACGATCTTCGTGAGGGGTGTGCCGAAATGGCCCGAGGCCGCCATGCGAACCCTGCCAGTGGGGCCTTCGGTGGAGCCCCCTATGGGGCCACGAAACGGTGGGTGAAACGCAGGGATGAGGGGGAGGAGGAGGAGAGGAGGAGAGGAGACGCGGGCCACCGTCTCTTCAAAACGAGGACCCAACACCACAGGATGGTTGGGAAAAAGCGGACGAGGAGGACGAGGGAGGAGGGCAGAGGAGGAGGAAGAGGAAGAGGAAGAGGAGGAAGAGCAGGAGGAGGAGAGGGAGGAAGGACGAGGGAAGGAGGAACATTGACCTTTGACTTTGCTATGGCGGGCACTCCCTGATGGACACGGACCCAATCGCACGGCCAGGCCCTCTCGAGGGAGGCTATCCCACTCTTCGGCGGCAGCCCGCGAAAGAGGCGAGAAAGCACGCCCAGTCCCACCTTGGTCGCCGAGGAGGGGTCCGGGTGGAGGGACAAGCCTCCGCCAGCTGAGCGGTGTCTATACAATACCGCCCGCAATCTCTGCAATACAGCACACCCTTCGCACGCTCAAGGATGTGAGAAGAGTGGGCCCTGCGGAAAGCACGATGGAAGCGGGCCGCTTCAGGGCCCGCTCGCAGCGGAGATGCCCCACAGCACGTCCCGAGGTCAAGCTGAACAAGCTTGCCCCGATGAGCCCGAAACTTCCTCTTGCCGAGCCGACAACAAACAAATTGTTCCACTAGCACTCGCGCACGGCCCGCGGCAAGCAGCATTTGCCGACGGACCACGTCAGCAGGGAAGAATTTAGATCGACGAGGCTGCCTGCCGACACGGTCAGCCTCACGACGAGAACATGCGAGCGCTACCTCGCGGCTAACTTCAAGGAGGCGGCACAAAACTCGTGAGGAAATATCATCCATGTCAGAGGCTAGGTGAACCTCACCTCTTGCATCGTCCACGCCAGCAGAATAGTCAGCACAGCCTTTGACATATTGGACAGCCGACCACGCGCACCTCCTGAAACGCCATTCTTTTGTAAATCCCGCACCAGGTCCGCCCAAAACCTAGATGTCGCCGCCACCGACCTGCCCCTGATCCTAGAGTCCCTAACCGAAGGTGAGCTAAACGGGCGGCGGAATGCGAGCCACAGCGGCAGCCAAGGAAGGTAAGCCACGAGTCCAGAACGCACTGCCTGGGCACGCATTTTCGGCCGCCAGGGCCTCTGAACACATCGGCTGGGAACCATGCACGGGGTTCGCGCCAATGTCGGCGTTGCAAGCGCAAAACCCAACTCCGCGCATCACTATTTCTGGCGCTGCTCCGCAGCGCCCGCAAACACCGATGGACAAGGCGCCAGCTGAGCGCAGGCGATCTCCAGGTCAACGCCAAGCAGGGACGATCACACCAAGCAAAGCCGCATCCTGGCGAGCCCACTCTTTGACAAGCCGGGCACGGGCGCGACGGAACACGGCGAAGTAAATCCCATGTTCGGGACCCCCTCCACAATAATGAGCAGCAGCATCACCCCAGACCTGTCCAGGAACCGTCGCTTGAACGCAAGCCTCCAAGTGAAGCAGAAAATCAAGGGCATCGACGTCCAGGATCCGACTAGAGGTCGCCCATCTGGCAGGTGCGCCAGGGGCCCGCCCTAGGCCAAGTAGGGCAGCACGAACACTGGCACTGGGACCTTTCACAAGCCTCCATCTACGATTGGCAGGCAGAGATAGAGGATGGCCACGGATACTGCTCCAAGCTGCCACAAAACCCTGACGCATCCCAACAGATACAGCGCCTCACGCTCGACTGCGCCTGCAACTGCTCACGACGAAACCTGCACTCGGGGTCGCCCTTAAACTGGCGCCGACAAGCAAGCGCGGCGAACGCACGGCATCCTGACGACCAACATCCCGAACACTTGGCCGCTGAAGATCTGAAAGCACGAACTTCGGCAAGGGCAAATCCCATCACGCCGTGGCCCCAAGCACCTACGCTGAGGACCCCACGTTCGAAGAGCTTGCTGGAGCGTCCGCAGAGCCCGGCGTGACACTGCAAACTTCCGAGCCCTTCGAGAGGCCACCCTCCTCCCCGTTCTGGCCCTGGAAGCACGTCCTCCTCCTCCTCGCGTTCATCATAACACCTGGATCCTTGACCGCATTCGAAGCCTCCATCGGGATGCCCAATCTTTGAAACTCGGTCTCCATGTCACGCGCAACCTCGGCATTAGACACGACCATCGCACTCTTGATGGCGATCTTGCACCCTGTAGACTTGACGCCCCGAAAAAGTAGAGGGCAGCATGAGGAGCAACCTTCAGCACGTTGGCAACGCGCATGCACTGCGCGATGTCATCCACACACGCTTCGACAGGCATCCGAGGAGCACGATAACGCGCGCGATGAAAAACGTCGCGCACGCTAGCCTGCACCCACGGCATAGACTGGGCACGTCCCGCCAGCGCAGAGTTGCCAGTGGGCGTCATGCGTGAGGGCGCGCCTTCGACCTCACGCAAGCGGTGGCCCGCGTGAATCAGAAGGCCAGGGCACAGCAACTAGGGCGGGCAATCCAGCTCGAGCACAGGCTGGCACAGCAGCCCGACAACGACGCTATCAGAGAACTCCCCAGCATCACAGCGTCTGGCCATCGACTCAGACACGAGGAACCCAGACCTCGCACGCAACAGCCCTCATAAGGGCACCCTGCAAGGCCGACGAGCCCTTGATAGTACAATACCAAAAATCTGCACGTTTGTCGCCCCACTCCTCAATCATGCTGCCCCCCACCCGGCATCGCACCTGGCACGAGGCACAGCACTTCGACGCCGCCCTTCCATCGGAGACGCTATCGGGCAGCATGGCCACCAAGAGAAGCACGCACTTAGCGGGGGAGGCGAATGAGATACAGAGAGACAGAGAGAGAACATAAAAAAGGCGAGATATATAGAGAGAGCCACTGGCGATGGGGACCATTGATCAACTCCAAGGGCCGCGCCTGCAGAAAAGAACCATGACAAGCTTGCACATGGCCCCGATACTCCAGCCCCGGGGCCTCCGGGACGCCGAGTCGGGCGGACGCTCTGAGCTCCTAGAGGGAGTCATTTCATTGAGGAGCTTCCGATTGGAACCAGCAGGGTCCACCACTCGCCCCAGACACGCCCCCAGCGCTGCATCGCCTCAACATGAGTCCGCCTAATACCATCAGAACCAATGAAATACTGAGCCTTGGCACGACCGTCCGACTCGAGCCATCTGCGCACCTTAGGGGGGGGCCCTCCAGGACGACGGGCACGATGCCACTGTCGGACGCCAGCCTCGCTGGAAGCACGCTCGGCGGCGGATGGCAACCACTCGCGACGAATCACGGGGGTCGAAAGAGTGGTGGGCGAGAGACTTAGCCCGCCACTCTGATTGCTCGGCAACTTGCAACTGCTCGGGACGCGAAGACGGAGCAGCCGCCAGCCCAGAGAGAGTGCTCCACAGCCGAGCGGCATGCCTCGACGGAGACACTGCCTTTTCACAGACACTTCCAACACACGCGCAATCGCGCGCGAACCAACGACCCCCCCCCAACAAAAACACACAAAAAAAGAGGGGGACAAAAGAACGGCCCCTTTCGACGCCCACGCTGCCGGAAGGAACCAGAGAAACGTCGGAGGCCCAGGCCGCGCCCCAAGACCTAAGAAGGCTCAAGTACCGACGAAACCCGAGAAAGCACCACACACTCTGCGGAACGGGACCACAACGCGCAGGCCCTGGGAAAGTCATCGGACAAACCCTCAGCCGCGCGCCCACGAAAACCGGGCAAAACATCCTCGGGGCCAAAACATGTGATCACGACCGCAGGCTAGCGAGAACTGGGCGCACATCATTCTCCTTTCAACGACCATTTGTAACACATCTGCCTGAACACTGGCACTCAAGCAGGCGCGGGCGCCAACGGAGATTGCAACAAAGCGCCCACTCTTACGGCCTGAGGCAAATCCTTGGAGCAAACGAGGTAGTCAACCATCGTCTCTCCGCTAGGACAAGTAAAACCAAAATTGCCGGGCGCGATCGGGGTGGACCCGGCGAGCTCCAACCATCCAGAGCCAGCAAGCAACTCAACTCCAAGTCAAGGAACATCCAGCACAGACCAGAGCAGATCTGAATCAAGTTAGGGAACTGGGTCAGAAACCTCTGGAAAGCACCCCATACCTCGGGATACATTCTAAGCACAAGGAACTTCAGGACGCCGAACATGATGTTCAGCCATCACAAACGCATCAACCTTCGACACTTCCTCAGCTGCAACTCCACTAGCCATGGCAGACCAGGACGCGATGCTACAGGTAATCACTTGCAGCGACTGCCCATTGCAGCGGGCACGACGCAGCTCTGCCGCGACAATGCCAGACAGATTGCAAACCTCCAGGCGCAACCTCTGGGGGAGAAGCGAGCTGGTGGGCCGCCGCCTGACGAGACGTCGCTGAATAAATTGCACGCTGCTGGACCACCGCATGGCGGGCGCGCTTCCTGGCGCGGGCATCGGCGGCGCGCTGGACCAGCTCATCGTACATGGTGCCATCGGCAGAGTCGAGCCCCGTCTCGGCAGCACGCTTGCGCAGATCACAAAGCTCAAGCGCATCAGGATCATCGCCAACGTTGCTGGCTGTCTCGCTCGCGTCGCACATGAGTCGCTCCATTCGCCATCGCCAGCGCGCGTTTCCACGGATCCATCGTGACGGCGCCTTTCCCATCGAAGCGGGCGAGGTCGGTCACCGCCAAAGCGCGCAAGTGCTGCTCAATCCACGAAGTCGACGCCGACCTGGGGGGTTAGGCCTGGAAGGTGAGGCCCCGCTGCAGCGCCGAGGGCACCAGCGCCCCCTGCGGCGCCTGCCGCACCTGCGGCTGCGCCAATGGCGCCGTCTGCGCCTCTGCTCGCGCCACGCGCGGCTGGAGCCGCATGTCCGGCTTGCGGGGCGCCCCAGCGCGCACCGGCAGCCGCAGCCCTGGCAGCAGAATCAGCACGAGATCCTTCAGCTTGGACCTGACGAGCAGCAGTGGCGCGGCCTGCAGGGCGCCCCCCCGCACGCCGATAGCCGCAGCACCAGCAGTGGGATCAGCACGAGCTCCTGAATGTTGGACCTGACGAGCAGCAGCGGCGTCCTGCGCCTCCTTCGCACGGCGCTGCTTACCCAGTCGCACAGATGCACGGAACTGGTCGGCGTTGAACAGGCTCCTGTGAGCAACCGCTGTTCACAACTCAGCGGCCTTCTCTTCCAGGCACTTGGTCGCCTCAGCCTAAGCGTACTCGGCCTGGGCAAGAGCTTCACGACGCTTGATTAGTGAAGTCAATTTCTGCTCGACTGTCGCCATTGCCACCGTCCGCCTTGGAAGCCACTTCGACTTCCTTGTGGGCGAGCAACGACATATATACATGTACGCCCTCAGCGGTGTTACCTCCACGAACGTCCGCGTTGACACGCACTCCAGGGGAAACTAACCGCGTACGTGTACATATGTTGCTGGCCTCTGACCTTGGACAGGTCCGAGAGCTTGGCGGCGACGAGGCTTGATCCCAGGTCAATCGCGGAGGCTGGGGCCACCACGGGCGGCGGCTCGGCAGTCTTCACCTGGATGGCCTCTTTGGGTTGTGGTGGAGCCTCTCGGGAACTCCGGCGGTAGTCGAGAGACTCGGAATAACTAGCACGTATTCCCGTCGGACTCATGACACTCGGGGCGACCAGTTGGGTGATCAAGGTGGTGGTCGAGCTTGAATTCTGGAACACCGCCGCCCGATCCCGTCATTGGGACCCTGGGCGCCGACTAGGAAGACCGCGAATTAAGCATCGACCTCACCGCGCTTACTCCCATCTCCCCCCGTAGATGGGTGTCGGGGACGGTCAGTCGCGTGCGCTCGCTCCTGTCTTCCTTGTCCGGGACAAATGAGACGGAATTGCTGCGCACGGAAGAATCAATGACTCAGACCTGTCTTGGGCGCGTTGCGGCGCACACCAAGTGGAACGCGGCAGGCTGGGCGCGTGCCCTGGTCGAGCTGCAACGCGGCGCTGCGACGCGGCAGTGGCCTGGGGCCATATTGGGCGCCAGCGAATGCCTGTCTCTGCAAGGCCGTCTCTGCCTCTCGGGCGGGAGGGAGCCTGCGGGAAAGAGAACCTGGCAGAGCCAAACGGCGACTCGAGCAAGCAAAATTGCAAGATGAATCCTCGATGTCTGCTGCTTGCACCCTTCCTGATCATTCCACTGCTCGTCCAACCAGTCCCTCCGCTACTGGCTACAGAAAGCAGCTAGACACGATTGCTTGCACCACCAGTCGTCGACTACATGCATCGTGCCACATGCCTGGGGCGCAAAATTACAGCCTGCCTGCAATGAGAAACCCCGGTCTAATGTGCAGTGGCGGTGGGAACACGCGTCCCTAGGGATCCCAGAATGAGCGCCGAAAGTCATCAGGATGACTTACAGCACGTTCTGAAATAAATCGCTTCTGGTGAAAAATCTACGCAGACTGCAAGCCGGCCTCTGACCGAGAAGCCGAAACCCGAACTCCACCCCCCAAAGACGTCCGCGGCTGGCGCAACCCCCTTCCACCTGAAGCCGCAAGAGCATGCAGTTCGGACGCCGCGTCGGGGAACTGTTTGGCGAGCGTCGCGAGGTGCTCGGCGAGGGCCGCCGACTCGCCATCCGTGTCACCGTAGTCGTAGTCGTAGTCGTAGTCGTAGTCGTAGTCGTAGTCGTAGTCGTAGTCGTAGTCGTAGTCGTAGTCGTCGGACTTGCCGATATACTTGCCTTGGCACACAATGCAGCACCACTTCCCTCGACGAGCGTACTCCCAGTGGCCGCACTCCGGCCAAACATCGTAGGAATAACGACCAGCATCGCGAGCTCGGCGACAACCATCATATCCGTAGTCCTTGTGGCGGCCGCGGTTCTGGTCCGGCAGGCGATCATTCGCCAACGGGGTGCGCCGCTTCCAAGAGCTCACACAACAGACAAGAATGACTCTTGACCACGGACCAGCGCGCAGCCTAGTCTTGGTTGCAACAAACAGCGAAGACGAGCCAAAATGGCTACGGGGAATGAGGGAGGAAGACAGGGAGTGAGAGGGAGGGGGAGACGGGGACAAGCTAGGTGCGCTCGCGTCATATCTGACATCCTACCCCTCCCTCCCATCCCTTACCATGGCGCAGATCCCCTCTCTACTCGCTCAGTCGGATGTCGAGCAGGGCAATGATCCCGAAAGGGTACGCGATGCATTGTAGAGCACGGCATGCCACGGCGTAGAAGAGCACCGCAAAGCGTAGTATCAACCTAGCATTGCATTGCATGCCGTGGCATGGCACGGGAAATGACGCCAGCGCTGCAGCGGGAGCACGAGTCGAAACGAGCGAAAGCGCGGAAATGAGGCCAGCGCTGCAGCGGGAGCACGATTCGGAACGAGCGGAAGCACGGAAAGGAGGCCAGCGCTGCAGCGGGAGCACGATTCGGAACGAGCGGGGCCCGAAAATGAGGCCGGCGCCTCAGCGAGAGCAGCATTATGAAAACAAATGCAGGCGAAAACCCAACTCCGCGGAAACCTGTGTGCACAAAAAACAGTACGCGGGGGGGGGGTCGGCCAGATTCAAACCGTCATCAGGGGAAGAGGGAGAGTAGTATTCATATTGAGTAATTGTAGAAGGAGGGAGGAGGATGAGTGAGGAGGAAGAGGAGGGCTGCAACAGTCGGGACGCGCCCTGCATGCTGGCGCGACCAGCGGGTACCAGAGGAGCCGTTGTTGAAAAGTATGCTCTGCGAGGACATGTGCACTGAACTGTGCACTCTATCGGTCGGAATGCCAATGCAGCAGCGACTCGAAGCAAAGCTCGCGGCGGTGCCGCGGGACGCGCCACGGCAGGTGAGCGGCCCACATTACAAGAGAAGACTTGTCTGCCTCCCCTGTGGCCCAGAATGCGGCTGAATGTCGTGCGCACCTCGGGGCCGCGATGGAGCAGGTGGGGTAGAAGAGAGGGGGCGGAGAGAGCGCACGAGCCAACAGGAGCGACCAGCCCGAACGCCTCAGGATCCAAAGTTCGCCAGCCCAGGCGTGCCGGCGGCGTGGGGCCAGAACTCACCAGTGGGTGCTGTGGCGGGGAAGCAGCGGTATTGGGCCCCACCCCTCGGAGGAGGAGGATGAGGAGGAGGAGGAGGAGGACCAATGTAAACCCGAGACTCATCAACGATGTTGGAATACACCCTTCCTCCAAGCTCCCTCTCCATAGGCCCCTAGAGAAACTCATTCCCACCAAAAGAACTGCCCCGTTGGGGGGACAACCGAATGAAAATCTGGACGGGTGCCAAAATACCATTCTCAAGGCTTCAACGCCACAAATCGAACTGACAATTGCGTATTGACGGCCCTGAACCGTGCCAGAACACCATTCCTGGGACTTCAACACCACGAATCCACGTAACCGTTGCGCCCTGGCAATCCTGAATCGCTTCAACATAACCTGTGAAATTCTTGAACACGTTTGAAACTCTTGAACTCTGTGCGCGGCGCTAAAGCGAGAGCCACAAATTAAAAAAGAACCACCCTGAATCAATGAAACTCTTGCGAATATTTAAAGAGAATGTGCGCGGCGCTAAGGCGAGAGCCACATTTTGAAAGCGACCCGCCCTCAATCCGTGAAACTCTTGCACATGTTTCAAACGAGTGCGCGCAGCGCAAAAGGGAGAGGCACATTTCCAAAACGACCCGCCCTCAACCCGCGAAACTCCTGCAAGTGTTGATTAAGAATACACGCGGCACTATCGCGAGAGCCACATCTTGGAAGCGACCCGCCTCCTCCATGTGTGAAACTGTTGCCAGTCTGTGAGCTTCAGGCTCATAAACGGTAAAGAACTCTCAGGCGAAACGGTCGGCCTGCCCTTCCGACTGGCCTCGGGGTGCGACAGGGAGGAGTCATTCACACGGCAAATGAATGGAGGAAGGCCACATGTGAGGTCCATCCCCCACGCTCGGGGCCCAAGGTGGCCGTACTTTCCCCGGGGGATGGCAGTCCTTCTCAATCCCATGAGAGACCGTCGTCCTCTGCCCTGCCATCCCCTTGGCATGGTGGCGCGAGGCTGTGACGGGGAATGAGGTGGAGTTTGGTGGCCCACCGATGAGACTCGGTATCCCCGAATCTCACTCCAGGGCCCCCGGGACGGGGCTGGCTTCAGCCCGCTGGCCGCCGCCGCGCGATGGCGGCACGCCCGGCGACATCAGCCAGGAGGCGTATGGAGACAGTCAGGTGCCAGCCACGTGACCTACGAGTACACGAACCCGACGGGGCCTGGGCCGTTGCGAGCTGCGGCGCGCAGGACGGGCTACAAAATGCGGAAGGGCAGGGACGTCAGATGGAGTGATCTATCACTCATGGTCGCCGCCATGACGAACGTGCGAGCTAGCAGACGTAAGCCCGAAAGCAAAAGCGTCAATGACAGCACCAAATACGACACCAGGCACGACAAGGCCGAGCAGCCCGAGGGGGGAACCAGGTACATCGTCGTGGAGATACCGGAGGGCAAGGGCCACGCCGCCTATGACGAAAACGACTACGACGCCCGAAATGGCTACGACAACGGCTACGACGTTTACGCCGCGTACAACTTCCTGGCCCTGCCGCCCACCATGCCGTCAGAGCTTCGAAGAGCCACCAGTGGAACTTCGAGGGCCACCAGCACAGCTACGACGGCACGAGGCAGACAGAAGCAGCGGGGCTCCGAGGACCACTTGCGGGGCCACCGAGGCCACCAACGGAGCCTCGAGAGCCACCAGCGCAGACTCGAGGGCCACCAGCAGAGCTTCGACGGCAAGACGCAGAAAGCCTCAAGAGCCAGTGGCCGAACCTCGAGGGGCCACCATCAGAGCTTCGATGGCGAGAGGCAGAGCTACGACAGCAAGACGAAGACGAGGAGGACTACGAGGAGCACGGCCTGAAGGAAGACGACGCGGAGAAGCCCGACGTCCTCGCAACGGCCGCGCTGGCGCGCGAGGCGTTCCTCGCCAGGCGACGCGCCATCGCAAGCCGCACCTACTGGCCAGGAGGGCCACCAGCGGAGCTACGAGGGCCACCCGCTGAGCTACGAGGGCTACAGGCTGAGCTACCAGGACCACGCGCTGTGCTGCAGGGGCCACAGGCAGGGCTACGAGGACCGGCAGCTGACTCACGAGGGCCACCAGCCAAGCTACGAGGGCCACTGCCCGAGCTACGCGGGCCACAAGCAGAGCTACGAAAGCCTCCTGCAGAGCTAGTAGGGCGACGAGCTGAACCGCAAGGGCCAAGAGCAGAGCTGCGAGAGCCGCCAGCCGAGCTGCGAGGGCCGCCTGCTGAGCTACCAGGGCAACAAGCTGAGCTACGAGGGCCGCGAGCGGAGCTTCCAGGGCCAGCAGCTGAGCTACGAGACCCGGCGGAGCATCCAGGGCCACAGGCAGAGCTTCGAGGGCAACCAGCTGAGCCACGACGAGGGCCACTTGAAGAGCCGCCAGGCAAGCTGGCAGAGCGACGAGGGCTACGCGCAGAACTTCCTGGGCAACGCGCAGAGCTACGAGGAGGCGCTCGTCAACCAGAGCAGGCTGGGTCGCGGGGAACTGCTGCGCCACCTGGTGGCGCACTCCGGGAGGTCAGCCACGTGCGTCTCGCGTGGGACTGACAGCTAGGCCAGTCATCAACGGCCAAGAACGAGTCCTGGGGCCACTCGACGCACAGGCCAGGCGATGGGCATACTGGAACGCGACAACCCGAATCCGCGTCAAGACGCAGAACCTGGAGATCTACGGCGAATACTCTAAGCAAAAACTCGGCAATTGGTACGAAGACCGAGCCCAAGCTGTTCGGTAATACGACACGCTGCATCACGATTAGTGTTCGAGCGGCTGTACGACCTCGCAGCCGCGGAAGGCCAGTCCCAGGCTAACCCCAATTAATCAATCTTTGACGCATTTCAACACGACTCTCCGTTCGACGCGCTGTTCGCCCAAACGGCGTAGAGCAGGGCGCGAACGACACCTACAACCACGAGACCGGCCTGCCTGCAGCCAGCGACGATGGCGACGGCCGACATGAAGTACCAAGCGGGGGCCGGAGGCCCATCCCTTGCTCCTCGCAACGATTACATCCTGCTGCCGTAGGGTAAATAGACCGGCCGTCCTCGCTCTTGGTGCACTCGATTATGACGGGCCCGCCCGAGTCGACGGCAGGCACTGCGGGCCACCGCCTGTTCATAAACGCATGGCGGCGAGGCCTTGGCCACCCGCCCCATCCGTCTCCTCTTGCGAGCGTATGGTAAGTTTTTTTGTTTGTTTTCTTTTCCTTTTTTTGGGGGGGAGTTCGTTTGGTAAGTTTGGTTCGTCACGGGGCCGTTCGCCTACCCGCCGCGCGCGGCGCGGGCGCCGCGGCTTCGGGCGCTGGGTTCGCCTCTTTGGCGCGGCGTAAACAGAACAGACGGAGGAGAGAGGAGGAGCCGTGAGCAGGAGGGGGAGAAGGGAGGGAGGAGGACGGGCGGGAGGAGGCGGCGGAAGCGGGGGAGGATGGGGAGAAGCAGGAGGAAGAGGACAGGAAGGACGGGGACGAGAACGAAGACGACGAGCAACTGCGGAGGACAACGGCCTCGTTCTTGCTAGGCCGGGAACCCTCCCGACGAGCCGGCGGGCCGGCGGAACGGCCGGCAGCGCCCGCGGCCCTGGAGATCTCCGAGGGCCCCCCGAGGTGAGGGCGAACGACAGGGGGAGACAGGCCAAAGTGGGGGAGGGGCACATCGAGCTGGGATCCCAGAACCCCAACGTCCCCAGACCCCCTCGCGCTGTGATGAGATCGCGATGGGAGGTGCTTCGCTGATTTTTGGCCTCGCGGGGCCCTTGCCAGGCCTTGGGACCGTCAAGAAACGGCTCGGGATGAAAAACAAGTCCCGGGGAAGGGTCCAGACCTCTGGGGGTCGACGTTGCGAAAAAATCACGACGTCGGGGGTCTGGGTTTCGAGCAACTCGAGACGGAGTGCTGTTCTCGGTTTTCGGCCTCGGCCCTCGCAGGGCCCAAGGACCGTCAAGTAACGACTCAGGATGAAGAGCCCGCCCTGGGAAAAAGGTCCACTCCTCTGGTGGCCCCACATTGGCAAGCTCAAGACATCGGATGGGATCGTAGATACATCGCCGATAGATCGGCGATGGGCCCTCGATCGCGAAACCGCACACTCCTGGGCGGGGGTGGGTCATCGACGCTCCTGGGCGGGAGTGGGCCATCGGGCTCGTATCGGCGATGAGTGGGCGATTGGCCCAGACATCCGCTTGGCCCAGACATCCGCAGATATGATTTTCTAAAATCCGCAGCCCCAAAGGTCCCGACCCCTTCCTCGGGGGAGGTGTTTCATCCCGGATCCATTTCTGATGATCCCCGGAAGTCATCTCCTCGCATCTCTGGGGGAGGGAGTCATATCCTCGTATTTCTGGGGGGGCGGGTCGATGCGTCCCCCCCTGAGCCCGTCCCCCCTATCGTCGTGCGCCCCGACGAGGTCCCTCCTTCCGAGAGGGCCCTCCGAGGGTCTCCGCGGGCCCCCCGATGGCCGCCGGGGGCCTCCCGAGGAGGCCTCCGACGGGCCGCGGGAGGCCGCCGCTCCCAAGGCCCCCGCGGGGGGGCCCTCCGGCGGCCGCCTCCGAGCGCCTCCGGGGAGGCCCGCGGCAGGCCCGCCGACGACGGGTCTCCGCGGCGCGGGGCGCGCCCGCTCAGGCGCGCGTCGGGCGCCCCGGGCGGCCATGCCGCGGCCGGCCCGCGGAGGCGGGCACCGGCGCCGCGCCGCCACCTCGGGGGAGGCGGCGGGCGTCGAGGGGAAGCCGAGAGGCCGCCGAGGGGCCGCCGAGAGGCCGCCAGGGGGCCTGCGCGGGAGGGGGTCCGCCGGAGAGCCACCGAGGACCGCCGGGAGGCCGCCGAGATCCCGCCAGAAGGACGCCGGGACTGGCCGAGGGCCGCCGAGGGCTGCCTTCTGAAAATCCATATGATTCACGCCTTCATTTCTTCGTTGCGTTGCCTTCGTCTCTCCATTAACTCGAATATGTCTTCGCTTCTTCGTCTCTCCGTCTTCGTCTCTCCGTCTTCGTCGTCGCTTCATCGTCTACACTTTCGTCCTCGTCTCGGTGAATCGTCTTCGCTTGGATCTCTTCGTCGCTTCGTATTCGTTTCTCTTTGAAATTTCGGAGCCTCCACGGGCTCTGCTGGAGAGGCTCTCTGAGGCCCTCTATAGGGCCCGCATAGAGCGGGGGAGGCAAGGCGCCCCCCCTATGCCGATTCTCCTCCTCGCCCTCCACGTCTTCTTGCTGTTCCTCCTGATCCTCCTCATACTCCTCCTCCTCCTCCTCCTCCTCCTCCTCCTCCTCCTCCTCCTCCTCCTCCACCTCCTCCTCCTTTTCCTCCTCATCCTTCTCATCCTCCCCCTTCTCCTCCTCCTCCTCCTCCTCCTCCTCCTCTTCCTCCTCCGCCTCCTCCTCCTCCTCGCTTCCTTCTCCTACTCTCTTGTTCCTTATGAATAACTCCTCCCTGTCGCACCCCGAGGCCAGTCGGAAGGGCGGGCCGGGCGTTTCGCCTGAGACTTCCTTACCACTTTATGAGCCTGAAGCTTACAAACCGGCAACAGATTCACAGATGTAGTGCGGGTGGTTTTCAAAAATGTGGCTCTCGCCGTAGCGCCGCGCCCAGTCGTTTTAGAAATGTGTGATAAAATGTTCACGGATTGAGGGCAAGTCGTTTCCAAAATGTGGCTCTAGCCTTAGCGCCACGCACATTCGACTCAAAAGAATGCAAGAATTGCACGGGTTGAGTGCAGATAGTTTTCAAAATTCCGTTTATCGCCTTGGCACCGCGAACATTCGCAAACTTCACGGATTGAGAATACGTCGTTTTCAAAATGTGGCTCTTGCAAAGGCGCCGCGCACATTCGCTTCGAAAGTCTGCAAAATTTTACGGATTGAGGGCGGGTGGCTTTCAAAAAGTGGCTCTCGCCGTAGCGCCGCGCACAGCCGCTTAAAAGATTTAAAGACTTTCACGGATTGAGGGTGGTTCCTCTTCAAAATGTGGCTCTTGCCTTAGCGCCGCGCACATGAGTTGCCAAAAAACGCAAGCGTTCCATACCCATGGTTAACGTACCAGAAAGTGCGCGTTGTAACGGTTCAGGATTGTCAGGGCGCAACAGTTACGTTGATTCGCCATGTTGGAAGTCCCAGGAATGTTCGGGCACGATTCAGGATTGCCAAGACGCAACAGCCAAATTAACTGGTGGCGTCGAAGTCCTGACAACGGTGTTTTGGTACGCTCCATGATTTTCACACTGTTGTCCCCCAACGGGGCAACTCCCTGAGTGGAAATTGACCTTGTAAGGGCCTGTGACGAGGGAGCTTGGAGGAAGGGTGTTCCAACATAGTTGATGAGCCTTTGGTTTACACTGGTCCTCCGACTCCACCTTCTCCTCCTCCTCATCCTCCCCTCTCTTCCTTGTCCTCCTCCTCCTCTTCCTCCTCCTTCTCCTCTTCATCCTCAAACTCCTCCTCCTCTCCCTTCTCCGTCTGCTGTTCCTGGTGTTCCTGCCCCCCTCCTACTCATGCTCCTCCTTCCCATCGTCATCATCATCATCAGCATCATCAGCAGCAGCATCATCATCGTCGTCGTCGTCATCATCGTCATCATCATGAACAACATCCTCGTCATCATTATTCTCATCATCATCACCGAAATCACCACCACCACCAGCATCATCATCAGCAGCATCATCATAATCATCATCAATGTCATCATCGTCATCATCATCAGCACCACCATCAGCATCATCATCATCAACATCATCGTCACTAGCCTCATCATTTCGTCATCATAACCATCGTCATAGTCATCTTCGTCAAACTCAGCATCATCATGGCATCACCATCATCATCATCATCATCATCATCATCATCATCATCATCACCATCGTCATCATCAGCATCATCACCATCATCGGCAGCAGCATCAGAATAGTCCACATCATCATCATCATCAGCATCATCATCATCATCAGCAGCAGCAGCATCGGCATCATCATCATCATCGTCATCAACATCATCGGCGTTGTCATCATCATCATCATCATCAGCAGCAGCAGCAGCATCAGCATCACCTCCATCACCTGTCATCATCAGCATCATCATCTGCAACAGCAGCATCATCATCAGCGTCAGCATCGCCAGCATCAGCATCATAACCATCAACATCAGCAGAAGCAAAATCAGCATCAGCAGCATCAGCAGCATCATCAGCATCCACATCATCATAATCCTCAGCATCAGCGTCAGCATCACTATCAGCAGCAGCATGATCAGCAGCATCGTCAGCATCAGCATCGTCACCAGCATCATCAGCATCACCATCAGCATCATAATCATCATCATCCTCACATCAGTCTTCATCTCCAGCTGCATCGTCATCGCAATCGCCATCGTCACCGTTCTCGCCGTCATCGTTGTCATCACCACTACTACCACCACCATCATTATCATTATCCGTATCGTCACCATCGCCATCATCGTCATCATCGTCATCGTCATCATAATCATCATCGTCGTCAGCATCAATATCGTCATCACCATCATCGTCATCATCATCACCACCAGAGCATCATGATCATCATCGTGGTCGTCGTCCTCATTGACTCCGCCCTCAGCATCATGATCACAATCATCATGATCATCATCATCAGCATCGCCATCAGCATCGCCATCGTGACCATCATCGTCGTCGTCAGCATCATCCTCGTCATCAGGATCATCAGCATTATCAGTCAGCATCATCTTCGTCATCAGCATAATAATCAGGATCATCAGCATCATCATCGCCACCACCATCACCAGATCATCATCATCATCATCATCATCATCATCATCATCATCATCGTCGTCGTCATAGTCATAGTCATTGTCATCATCATCCCTCCTCCTTCTCCTCCTCCTCTCCTCCTCCGCCTCCTCCTCCTCCTCCTCCTCCTTCTCCTCCTCCTCCTCCTCCTCCTCCTCCTCTTCCTCCTCCCCCTCCCTCGCCTTCCTCTCCATTCTCTCCTCCCTACATACTAATCCCCCTGCTCCCTCTCCCCCTCCGCTGCTCATCACTCATCCTCCTCCTCCTTATCCTCTTCATCCTCCTCCTGTTCCTCCTCCTTCTCCTCATCATCCTCATCCTCATCATCAGCAGCAGCATCAGCATCATCAGCACCATCAGCATCATCATCAGCATCATCATCATCAGCAGCAGCATCAGCATAATCATTAGTATCATCATCAGCAGCATCATCATTATGGTCCGATTGTCCGAACCATCGTCATCATAATAACTTGCAGCGCACTTAAGCCATCATCAGTGCCATCATCGCCAACACGGCCACCACCATCATCATCATCATCATAATAATAATCATCAGCATCATCATCAGAATCGTCACTCTCTGTCGTCAGCATGAAAACAATCATTATTGCTATCATGTATGCATTGTCATTCGCATTGCCTTCCCTCCTCCCATTTCCATTACTTGTCCTGTTGTTGTGTCCGCTCTCTTGTCTAATTACGTGCTTATATGATCATTGTCGTCGTTATCCTCATAGTTCTCTTTCCCCTCCTCCTCCTCATCCTCCTCCTCCTCCTCTCGATCCTCTCTCGTGCTACTTCTCAGTCATGCCTCCCTCAACCTCTTGCGGAGGGACTCGGCACGTGTAGATGTTATGCCCCCCTGGCTAGGGCCCGTGCCGCGCTTGTTCTTGATGAGCTGCCTGCGGATGTTCTGCTGCAGCTCCCTGTGCACCGACTGCAACTCGTCGTCGAGGTCCTCGCAGTCGGAGGAGGAGTCGCTCGAGAAGCCCGAGGAGTCGCTGTCGCTGTCCGACGCCGCGGTGCTGCTGCCCGTGCCCGTAGTGCCGTGGTGGCTGCTCGTGGGGGGCCCGTCATCGACCTTCGGCGGCGCGCCAGAGGGGGGCAGTGCGGGGGGGGGGGGGCGGGGGAAAGGCCTTCTGGGCAGGCTCGCCGCCTCATGGGCGCCCTCCCCGGTCCTGGGAGCACCAGTGAGGGGGCCGGGGGTCCCTTCGGAGACTGCCTGCCTGGAAGGCTGGTCCCACCGCGCTGCCCCCTGCCCACCCACCCACCCCTAACCGAGCAGGCAGCGGCGTGTGCGCACGTACGCCCTCCGCGGCCACGCCTGCACTGCCCAAGCGACCGCGCTCCTCGGGCGCAGGCGGGCGCAGTCTGGACCGTGCACGCGCGCACACTGCTGCCTGCCTCGGATTTTGCGCGCCGCTGGGGGCCTGCTGGGTGGAGACGTCCGAGCCCACGCCTGCGGGCCCGGCCGAGTAGCTCACATGCGGCGGGACGCTCCAGCGCCCCAGCGGGAACGGCGGCACCGCTGGCGTCGGCGGCGTCCAGGTCGCGGGCCTCTCCCACGACGGCGGGGTGGCGGGCCAGGGCTTCTTGCCACACGGGCTCTGCCCACGGTCCGCAAAGGCGGCGGCAGTGGTCCTCTCTGGCGTGCAGGGCGCGGCGGTGGTTGCCTGATCCTCGCCATCGCCCTCCCAATTCTGCGCGCTCCGCACCTCCCGCGCCTTCCATGCGGCGGCGGCGGCGGCGGCGGCAGCGGCAGGGTGCTGCGCCACCAGCGCATCCGCGTTCCACATCTCCCGCAGCATCGCCGCCGCCCGCTCCTCAGGGGGAACGACAAAGGGGCGGGCCGGCTCAAGGGGGAAATGTCGAGCCGGAATCGGCGCTGCATCGCCGATAGATCGGCAACAGGCCCCCGACAGCACACTCCCCACCGTCCTGGGCGGGATGGGCTGCCAGGCCTCTGTCGACGATCGTTGGGCGGTGGAGGGTCGACCCATCCCCCCTGGGCCTATATCCCCCCCTAACGTGCCCCCCTGGCTTTCAAGTCAGAACTCGGCTCCCAAGCGGCTGCTCGGGACTGTCCTGACCCCCCCAGAACGCCCTCGGCGAGGCGAAGCCGCTGGAGAGCATCCCGAGGCTGAAGACCGCCGAGAACCGACGAGACGTCAAAAAACCTCCAACCTGATGGCCCTCACTCGGGGCGGCGACGTCACCTGGCCCGACGAGGACAAAAGCGGCCGCGCCCCTGACGGTGACGCCACCTGGCCCGAAGAAGACACAGCGGCCACTCCTCTGACGGTGCCGTCACCTGGCCCGCAGAGGACCAAGCGGCCGCGCCCCTGAAGGTGCCGTCACCAGGCCCGCAGTGGAAACAGCGGAGGACGCATCACGAGGAGGAGGAGGAGGAGGAGGAGGAGGAGGAGGAGGAGGAGGAGGAGGAGGAGAAGGGAGGAGGAGGAGGAGGAGGAGGGAGGAGGGAGGAGGGAGGAGGAGGAGGGAGGAGGGAGGAGGGAGGAGGGAGGAGGAGGAGGAGGAGGAGGAGGAGGAGGAGGAGGAGGACCCCCTCCCCCTCAAACTTCTGGTGGTGGTGGTTGTGGAAAACAGGCCCAAGAGGGAGGAGGAGCCCCTAAGCCCGTGTTCCCCCGAGCGTTTGCCCCCCGGGTCCGCGGCGAAGAACACCGCTGGGCCTCCGGCGGCCGCGGCCCTCGCCAGGGCGTCCACCACGCACTGGCTGAGCTGCACCAGGCGCTCGCGAGCCAGGGCGCCCCTGCGGTCCACGACGGTGACCGTGGGCTTGGCCCGCCACGGGTATCCTCGGAAGGCCCAAGATGAGGACGGTGATAATCTCATGACAAGATTTGCTCTGGATGCGTTCCAGGCTTCCCAGCGCACCTTGCGGCCTTCGCTTCTGCACGGCATCGGGCAAATTCGGGAATCCTGGAACCCTTGGAACGTATCATTACTGTGAGTGGGCCTGAATTTAAATGAGTCTACGTGCGACTGCGAATCTGAATATGACTTATGCTGAGCGAGTCTGACTGAATCTGAATGCGAATGAGCCTGAGTGTGAGCGAGTCTGAATGTGACGAGTGAGGATGAGGAAGAAGGTGAAGGAGAAGGAAACGACGCCGCCTGAGCAACAACAGGACCCAATATTATGAGATTGGGAAGAACAAAGACCGCATCTTAGGATATGGGGGATACGACGAAGTGCACACGCGCGCGTCGTCGCGCGTACATGCCAAAATCAAATCAAAAACCGCTGGTTCCGCAAAGAAGTCTAAATCGAATGGTCCAACACCTTGTTCTTTTTTGTTGTAATGGCTTCACACAGTGACGTTTCAACAAAAAGTCCGCGCGCTCTTGCGAATTCTCACGAAAACCCTGTGTTGTTCAAGATGTTTCATCACACGCAACAAAACGAAACTCTCGCGCCTGAATGCCAAAATCATTCGAACGCCTTTGCGCGCGTGCTGGGGGGGCACGATCGCTGTCAAATAATATCATGCGGGCCACTCGCGCGCGCCGGCCGCGAGCATATCGAAATCTTTCCAAAACATGTACCACGGTCGCGTGGATACCATCATCGTCACAGCCGTGATCAGCATCGGCGCCGTCTTTGGCCTGACCACCGTCATCGTCATCGTCAAGAACCAACATCGCTACAGTCATCATCGGATCTGCCGTTGTCGACGTCGCCATGATACCGCGCCCGCCCGAGTCAGCGACTCACACGGAAGTGCCCGCGCGCCAGCGCGGCATGCGAGACGCGCTGAGAAGTCCCAGCGGTTAGCGCCACCGCGGCAGCGTCGGTCGCGCCAAACTAGTTGGCCGCTCTGCGCGCGAGCCTGCACGCGCTAGCGCGGCCGCAGCGAGGCGCCAGCCAGCGCCAAGCAGCCATCGCAATCGCCGCCGCATGGGTTTTGCAAACCAAGTTGCGGATGGATGAGTGGGATGATTGCGCGAGCACTGGAGTTGGCAACTTCAAGTTCGGCAGGGCGAATTGCACCAGATAGATTGCAACACCATTGCTCGCACGACATATCATGTACTGCATATATTGCACCACCTAGCTTGAAACACATAGCGTACACCACATAGCTTACACCGCATGTTTTGCGCCACATAGATTGGACGACATTGTTCACACCCCATAGTTCCCACCATGCAGGTGGCACCACATAGCTTACACCACGTAGTTCACATCACACGGACAAGTACGTTAGCTTCTACCACATATGCTGCATTGCCTAGCTCACACCACCGAGATTGCACCACCTAGCATGCACCACGTAGCTTGCACCACATAGCTTGCACCATGTATATTGCACCGCCTAGCGTACACCGCGTAGCGTGCACCACACAGATTGCCCCAACCAGTATGCTAGAACACACGATTTGGGGTCCACGCTGGTTAACACATTCTCTTCCAATACCCATCTTCCCTTCGGGGAGGGGTACCATCCCCCTCCCCCCCTGAGGTGCTTTGGGGTACCGCGATGTGTCAGAGAGCCCTTGTTCGCCCAACAGTTCTCCGATATAGCCTCCGATTCTCCAACATGGCCTCCAAGGTGGCTCAATGGAGCTGACGACGGCGCAAGATGGCTTCCAACATGCTCCAAAAGGCCCCAAAGACCGCTCCGAGATGGCCCCAAGTGTTCTCGGAGCCTCCATCAGGACCTCCCCAAGAAACCAAAATCGCTCAAGAACCTAAAGAACGTATCTGATGTTCGCCGTCTAGCCTGTTCGCTTCCGATTGGTTCTCGAAGCCTCAAGATGGCCCCTACATGGCCTGAGGGAGCACCCAGAGGAGCCCAAGAGGCCCCCTGGAGGCGCCAAGAGCGCCCAAGAGCGCCCGAAGAGGGCCCGAAGAGGGCTCCAAGAAGAGGTTTCGACAGCTCTCGAGGGGTGAATCGAAATAGGGACCCCCCTCCTTTGACCGTTGGCCTCCACAATGGCCCCAAGAGGCCATTCAGGACTCCCAAGACAACCCCGAGAGGGCCCCAAGACATCCAAGACATGCCCCAAGAGGGCCCAAAGACCTTCAAAAAGGGCCCCGAGACCACCTCAAGAGGACGCCAAACAGGCCTCAATAAAACCTTACGATGGCTGCCAGAGTCCATGTCCTCGTCTTCGTCGTCCTCTTCTCCCTCCTCCTCCTCCTCCTCCTCCTCCTCCTCCTCCTCCTCCTCCTCCTCATTTTCCTCCTCCTTCTCCTCGTCCTCATCCTCATTCTCGCTATCTTCGTTATGCTCCTCCTCTTCCTCATTGTCCTATTCGCTCTCGTCCTCGTCTGCGTCATCCTCTTCCTCCTCTTCGTTTGCCTCCTCCTCCTCGTTCCCGTGCTCGTCCTCCTGTTCCTTCTCCTCCTCGTCCTCGTCCTCCTCCTCCTCCTCCTCCTCCTCCTCCTCCTCCTGCTCCTCCTCATCCTTCTCATCCTCCCCCTTCTCCGCTTCCACTGCACGCTTCTACACTTCCCTGAAGAAGGCAACGCCCGCTTCCCGTCAGCTCTCATCGGTAGCGTTTCTGAGTGGGCTGGTGGGGATACGCCAAGAGTGTGAGGTCGGCGGCCAGACCCCTCCCCACACTCCTTCACCGGCGCGCGGAGCACGCCGGAAGGGGGTCCAGAGCCGACCGACCCATCAGAAAGTTTATGCCCATGCCGCTTTCCGTCGTCGAGTCCTGCGGGCACCAGCGCGACAAGGGCCACGGAGCTCCAGGCGGCGCCCAGGCTCTCCGAGAGGTCGATGTCCACCAGGGCCCCGCCACCCGGTCGGGCAACGTGGCGAGTCAGGGCAGCTCCGAAGCGTTGCGAGAGCGACTGGACCTCATACGACCACCATACCCCTTCTGCAGTCGTGGAAGTGCTCGCATTCACGGATCCATCCACGGATCTACTACCCGTGGACTCCATGGCCGCCTTGAGCAGCTCCAGCCCATCGGACGTGTACATTTCCGCACAGGAGATTGTGCGGCGGGTGGCTGGAACGCTGGGGCAGCACTGCTAGTGGCGTCTGGACTTGAACCGAAGCCGAGAAGGTGCCAAAACAGAGCGCGACGTGACAGACGGGGAATGCGCCGAGACGCAGCGCGCCAGCTGTGCACCCCACAGCGACCCCGGCCCGGCCAATCCTGGGACCGGCGTGTCGGTATAGACGCCCTCCTCGCCAGGTCGGCGATGCGGCGCGGTCCTCCGACTCCACCTACTCCGACCCTATGTAGGAGGCCCCTAGATGTGGTGCCGATTCCAGGTCGATGTCTCCCCCCTCCCCCCACAGCCAGTACTCGCGGGGGGTCAGATTGTCGTCTGGCGCCTCCTCGCGAGGGTCTGACGTCCTCGCCCGCTGTACATCGAGATGCATGGGCGATGCGGACCTTTGGCCGCTCCTGGCCGCACGGGGGAAACTCCAGGGGGCACGCCCGTCAGGGGCGCGGCCGAGGGGCCCCCTGCAGCGAGGCGGGTGCGCTGGTGTTTTGGCTGTGCTCGCCGCCCGTGCACCCATCGCGCTGCCTGCAGCGTCGCGTTCCATGGGCACGGCTCGCGCGAAGGGCGCGCCGACAGGGGGCGGAGGGACGATTTGCAAGCCTTCGCTTGGCGGCGAGCGAGGGTAGATGAAAGAGAACTATGCACATACACCGATTCTGGCCAGGACCATCCTGAGCCCAGGATCGGTGCATACGCCCTCTTACCTTGGCCAGGAAGGTATATGCACCGATCCTGGGTCAAGGATGGGCCTTGACAGGATCGGTGCATGCGCATAGTTTTCTTCGCCCGAGAGGATGGGGGGGAACGAGAAGGAGGAGGCATCCTCAGACGGCGGCGGGACTTCTCGGAATCCCTCGCGCTTTCCGAGAGGCTTTCCGTGTCCTTAGTCAAGGCTCAGCAAGCTTCTCGGACGGCTTGGGGACTTCCGAGCCCTCTGCGAAGGCCCGCCGCCCCCTCTCACTGCCCCTCCTTGCTCGCCGCCGACTGTCGTTGGGGCTGTGGGTGGTGCTCCCTCTGGGGCACGTTCTGCGTGATGGGTGCGCTGCACTGGGCGGGGGGGGGGGGGGCGCTTCCCCCTGGGCCCCCACCAGGCGCCGCCCCGGTGCCTCCCCCCAGGGTCTCGCAGAGCCGCGGCAGCTCGACGTCCGTCGGCGACCGGCGAGGCGAAGCACCGCCTCGATTCCCTGGGTTAGGAGGCAACTACTGGGAGGTCTTCGCCGGGAGGATCAAACTTGATTAAGCCCCATTGGGGGGCTGCAACGCCAGAATCGGCCGCGCATTAAGCGGGCTTGAGCCGGATTAAGCGGGATTAAGCCGAAAAAAACAGAATTGAGCCGGATTAAGCCGGATTTCGGAGCAGGGCAAAGTCAGAATTTGACCTCCCAAGAGTTGCATCCGAACCGCGGGACGCCGCCCGTCTGGACTGCCCGGGGTGCCCAGATCAGGTCAAGCCGCAGGCTGCGGCAGCCCAGGGCCACAGGCGTCCGATCGATGTGCGTCCGCAGTGGTCGAGTCTCGGACAACACCCGGCCGAAAAAAAACACGAGAGACCTGCAGATGAGCGCGCAACTGTCGCTCGGGCTCGGTGGCCTCTGCGCCAGCCAGCGGCGCAGGGCGCCCGGAAGCTGAAGAACAGACAGCGACCTGCACGCAGACTCTCGGAGGTCCGCGCCGAGCTCTTGGGTCGGTGCTGGACACCCCCTGGCGGCCTCCTGGCGCCCAGCGCCGACCCAAGGGATCTGCGCGGACCTCCAAGTGCTCAACCGTGATGGAGCAGCTCTTGCTGCTTCGCAGAAGGAGGAGGAGGAGGAGGAGGACGCCCACGACCACGAAGGGAGTGACCCAATTCGCATGCAACAAAAAACAAACAAGTTAGGAGGGGCCTAGGCAGCCGAAGAGATCCTCCTCCTCCTCGGGAAGAACGCCTCTCCAGCGCCTGGCCTCGACCTCGGCCCCCAGCTCCACGACCTCCGCCCGCGTCAGGCCGAGCATGGCGAGGCCTCGCGCACGGTCGGCAGCGGGACCCTCGCGGCGCGAGGGCTGGGCACCCCGAGCTATTCTCGGAGGACGGTCGCGGCCCTGGGACCAGGCCTCAAAGAAGGGCCTCCACTCCGAGCGAACCTCAAGAGAGGGGGCACCCGTGTACGCCATAGTGAGCCCTTTAGGATTCCTATGGGCAAGATATCTTCCAGCACGAAATCGGTCAAGGTAAAACCCCCGTCCCCCAGACGCGACAGGACGACACCTCAACCGAAGATTCCCCCGTTTCGTGCTGGAATGTGCCATTGCACCACAAGCCGTGCAACACAGCATCGTATCGTGATACGTGCAGCCATCCGACTCATATACCACCCCCTGCTCAAGGGAGTGCCCCAGCTGGAGCCATGCTCCTGGGGTCGGGGGGTTCTCGGGAGGCGGCTCACCAGAAACCGCACCAGGGGCCTCGCCAGGGGCTTCCCCCGCACCAGGCGCAACCTGAGGCACACCGCTAGGCGCACTTGGCTCACCACCCCCAGGGTCCGAACCAGGAAGGGGGAAGCCAGGGACCGCATCCAGGAGGACGTAGCCGAGCCATTCCAACCCTTGATGATCGTTCAGGGCCAAATCCCTACACTCAGCCTGCTGCCTGGCACTGTACAGCCCGACACGTCGGACAAGCTCTGCATATCCAGTCACAAATTGGCGGTCCTCAATCGAAATTCGGAATGGCTCAGCTCCTTCCTTGGCGAGTCTGTCCGCCTCCGAGTTCCCGAAACGCTGCATTTCAGTGATACGGCCTTCCCTAACATCAACCATCGACGAGTGAGACGGGATCTGATGCACTGCCAAGCCCTCCAAACGGTCCCCAATCTCAGCCCACCAGTGGGCTCGGGCCGACGACGCACCAGCTGCCCCCGCGAGGTTTCGAAGGCAACCGACCGTGGCCGCACAGTCCACATGCAGCGAGACACCTGAGGAGAGGACCGAACGGCGGGAGAGCATCAGCACAGCGAAATCCTCGCCGTCGCGTGCCTGTTGCCCAGGCGCTTCCCCGATCGGCACGACACCAAAAAGGGCAGCGAGGGTCCTACCCTGCCTGTCCAGCACCACAACAGCCCAACCCGCGGTCCCGAGTCCTGCGAGCTTCCCTTCAAAGCCCGACCCGTCCGTGAACACATGAGCCCCCTCAGGAATAAACAAGGGGCCGTCCTGAGGCCACTGAAAGTGCCTGGTGCACGGGTCCTGCGGGTCGCGGGGGGGTCGCTCCACCCAGGCCGCAGGGTTGGGGAAAAGACATCTGCTAAAAAGTTCCCCAGCAGGAGTGGGGAGATGGCCAACCGCACGAGCCGCCTTAGCAACCACGGGATCCAGGTTCTCGCGCCGCCAGGGAGCGAAGGCAACGCACTGAAACCTGCGATGGTACAACGTGCCTCTACCATCTCTGCACAGCTGGCATTGGTCAGGGGCCTCTGGACTATGCTCGCACACTCTGTGCTGGCACCAGTACACATTCGCACACAGCGCTGAAAGAGCTGCCTTGTGCGACTTCGTCCACGACTCCGAACATTTCCGCCCTAGAAGCTGATGAATGGGCTGCCAGAACACTGGGCCGCTCCACATCCCGAAATCAAATTGTTTCAACTGCTCCTCCCGCTCAATGGCCCGAACGACCGAGCCTCGCAGGAGAAGGGTGAAAAACTTGGGCGAAAACCGATCAATTGACCACACACGGTTGAGGTCGTCAACCAGGGCTAATCGAGACACATCGAAACTCCAGCGGATCCGAGCAAGCTGCAGGAAAAGCGCAGCAACAGGCTGGCGGACTTGGCCCCAGGGGGCCCTACTCCCCTGGACCGCCAGGGCGTCCTGGACACAAGCTTCCAACACTGGTTTGGAAATCGAGCGGGCCCACCAAACGCTGACGAATTCCTTTACAGCCGACGTCACCGTCACCAAAAGCGGGTCCCTGAGCCAGAGGCGAGCGGCCGAAAGAAACCTGAAGCCCAGGGAAGTGCCAGGAAGAAGAGGGCCCCAGGATCTCGCAGCTTGGACCCTAAGCTTATGGAGGGTGGTCGGCGGGATCCCCAAGATGTGGGATCCCCAAGAAGCTTTAGCCAGCGCGCCCACACGATAAACTCTACTATGCTTTTCACTCTGCCCCAGCTGTCGTAGGGCAACTGCAGTGCTGCGGGCGGCCTCAATTCTCGACGCCTGCGTGCCGACTCGCCTCGCCCTGCCGTCCAGCGAGTCGCCGCCGAGGTCGCGGTGGGCGATGACCAGCTTGTCGTCCGATAGCCTCCACCTGGGATCCTGTACCAACGCAGGCAGCTGGGAGTGATCGGACATCATGAATCTAGTCTTGTCCCAATTAATTGGCAACTTCCTCGAGTCCAGCTCCGAGGTGACAATCTCGAAACTCTTGACCGTGTTCTCAACAACCGTCCTTGGGCCTCCGATGGTATGCGTCGTCAAATCGTCCACCACATTCAACGCACGACACGGAGGCGTCTCCTCAGCCAGGCGCTTGAGGAGGCACAAGGTCATCAGTTTCGCCACTCCCGTTGCCGCACTGCAGCCAGCCACGATAGTTCCATTCGGATGACTGACTCTGCTCGTGCCTCCTGTCCAGCGCGCACGGCGTGGCGCTCGATACAGGCAGCAGAGCGCCTTCAGCAAGGCGCCGTCGAAGTTGTAGTGCTCTGCTGCTTCTCTTAGCTGCTGATGACTGACATTCTCGCAGAACTTGCGGATGTCATAGAACACAATTATGGCCGACAGCCTCTTCCTTCTGGCGTAGCAGGCAAGCATATTGTGTACGTACGCCGCTTTGTCACAACTGGTCGTGGCATCCTTTCCCCAGAAAAACTTCGCATCAACCGACGCCTCCCAACCTTTGACATACTGCCTCCTGCATCTGCTCCAAATGCGCGCCCAGAAGCAAAGGAGCCCGATCGGGCGTGTACCTCCTCCTGGTTTAGGCAGAAATACATTGATCGTGACCCACATGCGTTCACAGTGCGGATTGCGCTCCCAACTTGAAATAATCTCTTGGAGCCTCCGAACAAACACTCCATCCAGGAAGCATACCAACCTCATGTGAAAGTTGTCCCAGCCTAGACCAGTGGAAAAGCCAAAGGAGCGACAGACCTGGACGATCTGGTCCTCCGAGATCTGGTCGAGCTTCCACGGGTAACTCCAGTCAGACGGCGCTGCCTCCTGGGCCCTGTCGTCAGAGATCCACAGCTCTTCCCATTCCTCCAGCACCGCCGTGATCGCAGCAGCTCCCACCAGACCATGGGGCTTGCCTTTGGCCAGCGTGGGCGCCTCCTCCAACAGCTTGGGCCTGGAAATCGCGTGCGCTAGCCTGCCAGAGCCATCAGCTGCGAGGTCGCCGAACTCTCTCCAGGCCTTACTCCTGGCCTGTGAGTCCTTGCGTCTGCGCACATCCACCTCCTCCGCTAGAACAGTTCGAAACCAGGCAGACAACTGACCTCCTCTCTTGGCCAAGGCGACCCACTTCTGGACATCCTTCGCCTGCAGGGAGGGGGAATCCGAGATGGCCTCAGGGAGCTTCAGGGCCAGCAGCTGTCTCTCGCACCTCGCGGAGTGCTCTGGCCTGCCTGCTTTCGAACCAGACGGAGCTGACGATGCCACACATAGGGCATCCCATAGCCTGAGGGCACTCAGCCAAGCTCTGGTGTCCGACTCGTCGTGGCGCTCTAGGATAGCCTTCGCACAGTCCACCAGCCTCTTCTTCTTGAGTACCACGCCCTTCTCCCTGCCAACGTAGAGCCTCCTGTCCGAGAACGGAATCTCGAACAACTGCACCAGGTACTTCTCAGCCGCCTTGAACCACATCGCTGCCGCATCCTCGACTGAGTTCACGGGGGCGTCCAGTTGCCACTCGTCAAGCACAGGTACCATAGGCGGTTCCGTGGTCGAGGTGAGGTCGGTCACCTTGGCACTCTTTGCCTTCTCCCTGGCTTTCCTCTTGGCCTCCTGGTCGGCCAGAGGAAAGGCTCGTGGGGGCGCCTCGACCCAGACAAAGGGCTCGTCCCTGAGGCCCTCCAGCTTGATCTCAACGTAGCAGTGTGGCGAGATCGGCGTGTCCACCCTGGCCTCCACCGACATGGGGAAGGCGTCCAGAGCCTGGGAGCCAATGAAGTAGTCATACTCCTTGCCATTGCAGGTTGGGAGGCCAGGTGCGAAGATGGTGGCGGTTGCCAGGTCCAGCCATCCTAGCTCCATGATCTCCTCAGGTTCTAGGTTCCAGTCACCTCCTAGCAGGAAAGGGAAACGCTGCGCCCCCAGGAAGGCACTGAGGAACTCCAGCAGCTCCAGGTTCTCGCCCTTGGGGCCGATCGAGTCGACGCCGTAGACTGAGCCGATGATGATCCACGAGTGAGCGCCAACCGTCATGAGCCTCATCACAACACGGTGCTGCCACCTCTCAGGAACCTGGAGCTTGGCCACCCCAATGCCAATGGCCGCTGACAAACCCACTCCTGCTGAAAGAGATCTGGCCGATTCTCCTGTGCGCTTGGCAGTTCCCAGCGCCAGCTTCCGAGAGCAAGTGCGAGTCCATTGATGGGCCCCTGCTTCCCCCGACTGGCCCAGCACGGTCTCCTGAATGCATAACACATGCGGCATCTGACATTGTTTCTCAATCCATGGCATGGTGCTCCGAGCCCTTGGCCAAGTATTCGCATTCAGAGTGCCAACTTTGAACGTACCTAGGGCACCGCGATCCTCAGGGGGGAGCCCTTCCAACAATGAGATGACCTGCTTCGGCTGCAGCGCTGCTTGAGACTCCACCTGAGGTTGCTCAACACTGACTCCCATGGCTCGAGACTCAGCAAGTGGCGACTGAACCTGGCTGGGCACTTCCTCCGAGCATCGGTTGCCCCCAGGATTTAGCGATCTAACGCCAGACTCCAACGACGGGCTCTCACAATCTACTCTGAGACAGCCAGGTTCGAGGAGCGCCTGGCTGTCGCGTTCTGACACTGAAATTTCCTCACTGCGTGCAACAAAAGGTTTGGACGAGAGGGCCGCCAAGCTCTGGTTGGGCTTGACGGCTACGTTCTGACTGGCTGTCACGTTCTCGGCGCTCTGACATGTCGCCGAAGCCCGTGGCCACTCTTCCTCGCAATTTAACTCTGAGGAGACCAGGCTCGAGGCGCACCTGGTCTCCAATCCGACAAAACGGGTAGACGCCACCCACGAAGTCGACGGCGACACCGCAGCCCAGGGAGTCGCCGACACTGGAGCCGACGGCGACACCGCAGCGCAGGGAGTACCCGACACCGACGATGACAGCTCAACCGAAGACGACGGCCTCGACGATGCGCTCGTGGCAATCGACTTCGCCGTCAGTGCACGCTCCTCCAGCGCCGCTGCCCGCCTGGGACTCGCACCTGCCGTGAGGCAGGCGGGTTCACTCAGGCTGCTCCTCTCAGGAGAGAGGACGCTAGCGGCCGCCTTCTCAGGAACGGCACCGAGAGATGACCAGGAACAGGGAGTAGCCGAACTCGACCACGTCGCCCCCACTTGTGTCGAGCTCACGCTGTGGCTAAAGCCCCGACCGTTTTGCTGCCTGCACACCAACGTCAGCAGAGACACGAGAGCGAATGTCCAACTGTGGGGCAGGCTTGCCAACTGCATCAGCCGGCGCCTCGGCAGGTGAGCTCGCTGTCGCGGTCTCTGGGCTTGGCGAGGCCCCTGGTCCAGACTCGATCCCACCTGTGGCGGCTGCTTGTTCCCCAGGGCAACCGTCAGCAGTGCGTCGTCGCTTCGCTTGGAGTCGTTTGAGGTGCTCCTTGTGCTGGTCCTGGGCGGAATTGGCCTTCTCCAGAGCTTGGCGAAATACCGATCCCAGCACCTCTTGCAGCTGCTTCGCCACGTTGTTCTTGCGATCCTCGAGCTCTCGTAGGTCCTCTTCAGACACCTCGTAGCTGCCCTTGACAGCCTCAACATCAATGAAATCGTCACAAGAAATAAGGCTGGCCAGCTCCATCTCACCGTCGATGAGCTTGCGCAGGCTGATGCTCGGCAGGCCGCTGGACTCCGTCGCTGGTGGCCCTCTGTGCTGGCTCTGGAGCTCCACCAGGGCGGCTGCCACCTCGTCGTCGGCAGCCTGCAGCTCCTCGGCCAGGGCCCCAACCGTGACTGCCAGCTCATCTGTCGCCCGACGCCAGCGCTCCAGCTTCTCGAACTCACTGTTGAGGCGTTTCTCGAGCTTCTCCTGCTTCTGCTCTGCGGCAATGAGCCTCTGCCTCCCCGACTGCTTCGGGGGCGGCGCCGCCCTCTGCGCCAGGGCTCCATAGCGCGCGGCCCCCACAGCGTCCCCAGCCTCACGAGCCAGACGCTGTAATTCGAGGGCCTTGGCCTGGGGAATCTCGGGAACAGGTCCCGGAGGGAGTGCCGTGGAGAGGTTGCCTGGGCCCTTGCCACCGAACAGATCTCCCTTGCCGCCTTTGTACCCTTTCTTTCCCTTGCTCGCTCCCTTCCCCGACTCGTCCGACGCCATGGGGGCCCCAGAGTCATCAAGTGGTTGGGGACGAGTACCGAGCTTTTGGCCACAATGCTTGCAGCACATCGATCCTTTTGAGTTCTTACGGCATCCGCAGTGGTGGCATAGAATTTCACCTTTGGGACCTGCCACCGTCTTCCATTCCTCCTCGTGCTTGGCTCGCTGGCTGTCCCATTTTTCCCACTTGGCTGCCGAACCCCCGCCCTCAGGTATGGTGCCCCCCCAGCGACGGGGCCGGGATGACTGAACCCACGGGCGGCGCTCCCACTCACCAGGGCCAGCCGGAGCCATGGCGCGAGAGCAAGGATTGGGATGTTGGAGGCTCGCGAACCCCTCGACCGAGGGACCTCCGTACAGGTTGGTTGCTGCCGCGGACTAGCGGTATCCGTTTTTGCCAGAGCGGGCTCAGCCCGCCAAAGCATGGGTCTTGAGCCAAAATGGCTACGGAGGAGGAGGAGGAGGAGGAGGAGGGAGGAGGAGGAGGAGGAGGAGGAGGAGGAGGAGGAGAGGAGGAGGAGAGGAGGAGGAGGAGGAGGAGGAGGAGCAGGAGGAGGAGGAGGAGGAGGAGGAGCAGGAGGAGGAGGAGGAGGAGGGTGGCCTCGGCTCTCTGCACGGCAGCACCAGGGAGAGGCGAGAGGCCTGCTCTGGAGGCACGGGGCGGGATGCCCGGACGCTGTGTTCGAGTGACAGCCTCCTGCGGGTGCCCGTGGCTGGCCAGGACCCCAGCCCCCAAGGAGTCCGGGACGCGGCGACGGCTGCACGCTCCTCGGCCTCCTCCTCCTCCTCCGCCTCCCTCCTCCTCCTCCTCCCTCCTCCTCCCCCCTCCTCCCCCTCCCCCTCCTCCTCCTCCCCCTCCTCCCCCTCCCTCCTCCTCCCCCTCCTCCCCTCCTCCTCCTCCTCCTCCTCCTCCTCCTCCGCCTCCTCCTCCTCCTCCTCCTCCTCCCACCTGGAGAAGGCGGGGCCTCATGCGGGTGCCCGTGACGGAGCGCTCCGACTGGACTCCCGTGGAGCCCACGAGACGGCCGCCTCTGCACGCTCCGCAGCACGCAGGGGAAGCGGGCCAACGAGAGAGGAGAGACGCGGGGTGGCGTGCCACTGCGATCTAGACTTGTTCCGCTTCCTGGACAGCCTGCGCGGCCTTGCGGAGCGCTGCCCCTGCCTTTCCCAGAGCCCTCGTGGCGCGGATCCGTGCCTGCCTGGTTTTCCGAGGGCCTGCCTGCCTGCGCGCCGGAAGGGCCGTTGCCTGCTGCAGCTGCCCTGCCCAGGCAGTAAGATGGCAGTTGCAGTACGCATCGGTGGCGGGGAGCCCAGCACCGCAAGAAACCGACGGAGGAGGAGGAGGAGGAAGGCGACGACGACTATGATAAACAGGAAGATAGAAAAGATTGAAAAGATACTCGCCGGCATGGACCCCAAACAGTGAGTCGTTGCACTGTGGAGGTGGAAAATATGTGGGGTACGACACATGGTGTTAATCATGTTATGTGAGCTCTGTGGTGTGACCCGTGCGGTGCAAGATGTGCCAGGTAAGCTATGTGGTGTGAACTATGTTGTGTCAGCGATGCAGTCTGAGCTATATGGCGCAAGCTATATCACCGACCTAGGGCATGGGGCGCGCAAGAGGCGTTCCCGGGCGGGCACCAGGCGAAACCTCGGCGGCCCCACCGAGGACACGAGGCGCCCACGAGCGCCCACGAGTCGCTCACGGGCGGGCGTCAGGGGAAACGTCTCGGCGTACCCACCCAGGGCACGGGGGCCCACGAGCGCCCACGGGCGGGAACGTAGAACATCCTCGGCGGACCCGTCCAACTACTTAAGTACTCAAAGTAAGAACCAATAAGTGCGAGCACTGCTGGGGGAAATTGCACACACGAACGCCAATGGCAAGAACGAATGATGCGACCAGCTAGGTGACCATTTCATGTACCATCTGCTGTCCGCCTGGTCCATAACTGACTCTGAGCTTATCACCCAGAGAGAGTGGAGGCAAAGGCGGAGGAGGCCAAGTTCCAGGTGAGCCGAAAACCTTCCACCTCCTCTGTTCCCACGTTTGTCCGCGTCCTGACAGACTGCGGCGAACCCAAGTTGATGACTGACGCGGACGCGCAGCCGTCGTCCGCGTTCATCGACTGGCCCCTGCCATGCGCTCGTCAGAAGGGGAGCAGGAGGAACAGGACTGGAAAAGAGAAGCGGGCAGATGGTGACGAGAAGGAGTGAGCAAAGAAGAAGGAGATGCATAACCATAAGCATACCAGCCAAGGTAAAGAGACGTAAGAAATATCTGCCACCCTGCCGCGAGGCACTGAGCGGTGTGCCCCCTGGCCCTCAAGCGGTATACGGTCTTCAACTGGGTCAAAAGCCCGCGTCTCGGACTTCTTTGGGTGTGCCGCGCGTTCCCCAGTCATGTCCCCCACGACGGGCTAAGAGGGTCTCAACAGGCTTCAAGGACAGTCCAAGAGGCCCCGAGAAAGTCCAATAGCGCTCCAAAAAGCCGAAGACGGACCCAAGACAACCAAAGAGGCTCCCAAAGCACCCCTGACGGACTCCAAGAGAACCCCTGAGAAGGCCCTGAGGTGTAAAAACAATTAGCGTTCTTGCCGGCACTGGCCCCCGACGCTCCAAAACAGCACAAGAGGTCTCCACGATTGCCCCAAAACGGCCCGAAAAGGCACCCAAGAATACCCCAAGACGGCACCAGAGGACGCCAAGACGGAACAGGAGGCCCTGACGAGGGCCCTCTTGGGATCTAAGAGAGCCCCAAGACGGGGGCCCGGAACTGGCCTCGGGGGCCTTTCCCCCAAAGATGGCACCCGAGACCGCCAGCAGCAGGCCCACGAGAAGTCCCGAATCGGCACCCAGAGGCACCCAAGACGCCCCCAAAAGGCAAGAATCCCTCCGACAGGCTTCCGAGAGGCACCCCAAGAGACCCCGAGAGGCCTCTAAGAAGACTTCTCGTCCGCGACCCAAGACGGTGGCGGGATGGTCCGAAGGCCCATAGATCCGCCGCCCCCCTGTGGCTTGCCACAGAGGTGAGGTACAACGTGCTGGGTGCTGGGTCGTCTCGATTGTGTGCGAAGGATTCCTGGTGTGGTCTCGGCCGATCACGCTGGCCCCGCAGAAAAAAAGGTCCCTCCATAGGCTTCCCACCCCATTAAGGACCCGGGAACTTCCCAGGTCGTCGGTCTTCCCGCTCCAAACGGCCCCAAGATGGCCTCCAAGACAGCCGAGATTGTCTCCAAGACGGACACGATGGCCCCAGAAGAGCCCCACATGGCCCCAAGATGTCTCCAAGACGGGCCGAGATGCCCCCGAGATGGCCCAAGATGGCATAAGATCGCCCAAGACGGCCCAAGAGGCCTGCAAGACGGCCCAAGAGGCCGCCAAGAGGACAAGAAGGCCGGAAGAGGCCAACATCATTGATGTGCGTTTGGTTGTTGAAACATTTTGGCATTTGCGTATGGTCGGCATTCCGACGGCCCAAGGCCAGAGACCACCAAGATGGCCGCAAGAACGCCCAAGAGGTCTCCGAGGTTGCCTCCTGACGGCCCAAGAGGCCCCCAAGACGGCCCCAAGAGGGCCCCAAGACGGCTCAGGAAATCTCCAAGACGCCCAAGATGATCTTCAAGACGGCCCAGAAGCGCCCCAAGAGGGCCACAAGTTGGCCCAGGAAGGCCCCCAAGACGGCTTCCGACGGCAGACGGGCCAGGAACGCCTTCAGACGGCAAACGAACCTCCCAAGGAGCCTCCAAAGGCCCCCAAGAAGCCCAAGGAAGCCCCCAAGAGGACTCCAAGAGGCCCCCAGGAAGATGGCCACCTATGAACGTACAGAAAGAGAACTGCACGAAGCCAGCTCGGACAGGCCTGGTAGCGACGGCAGCCTGCTTACGGGAACCTAGCCTAAAATCGAGGGCAAGCTGATTCAGCATGATCCTGCCATGCTCAGAAGCCCGACCTCGACAAGGAGACGCAAGGGGGGGCGAGCAAGCGGTTAGAAGCACTGCAACCACACGCCTCACAGAGAACCTGGGGATACGAAGGAACGAACACCACCGAAGCCTGACAAACCTCGAGCAGTCGATGGGGTCACTCGCGAGAAACAACATGCGCCCTGGCAGCAGCAGCGGCAGCTCTGCCTAGGACCCCGCCACCGCACCCCCCTCTAGTAGACGCACTCTCGACGCGGCACACACGGCACCACACGCGACCCTCCACCACAGCGGGCACGTGGCGGGGCCCGGGCTGAAACAGCTGACGGGAGAGGGCCTTCCGCTTACTCATCTGATGGGCCTGTTTTCCACCACCACCACCACCATAAGTTGGAGGGGGAGGGGTCCTCCTCCTCATACTCCTCCTCCTCCTCTTCGTCCTGCTCCTCCTCGTCCTCCTCCTTTCCCCCTCCAACTGATGGTAGTGGTGGTGGGAAACAGGCCCATCAACATCCTCTTTCGGGGAGACGTAAGACTCGGGTTCGGGGGACTCGAGTTGGCCTGACGAGGCGAGGCCATCATGAAAATGACGAGAGCCAGTCTGAAACTTTTTTTTTGTTCGCACTCGGACACCATGTCCAGAGGTAGATTTAAACGCTCGCGCACAGAAATGCCGACAGGCGCTAAGCAAAGGTATGGTAAAAAAGTTCAGCCGTGCATGGCGGTTCATGGACAGACGCGGCACTGCAAAGAGCACAGGTGCAGCGAGGGAAGGAGAGGGGAGAAGATAGCGATTAAGGCCATCTTGAAGCTATCTGATTTGAATGGATGATCGAGGCTGGAGGTCGCTGATGGACCCTGGAGGGGAGATGCGGAGCGTCAAGAAGAACTGGGTGTCCCTTGGAGAGCCATCTGGTGGAATTTCGACATGACAACTGACGCGCTGTCAGATGGGCTTACACCCTCACTGCTGTTCATCGATGAGCCATCGAATTCGGGATGCAGATCCTCAGCGATGGCGGATAGATCCTGACTGTAATGAGCCTTGGCACGGGTAGTGTAATAATGCTTCCGCGAAATCACCACATCCTTCAAGCACAGCGTGGCTGGTAACGAAATTGCACCTGTGTCGCTCTCCTCAAGCTCCTCGACTAGGATGAAAGCTCGCTTTGCTACGACTTTGACTGCTGGTGCTGGGGGGATGACAAGCTCAACATGTTCAAGATACTCTGAACAAACCCCAGGCTCGACACTGCTGTTCACTGCGTTAATGATCCACTTCTCGACCCGGTCTCGTGCAACACGTGGTAACCAGCGTACCAGCTGCCCCTGACGAGGCAACAAGTGACGACTGCAGCCGTCGTCGCTGATGAGGAAGTTCGGGTGGCCAGAGTCGAACGAAATGTGTATCTCGTCTACCGTCTCTGTCGAACTCTGGGATGCGCCACTGCTGGTCGCGCCGTTCTGCATCGGCGCGCGCCCGCCCTCGCCCACAGCTGCCGGCTGTGCGCGCGCATCTTCTTGGAAAGCTGGCAAGGGAGAAACCAGGCGATCCACTTCTCGGCTCTCCCGGCTCGAGCACCCGCGGTCGAGCGGTCTGGCGTCCGAGGGGCCAGGACCCCTGGGGCCCGCGACCTCCTCGGCGAGGCCCCTCTTGGCCATCCTTACCTCGCCGACTCTCTGGACGCCAATGTGTACGTCCGCCCCAGTGGCCCGATAGGGCACCAGGCGCGCGTCGAACTCCAGCGGCTGCCGCCCCTCGCCGAGAGCCTGGGTGAAGGTGGCCAGCACTGGCTCTACCACGTCCCACTGGCTCGCGTCGCACAGGCGCGCGACCTTCCAGCGGTCCTCCGGGCCGACGGCGTCCAGTATCTGCGTTCCCCGCAGGTCTGCGCCAAAGAGAAGCTGCAGACTGTCGCTGACGTGTGAGATGGTCCCCACATGCCTCTTCACCGTGCAGTAGCCATCAGTCGCTTTGTCGAGCAAAGTCTGCATAGCGCCCAGCTGCTCCCTCAACTCGTGGAAATACAGTGCCAAGAGCCACTCGAACAGACTCATCACGATTGTGATCATACCTACTTGGCAGCCAGCCTCAGGCGCAGAGCTCCTAGAGACCAAACAAAGATACAATGTACAGCAAGCGGCGTAAAATGTGACGAACAGAGAATGGAAGCCGGCAGCATGACACAAAACTACTCTGCACACCAAGGCTGCCAGCCAAGGGAAATGTTCAATATCATAATTCCCCTCCTGGTTTTGCTGCCAAATTTCCACACTCAACCAAAGTTCAAGAAACAAATAAGTTAGCACTACTGCATCTGACTTCAACGTCGTCACGGGAAGGAGCGCTAACAAGATTGCCAGGGCATATTCCCACACATAATAAGCAACAATGGAATACCAGGTCCAATACTCTGGGACTGACGGGCGGGCGAGGGCGTAGACGACGTCCCCGATCAGGCACCACGTCACACCGAAGCCGTAGTACTTCCAGAGCCTGCGCCGGCTGACAGGTGAAGACAGATACTCTTCTGTCAGAGTCGTTGCCCAAGATCGATACCAAAAAGAGGACCAGGCGGTGCAGCATCCATTGCCATCCACTGGCAGCTGGCGCCTGCTTGCTCCCAACAGGGGCTCCGTATGCATTCCTGCGGGGCCGTTCTCCACTGCAAGGCCCACGCCCCTGTGAGGAGACGGGCTCCCGGTGGCGTTCGGCAGCCGGCCTCGAGCTTGAGCCAAAATGGCTACGGAAGAGCCAGTCTGAAACTTGACGCGAGCTCCCGCTGCAGACATCCCACGAAAACTGGGCCGTCAAAATCCATGACGCGCTCGTCAAAAAACTTCGGCAATCTCGAATTTCGACGCACTCGAGTCTTACGTTTCCCCGATTCTTGCGTGCGATGCCAAAGCTGGCGGCAGCGGCACCCGCACGGCCGACCCAGCGCGCGACTCCTGCCACAGGCAGGTTACGCGAATCAAAACGGCGAAAAGGAGAAGGGCGGGCGCGCAAAGGTGCCGCATTTGGCGGCCCTTCGCGGCACACAAGTAGGCCCCCAGGAAACCAACAGGGGGCACCAAGGGGCCCCAAAAGCTCTGGCTGTCTCCCTCTTATTTTTGTTTTCTCTCTCTCTCTCTCTCTCTCTCTCTCTCTCTATATATATATGTCTCTCTATATATATATATATATAGATGCATACATATACATATATACATTGTTTCTACATCTCTCTTTCTCTCTCTCTCTCTCTGTCTCCCTCCCCCAAGTGTTCCCCCAAGAGTTTCCACGACGGCTGGGGGACATATAGCCCAATGGCTTGGACAGACTTCGGCTCAACAATGTTGGGCCACCTAGGCACTTCCAAAGGCAGGCGGCGGCGGTGATTCGCCGTAGGCGACTTCGATAATGAGATGAGTACTCATGAAGAGAACATGCAGTGGAAAGAGCAAGGAAAAGGCACGGAGAAATGAACAGGAACAGGAACACCAATATGAAGATGACCAGGAATAGGACAACGAACAGAAAGGGATTGAGCATTGCACATACAACCGTACAGACAACACAGATACGTTGAAGGGAGCCGTAAAAACAGAGTTCACAGAGCCACAAAGAGAGAGAGAAAGAGAGAGAGAGAGAGTGTGAGTGGGAGCCGATTGGGGAAGCATTGTGGAGGTAAAGTGAGACGGAGCAGAAAAAGAAAGCCCGAACAGAGAGTGCAAGAACGAAAAATACAGCAATACAGCGGAAAAGAGAGCAAGAGAGATACAGAGAGAACTAGGGTGAAAGGAAACAAAGGAGTGCGAAAATACGACAGCTCGAGAGACATGGCGCGACAGATGGATAGCGGTGAGGCGCACTGAAAGAATGAAAGAGACAGACTGAGAAGCAAATACACTGACGGGCGAGTGAGAGCCCACCCTTTTATGTACCAGTGTGGTCCTCGTCCTATCCACTCCCCCATTCTCCCACTTGTGGAGGAGGGAAAGAGATAAGGAGAGAGAGAGAGAAAGAGAGAGAGAGAGAGAGAAAAACAAAAAAAATAAAAAATAAAAAAAAAAAAAAAAAAAAATAAAAAAAAAAAAAAAAAAAAAAAAAAAAAAAAAAAAAAAAAAAAAAAAAAAAAACGAGAGACAAACCAAAAGAGAAAGGGGGGGAGAGAGAGAGAGAGGGGGGGGAAAAGAGAGAGAGAGAGAGAGAGAGAGACCAAGAGAGCGTGAGGCATGGAGACAGGACGAGAAGACCAGACAGTAAAAGAGCGAAAGCATGAAAAGACGACAAAGCGAGGCGAGACGTCGAGGGGAAAGATGTCGAAAGCGACAAGTGGCGAAGGCAGAAGGACGAGAGAGATAGTCCGTTGAACTTCATCACACAAGCCCTCTGGGCGTGGGTGGTTCAGGGCATAAGCTAGTCGGAACATCTGGAACCACAAGGGTCCCACGCGAAAACTGGGCGGCAGAACCTTCGAAGGTACACGCCACGGCTACCCGCACAACATGCCCAGGTGGCGAGGCAGGCAACCCGAGAAGGAAGAGAAAGGCCTGCTGTGCCCCAGCAGCCAATTGATCTCCGTCTGCCCGCGCTGAACGACGGCCACGTCTCGGGCGATCTCGAGGTTGCACGCGTGCAGGCTGGCGAGCACAGCCAGTCCTGCACGAGACGGAGCAAGAACTGCGCGACGCCGCGGCACGGCACGCTGCGCGCACGCGAAGCTGAGCTGACCCGAAGAACCGAAGCCGGGGCAGAATGAACTGACCTACGGCCACAGCCCGGGCCATAGGGTCACAGCCCAGGCCAGAGGTGAACAGACGCGTGCTGAGCTCAGTTTCGACGGTCGCGTGAAGCATGGGGCCCTCAGAACACGTCGAGAACTGAAGCGGAAACGAGCCCAGCACCCCAAAGCCTGCGGACCCCCAGGCCCCTACCCCGTCCCCCCCACGGCCAAGTCGTCAGAAGCACGCACACACGCACACTTTTTGCGTCGGCGGCGAGGCAAGGGTCGTCTGCGATAGCGGAAAATCCTAAACGGGGGCGCCGCTAGAGCGAACTGTGCCACCGTGTAGGAGGGGGGAGGAGGCGGGGGACGCGACCGAAAGAGGGGGGGAAAGAAGCACGCACACACGCACACACACACACACACACACATACACACCGCCGCACGTTCTCCTAGGCAGCTGCGCGCTCTGCGGCACGACGTTGACAATTGGCCAGCGGCTGGAGCGCAGGCGCGTGCGACAGCGAGCGGAGAGGGCAGCGGCCACGGCGGCGACGGACGGCGACGGAAGGTGGGGACAAGACGACGGGAGCAGGCGCTGGAGGCTAAGAACGGAAGGGCGACGGACGCAGCAGACGCCAGAGGCGCCGGCGGATGGGCGATGGAGGGAAGACATTCCCCACCCCCACCCACTCACCCCCCACACCCACCCACCCACCCCACACACACACACACACACACACACACACACACACACACACACACACACATACACACACACACACACACACACACACACACACACACACACTTGTTTACGTCAGCGGCTAGGCAGGAAGACTGCGCTGGCGGATAGGGCGTTGGTAGGACAAACGACCGCGAATTAGGCCGCGGTGCACGAGGGGGGGGGGCGGGGGAAACCCCAGCGGTGGCGGGAGGGAGACGGAAGCCGGGCCCGCTCAGAGCAGAGCAAGGCGGGCGGGGGCCAGCAGCAGCGGACGGCAGCTGGGGGGGGGAAGCCGGCATGGCAGGCTGCCAGGCAGCAGGCCGTGTTGGGGGGCAGTGCCCAGCAAAGGCTGACGGCAAAAGTGTGCCCCATCCACACACACAAAAAAGAAAAAAAAATAAAAAAAAAAAAAAAAAAAAAAAAAAAAAAAAAAAAAAAAAAAAAAAAAAAAAAAAAAAAAACGTGCACGTGCACGGGCACGTGCACACGCCCACACACACACACACACACACACACACACACACACACACACACACTTTTTGTTGCGTCAGCGGCTAGGTAGAATAACTGTGCTGGCGGAGGGCTACCAAACGGGGGTACCGTTGTAGCGAATTGTGCCACCATGTAGGAGTAGGAGACAAAGCAGAGGGAACACATACACGCACACAGACGTTTTCCCTTCGTGGCCGGTCGGCCCAACGCGGCGAGAGCAAGAGCGAGACGCGATAAGAGTGATTACCATCGAACGTGTGCCGATTGGGGGTCAGACCAGCGGGCGGGTAATTGATATGCAGCCAGAGAGTGCCGAAGGCCATGCACGTGGCAGGAACGAAGCATGCAAAGAAGACCCCAGAGACAGGGCGCGTGAAGGCCATACTGTGACAGCACCTCTCATACACCCGCCCCGTTTCCCCAAGTACCACTTCGCGGAAAGCCTCCGAAAGACGTCGTCATCACCGTCGTCCTTCGTCGCCGTCGTGGCCGTAGTCGTCGGCGATGACGCACATAGACACTTGCAAAGGCTTCGCCGCCACATCCCCCGCCGTCCCCCTCGTTCACGTGAATACCCCTGCCCCCCTCCCTCCCTTCCTCCCCCGGGGGAATGAAGAATATGATCATCGGAGGTGAGGGGGTGAGATCGAAGTGGAACGGAGAGCCCCCCTACCGGGAAATCGATTTCGGTTTCGTGTTCGTGCGTGCCGTGCGTGCGGGCGAGGCGAAGCTGCGTGGGCGGGCGAGAAAAAGTCTCCTGTGGCTGAGGCGCGGCCGGACCAAATGATTCCCTTCCGGGCGGCCGGTGGCCCGCGGTGTCCCGCCGGTGTCCCGCGAAAGTCCCGTGTGGCTGAGGCGCGGCCGGACCAAATGTCTCCCTTCCGGGCGGCCGGTGGCCCGCGGTGTCCCGCCCCGCGGTGTCCCGCGGTGTCCCGCGGTGCCCCGCGGTGTCCCGCCGGTGTCCCGCGGTGTCCCGCGAGGATGATGATGATGATGATGATGATGATGATGATGATGATGATGATGATGATGATGATGATGATGACGATGATGATGATGATGGTGATGATGATGATGATGATGATGATCGTGATGCTGCTGATGATGATGCTGCTGATGATGATGATGATGATGATGATGATGGCGATGATGATGATGATGATGGTGATGCTGATGATGATGGTGATGAAGAGGACGATGATGATGATGATGACATGATGATGATGGTGTCCCGATGATGATGATGATGATGATGATAATGATGATGATGATAATGTCGATGATGATGATGATGACGATGATGATGATGATGATGATGATGCTGATGGTGTCCCGATGATGAGGATGATGATGATCATGATGATTATGTTGATGACCATGATGATGACGATGATGGTGTCCCGATGATGATGAGTATGATGATGTTGATGTTGATGATGCTGAATATGATTGTGCCCCAATGAAGATGATGTTGATGATGATGAGGTTGATGATGATTATGGCGTCCCGATGATGATGATTATTATGATGGTGATGATGATGATGATGATGTTGATGATGATGGCGTCCCGATGGTGATGATGATGATGGTGATGTTGATGCTGATGTTGGTAATGATGATGATGGTGCCCCGATGATGACGATGATGATGATGGTGCTGATGATGATGATGTTGATGATGCTGATGATGATGATGTCGATGATGAGGATGAGATGATGATGATGGTGCCCCGATGATCATGATGATGATGATAACGATGGTGATCATGATGGTGTCCCGATGATGATGCTGCTGCTGATGATGATGACGATGACTGTGTCCCGATGGTGATGATGATGATGCTGATATTGATGATGATGATGATTGTGGTGATGGTGATGATGATGATGATGGTGGTGTCCCGATGATGTTGATGCCCGTGATGATGATGATGTTGGTGTTGATGATGAGGACTGTGTCCCGATTATCATGATGTTGGTGATGATGATGTTGATGTTGATGTTGTGGTTGATGATGATGATGATGACATCGATGATTGTGGGAGCGGTTGTGATATCGATAGTGAGATCGATCGTGAGACCGAATGTGATATCGATTGTGAGATCGATTGTGAGATCGATAGTCAGATTAATTGTGAGATAGATCGAGTGAGATCGATTGTGAGATCGATCGAGGGAGATCGATCGAGCGAGACCGATACTGAGATCGATAGTGAGATCGATAGTGAGACCGATCGAGTGAGACGTTGGTTCCTCCCCCCCCCGAACCTCCTTATCACCCGAAGGGTGGTCGTATAGGTACTCTTTTTTGTATATTCTCACACCCCCACACCCTGGTCACCGAACTTCGCCCCCCGCGCCAGGCTGAGCGGCCGGTCCCCTGGAGAAGAGCAGCTTGGCGGCCCAGACTGCGAAGCACGCAACGCGATTATACGAGTTTGAATTGGTGAGTAATTATCCTCTTCTTCCTCGCCCCCAGAAGGGACTTTCCATTCGCATATGGCTGCAGGCAGTCAGAATCAACCCTCTTTGCCGCGAGCATGGCCGGGACGAGAGAGAGGCAGGTAGCAGAAGACGTGCGGCCTGGCCCCCGTCTGGCGGGACCTTGTGGTTTGAACATGGCGCTCCTCCCACTCCTCCCACCCTAGAACTTGAGCCCACCCAGACCCCATGAAAAAACTATCATAGTTTCGCCATGTTCGGCCTCTGAGAGCCCTTACCGCCTTGGACCCGTCAAAAAACTACCTGGGATGAAAAACCTGTCTGGGAGAAGGGGGTCAGACTGCAAGGGGCCCACGTCATAAGAGAAACGACGTCCAGGACTCTAGGCAACAAGGCGGCACTGATCGGGCGCTCCTGCTTTCACCCCGCAAGCGAACACCAGCGTGCCGAGGTCGAACAGCCACGACTCCAGCCGGTACGTCGGCACCAGCACGAGCGTCGACACGACCGCGTTCAGGACACCGAGGGGCGGAGAGGGCGGCCACCAGGCGGAAGGACGCGGCGAGAAAAGTCACAGCCACGCCATAGGATTGGGGCAAGCCGGCAAGCATATCAGGAGGATGCCAGGCCCTGGGGGATCCAAGCTGCAACAGTGGGCCAGCGGAATGGTTAGCCGATGCCGAAGCAGAGCAAGGATGCAAGGCTCTCTTTGCGGAGCGGCTCGTCCTGGCTGGGGGCCAACTGCTGCAGGGGGGGGGGCGCCAGCCATGCGCCTGCGCCGATGCTGCCCAGGCCGACCCCGGGTCCAGGAACGGCGCGTGTGCCTTCCTCACCGGCGCAGGTCACCCCATCTCGCGCAGAGCGCGGACCGCGTGCCGGTGCTTCAAAGATGGGGTCCTGAGGGATGGGGCCTAAAGGGTAGGAAGCGGGCCAAGGGTAGATTTACATTGTTTGAGGCACCTCGTCCTCAGGACCCCATCCCTCGGGACTCCATCGCTGAACCGCCGAGCGTGTGTCCGCAGACCCTTGCGCGGCCACCTGGAGAAGGGCGACCCACTGATCCACACCGAGAGGCGCGCAGCGCGATTTTGGATGTCCTCGCCCCCCGTGGGTGGCCCGGCTGCACCGACACAGAGCTCGGGCTCGGCCCAGCCAGGATCGACGCAGGCGCACGGCCGGCGCCTCGCGAACTTGAGAAGAGAGAGCGGCGGCGAAGGCGGCGCTGTCTGCGAGGAGGGGCACGGATAGATCTACATGTATACACACACACACACACACACACACACGCACCCTCCGACGAACTTTCCATGTACATTCAGGGAGGGTGGCGGTGTATCAAGTCGCTGGCTCTCAATAGCGATTTGTACACCGCCACCCTCCCCTGAGGCCCAGGAACGATCCATTGGACGGTGTCTGTGTACATTCTTGTGGCGGAGAGGCGGGGCATGGCGGGGTCCGCAGCAGGAGGTCCCGGGGGAGACGGGGCCGAACTGGAGGCTCCCGCCGGGCGTCGCGGGAGTGCTCCTGGGCATGTGCGCGCATCGGTCCTCTCTGGACCTGGGCGGGGGCTGCGTCCGACCCGTCAGCCCGCAGCTGTCGCACGGCCCCTCCGCAGGCCCCCCCGGGGCGCCACGCAGACCACGGGCAGCACTGGGCACCCAGGGCTCCTGACTCGTCGCTGTCCCTGGCGTACTCGGCGCCCTGAGAAGCCCCGAGGAAAGGCTCTGCCGTGCTGCAGCCCCTGGCATGCTCGGCCCCCTCACGAAGCGCTGAGCCTCCGAGAGACCCCGCGACAGGCCTCCACCGTGATGCAGCCCCTGGCATGCTCGGCTCCTTGCCGAGCAGCTGGGCCCCCGAGAGAAGGCTCCGCCGTGCTGCAGTCCTCCGCGTGCTCGCTGCCCTGCCGAATTTCTGGGTTGCCGAGGGGCCCCGAGACACGCCTCCGCCGCGCTGCAGCCCCCGACATGCTCGGCGCCATGCCGAGCTGCTGGACTCATGGAGGAGAGGCCCCGAGACGAGCCTCCGCCGTGCTGCACCGCGCTCTCTCGCCGTGCGGGCGGCGGCGTGCCGCCCTTTCGCGGAGCAGCCGCCCACGAGCCCAGCGGGGCCCCTCGTCACGGGGGCGCCGCCCGCCTCCCACCGCCTGCGCCGCGCGGCCAGCCCGCGGGCGGCCCCGCGCGGCTCTCGGCCGCGCGCCGGGTCGCCCCCGACGGCGCGGAGCGGCGGCGACGGCAGGCGGGCGCGGCCGCGGCGGCGACCGCGACCGCGGCGGCGACCGCGGCAGCGCAGCGGCGGCGCAGCATCGGCGCAGCGGCGGTGCAGCGGCGTGCAGCGGCGTCGGCGACGGCGAGCGGGCGCCACCGCGGGCGGCGAAGAGCGTTCCGGAACGCTCTGGAACGGAAATATCATCGTCCTAGCCCCGTCCGACCAGGTCCCGAGAACGGCCCCCGAGGACCAAAATCGAGGAAAACGCTCGCACTGACGAGGAAACAAAGGACTCTGGACGGAGATCCTCGGAGGCGGCGGCGGCGGCGCGCCACCGAAGATGGGCGCGCTCTGACCAAGATTTCGCGGCGAACCCAGCCGTGGCGACAAGGGGCGGGCAGCGACATCGGCCTCCTCTCCTCCCCCGAGCCTCCTCTCGGGCCTCCGCGGACTGCGCACAGTGCCGCACTCTCCCTCGAGGAAGGAGAACTTGCCGTCGTTCGGACGGCCATTCCCCGCGGATGTTTCGGTGTCGTGCATGTTCTGCCTCGGTGATCCAGGATGCTCCTCGATGGCCCTCGCCGAGAAACGATGCACACGTCCGAGCGATGCCAAGAGAATGGGGAAACCAGACGGTAACGATACCGCTACTCCCCAGACCTCTCCTGGGGTGCGTTCTGACCCGAATTTTGAGGCGACTCCCTTGGTGGCTACAAGGGCCTCCCGGGAGGCTCGACAAGGCCGAAAATGAAGGACGGCCAACGGTGGCGACAGGAGCCTCCCAGGAAGCTCGAAAGTGCCGAAAACGAGGGAAGGATAGTGGTATCGGTACCTGTTCCTCCCCTCGGGGGGGTGGGGCAGCGGCGGCGGGGGTGGGGCAGCGGCGGCGCGCCACCGAAGAGGCTCAGCTGGGCGTAGGAGCGGGCCAGGCGGGGCGACTCCTGCGGATCCCAAGGATAATACACCGCCTCCAGCCCCCACCCCCCACCTCCGCCTTCCCTGACGGAGGCAGGGGGCGAGCGAGGCGTCGGGGATCTCTAGGAAGGTGCCCTTGGCCCATGGTGACCCCAGCTTCTCGATCCACTTTGGAGCCCCATGGGCCCTCGGGGCCTCGCGAGAGGCTTCTGGGAGGCCGCGGGCGCCTCCTCGGACCTATATCCTGCAAAGTGGCACCTGGGGCCGGCCGGGGGCACTTCCGGCAACACCCGAAAGCGCTTGTGGTGTGTAGCTTTAAGTCGGGCGTGTCCCCCTACAGGGGAATTTTCGTCGAAAAATTCACAATACTCAAAAAATACTCCAAAATAATCAAAAAAAATACTCAAAAGTAGCCCCCAGACTATCTTGTGGCTATCTTTAAACTTCCCCCCTGTAGAGGGACAGGCCAGACTTGACTGTCATTCTGGGCCCCGCAGCTCCAGCAGCACGGCCACCGGCCCCAGGACGAGGGCGGCGCACCCAGCGCAGGGGGGCGGCGCGGCCTCGGCGCGCGGGGGAGTTCACACGGGGGCGAGGGGCCGCAAGGCTCCGCGGGAGGCCCTCCGCCTGCCAAAGGTCTGCCGAAGAGCAGGGCGATTTGCGCTGTCGGGCCGTCTCCGCGTGGAGAAATTCAGCCAACGTGGACCCCAAACGGTGTGTTCTGGCATATTGCGTGGTGCATCACATGTGGTCTTGCCTTATGCGCTGCAAGCTACGTGGCGCATTATATGTTCAACGCATGATGCGGCGCAACTGATTCTATCAAACGAGTTGACACACCCCATGCTCTTGTAACCATCCCACCCACCCACCCGCAACTTGGCTTGAAAAACCCATGCAGTGGCGATTGCGATGCGTGCTTGGTGTTGGCTAGTGCATGCCTGCAACCGCGCCAAGCCGAGCACGCGCGCGCAGCGGCCAGCTAGTTTGGCGCGACCGACGCGGCCGCAGTGGCGCTGACCGCTGGGCACATCCCAACGGGCACTTCAGTGCCAGTCGGCGACTTGGGCGTGCGCGGTATCATGGCAACGTCGACAACGGTAGACACGATGATGATAGTAGCGATGCTGGTGACGATATTGACAACGACGACGGCGCGGCTAGTGCGGGCGCCGATACTGAACACGCCGACAATGATGACAGTGCCCTCGCGTCGGTGATGAAGAAGGTTTTGGAGGGAGTTCGACATGCGCGCGCGGCCGACGCGCGAGAGTGGCCCGCATGGTGTTAGTTGACACGGGTCGTGTCCCCCCAGCACGCGCGCAAAGGCGGGCGAATGATGCCCGCATGCGGCGCCAAACGCCCCTTTGGCAAAAATCCTTGACTCCGTATGTTTCAACAAAAACAATGATTTTCTAATAAGCCCCCAAGAACGCGAACGCACGTACGCTTTTTTTGAAACCTGATGTTGCGAAACACTACTGTTGGTGTTTTGGGCAGTCGGTTTCGAAACCGCTACGAAACCAAAGGTTTTTGATGGATTTCGGCATGCGCGCGCGACGACGCGCGCGCGCACTTCGTCCCAGTTTGTTGCTACGGATTCTCGCGACGGCGCGCGCGCGCAAGGGCGTTCGAACGATTTCGACATGCGCGCGCGAAACCCGCTTGGTAGCGTTTTCTGAAAATGCTCGGGCCAAAAACTAAGATGGTCCTAAAAACTTCACAAGGGCGCGCGCGCAAACTTTGTTTGAAAATCACGTGTTACGAGACCTTGCATGTGTACATGTGTTTTGGACACTCTGTTTTGAAATCTTTACGAAACCCAGGTTTGAGAAAAAAATGCATGCGCGCGCGACGTCGCGCGCGCGTGCACTTCGTACCGTTTCTGTTGCAAGGATTCTTGAAATTGATGAGTTTGATGAACGAGTGCGAACCCGCAGTTCTTGTTGCAAATGATGGCGGGGGGGGGGGGGCGGATACCGAATCGGCAGGGATGGTACGACTTCACATTTAGAATGGACGATGGGGCAGAATCATATGTAAACTGCAATACAAAATGGGGAGCGGATATTCCCGGGGGGGAGTAGAATCTATTTCATTTTTTTAAAAAAGGAGAAGTAATGTTGATAACGAAAAACTTGGTTTTGTCAACTCCACTGCTCGCGCCACCAGACACCCACAGCGTGGCTTGCAAAACCAATGCGGCTGCGATTGCGATAGGTGCTTGTCGCCAGGTGGTGAATCGGTGCCGCCGCGCTGGCGCGCGCAAGCTCGCAAGAACAGCGGCCTGCTAGTTCGGCGCAACCGACGCGGCCGCGGCAGCGCTCACCGATGGGGACTCCCCAGCATCACAGGCCACGCTGGCGCGCGGGCACTTCAATGCAAGTCGGTGATTCAGGCGGGCGCAATACCGCGGCGACGTCGACAACGGCAGACACGATGATGAGAGCAACGATTATGGTAACGACGGCGACGATGACGACGGCAAGGCCAACGACGGCGCCGATACTGACCACGCCGATGACGATGATGGCGCCCACGCGTTGGCGATGAAAGTTTTGGACGGATTTCGACATGCGCGAGCGGCCGACGCACGCGACTGGCCTGCATGGCACTTCTGACAGGGATCGCGCCCCCCCAACAAACGCGCAAAAGCGTTCGAATGATGTCGAAATTCACGCTCCCACCCGCCCACCCGCAACCTGGCTTGCGAAACCCATGCGGCGGCGATGGCGATGACTGCACGGCGCTGGCTGGCGCGTCTCTGCGGTCGCGCTGGCGCGCGCCAGCTCGCGCGCAGCGGCCAGCTAGTCCGGCGCAAACGACGCGGCTGCCGTGGCGCTCACCGACGAGGACTTCCCATTGCGTCTCGCAGGCCGCGGTGACGCGCGGGCACTTCAGAGCGAGACGGCGACTCTGGCGGACGCCCTACCATGGCGACGTCGACAATGGCAGACGCGATGGTAATAGTAGCGAGGCTGGTGGCGACGCCGACGATGATGACGGCACGGCCAGCGACGGCGCCGAAACTGATCACGCAAACGAAGACGATGGTGTCCACGCCTGCGATGAAGGTTTTGGATGGATTTCGACACGCGCGGCCAACGCGCGCGACTAGCTCGCAGGGCTCAATTTGCCAAGGATCGCGCCCCCCTAGCATGCGCGCAAGAACGCTCACATGATCTCGACACGCTCGCTCGAGAGCCGCTTGGTCGCAGTTGATGAAATTTTAGGAATTGAAGACCGGTTTGGATGTCGCAAGATGTCGCAAGAGCGCGCGCGCAGATTCTTTTGACAAAACAAGGTGCGAAACAATCTGGAGCCTGCACCATGAGATCTTTACGAAACCTAGCGCTGTAAACAGATTGAACATATTTTTAAAATCTAACGAAATCACTGACAATATTAAAAAGGGGTCAAGCCCGGCCTGTCTCCGATGAAGTGATTCCATCATGTGTACAATGAACGATTGGGCAAAACCTCACGTAAGTTGCATTGCGCGACGTCGGCCGGATACTCCCGGATACTCCCCACTTCATTTGTTTTCAATCACAAATGAATTGTCGAATTGTCAACGAAATCGCCAACCTCCCATTGTCGCGAGGGCACCCCACCCACCCAACCACAACTTGGTTTGCAAAACACATGCGGCGGCGATTGCAATGACTGCTTCGTGCTGGCTGGCGCGTCTTTGCGGCCGCGCTGGCGCGCGCCGGCTCGCGCGCAAAGCGGCCAGCTAGTCTGGCGCGACCGAAGCGGCCGCGGTGGCGCTGACAGCTGGGACCTTCCCGGCGAGTCTCGCAGGCCGCGATGGCGCGCGAGCACTTCAGAGCGAATCAGTGGCTCGGGTGGGCGCGGTATCACGGCTACGTCAAGTACTCACTGCGTGGAGCTCCCCATATGTGCATCCTTGTCAAAAGGTAATTTTGTAGTCGGGATATTTAAATGAGCCTCTAGCCATATGAGCCATATGTTGATCTCATATTGTACACGGACACAAGCTCTGCGCCAGCAACACCTGGTCACTCCTCCTTGACCGCCGTACGCAACGGTGAGAGCCACTCGGGACACAACGCAAAAGCAGAAAACAAGCAAACCTCTAGAGACATCCTCACAGAACGGCGACGAACGGAGCCGTGAAAGCACCCTTGGCGGTTCCCCTTAGGGGTGCTGAAACCAGCGCCCCGCTTGAGACATCCTCACTATCTGCTCTCCCAGCGAAGGATGTTGATACAGAAAACACGCAAACCACTTGAGACATCCCTACAAAACGGCAGCAAACGGGACCGTGTCATACCCCTCGGCGGCTCCCCTTAGGTAGCTGAAACCAGCGCCCACCCTGAGCCATCCTCACAATCTGCTCTCCAACCGAAGGATGTTGAGACAGACAAACACGAGCAAACCGCTTCAGACATCCCCACAAAACGGCCGCGAACGGGACCGTGTCATACCCCTCGGCGGCTCCCCTTCCCCGCCTGAGACATCCTTATAATCTGCTCTCCAAGCGAAGGCTGTTGAGACAGAAAACAGGCAAACCGCTTGAGACATCCGCACAAAACGGCCGCGAACGGGACCGTGTCATACCCCTTGGCGGCCCCCTTAGGGGTGCTGAAACCAGCGTTCCGCCTGACATCCTCAGTCTGCTGTGCGTTGAATAAGTCAGACAATGAGAAGGTCTGAGTATGACTAAGTCTGGGTATGAGTGAGTCTCAGCATGAGTAAGTCTTAGTATGCGTAGGTCTGAATATGGGGCAGGTCTGAGTATGAGTAAACTAATATGATCAGGTCTGAGTATGAGTAAGTCTGTGTATGAGTAAGTCTGTGTATGAGTAAGTCTAGGTATGAGGAGGAGGAGGAGGAGAAGAGGAATGAGGAGTAGGAGGCGTCCAAGTAATAACAAGAACCCCATCTTAGGATATGGGGAACAACGGCAGACGCGATCATGATAAGAGCGATGTTAGTGGCGATGATGACGATGACGATGGCAAGGCCAATGACGGCGCTGATGCTGACCACGCCGACGACGGTGACGGCGTCCACTCACCGGCGATGAAGGTTCGGAAGGACTTTGACATGCGCGCGCGGCCGACGGGCGCGAGTGGCCCGCGTGGCACCATTTGACAAGAATCGAGCACACGCCCCAGCAAGCGCGCAAAGGCGTTCGAAAGGTTTCGACACGCTCGCGCGAGAGGCCCGCTCGGTAGCATGTGGTGAAATTGTGAGAGAACACCAAAAAGTTGTGTTCGCGAGAACTCGCAAAAACGCGCGGGCAACCTTTTTGACAAATCCTGTTGAAAAACAATGTTACGTTTCATATGTGTTCGGCAGCGTCGATCTCGAAATCCGTGCGAAACCGACGGTTTTACAAAATTCCGGCATGCGAGCACGACGACGCGCGCGCATCGACTTTGCCATTTGTTTGCGAAGGGTGTTTCGAAAACTGCTGATATTTCCCAACAAGCATGTGGTATTGGGTCTTCGTTTTGAAAAGACAGCGCCCCGCGTCTCACTCACTCACTCCGCCTCCTCCTCTCCCCTCCTCTCGTCATCATCATCATCATCAGCAGCATCGGCAGCAGCATCATCATTATCATCATCGTCATCATCAGCAGCATCATCATCGTCATCGTCATAGTCATCATCATCAGCATCATCGTCATCATCGTCGTCATCGTCATCGTCATCATCATCATCAGCATCATCATCACCGGCATCAGCATCATCATCAGCAGCAGCATCATCATCGTCATCGTCATCGTCATCGTCATCATCGCCATCATCATCAACATCATGGGCGTCATCATCATCATCATCATCATCATCATCACCATCAGTATCATCCATCATCACCGCCGTCATCAGCACCATCTTCGACATCTGCTTCGGCACACCGCTCACACGTTTCGTGGCCCCATAGGAAGCCCTACCGAAAGCCCCAGTGCTGCCGCCCGCATGTGGGCGACACCCCATTTCGGCACACACACACACACACACACACACACACACCTCGCACGTTTCGTGGCCCCACAGGGAGCTCCACCGAAGGCCCCAGTGGCGCCGCCCGCATGTGGGCGACACCCGTTTCGGCACGCCCCTCATACGCTTCGTGGTCCCATAGGGAGCTACACCGAAGGCCCCACTGGCAGGGTTCGCATGGCGGCCTCGGGCCATGTCGGCGCACCCCTCGAACGCTTCGCGGCTCCATAGGGAGCTCCACCGACGACCCCAGTGGCAGGGTTCGCTGGGCGGCCTCGGGCAATGTCGGCGCACCGCTCACACGTTCCGTGGCCCCACAAGGAATTCCACCGAAGGCCCCAATAGCAGGGTTCGCATGGCAGCCTCGGGCCATTTCGCCGCACCCCTCACACGTTTCGTGGTCCCATAGGGAGTTCCACCAAAGGCCCCAATAGCAGGGTTTGCATGGCAGCCTCGGGCCATTTCGGCACACCCCTCACGAGGACTGTGGCCCCAGAGGGAGCTCCACCGAAGGCCCCAGTGGCAAGGGTCGCATGGCGGCCTCGGGCCACTGCGGCACACCCCTCACGAAGATCGTGACCCCATAGGGAGCTACACCGAAGACCCCAGTGGCAGGGTTCGAAGGGCGGCCTCGGGCCATGTCGACGCACCCCTTACGAGGATCGTGGCCCCATAGGAAGCCCCGCTGAAAGCCCCAGTGGCAGGGTTCACATGGCGGCCTCGGACGATGTCGGCACACCCCTCACAAACTTCGTGGCCCCACAGGGAACACTGGACGAAAGCCCCAGTGACAGCGTTCCCATGCGTCCCCCACTCATGTCCGCACACCCTACGCACGTTTCGGGCTTCCCATCCGCGTTGTCCCGTGTTCCATCCCTTTCGCGGCGCGCTACATATGATGAGAAGGGCAACCACCTGCGATACTCGCGGCTGCACATGGTTGAGTCCATCAACGAATGATCGCGCATGACATTATTTGAAACGGACAAGCGGGAACGGGGGGGAGCGATACCGGCTGGGCTGGCACGGTATGAGTTCGTGTTCAAAATGAACGACGGGGCCGAATCAGATGTAAATTGCAGCGTCCCAGGGAGGGCCGATGTCGATAATCCCAGGGGTGGGGTGATTCTATGCCTTCTTCAGAACAAAAGATGTGGTTCGCACTGAGCTGTCAAATCCACTGCTCGCGCAATCATCGCACACACACACACACACACAGCACCGCGGCGGCTATTGCGATGAATGCCTGGCGCTAGCTGGGGAGTCTTTGCGGCAGCGCTGGAGCGCGCAGGCTCGTGCGCGGAGCTGCCAGATAGTCTGGCACCACCGACGCGGCCGCGGCGGCGCTGACCGCTGCGATCTCCCCAGCGCGTCCCGCAAGCCGCGGTGACAACGCCAGACACGGTGATGATAGTAGCGATACTGGCGGCGATGATGACGATGACGACGGCGAAGGCAATGACGGCGACGATGCTGATCACGCCGATGACGATGATGGTGTCCACGAGTCGGCGATAAGTCTTGCTGGGGGGGATTTGGATATGCGCGCGCGGCCGACGGCGCGAGTGGCCCGCATCCTATAATTTGACAGGGATCGTGTCACCCCCCAGCAGGCGCGCAAGATCGTTCGATCGAGTTCGACACGCGCGTGCGACAGGCCCGCCTGGTCACATCTGGTGGAAAACAACCAAACAAACAAAAAAAACTGCCATATAATAATACGCAAGAGCGGCGTTCTAAAATTGCTGGGGACCGTGAATGACTCAAAACCACCGGCGTTTCATATGGTTTCGGCAACCTCGATCTTGAAACCCGTGCGCGTGGATGGATTCTGTCCCATCTGTTATTAAGGGAACTTGGGACAGTGATGTTTTGTTCAGAAACGAGCGCGCGCGCACATAACATTTGTCACAAGTGAGGGGGGAGCGACACCTGCCTGCCTAGAATGATATGAGTTCTAACTTGAATTAAACGATGGGGCTGAATCATGATTAAATGGTATCGCCCGAGGTGGACCGCGAAACCCAGGAGGACATAGATACGCATCTATCTGTATAAAACACGATGTGGTGCAAACTACGTGGTGCAATCTACGTGGCTGCCGATCTTGAAGTTGATAATTCCACTGCTCGCGCATTCATCCCACTCACCCACCAGAACTTGGTTTGCAAAACGCATGCGGCGGCGATTGCGATGACTGCTTCGTGCTGGCTGGCGCATCGGTGCGGCCGCGCTAACGCGCACAGGCTCTCGCGCACAGCGGCCAGCTAGTCTGGCGCGACCGAAGCGGCCGCGATGGCGTTGACCGTTGGGACCTTCCCAGCGCGTCTCGCAAGCCGCACTACTGACGCGCGGGAACTTCCGAGCGAGTCGGTGACTCGGGCGGGCGCGGTATCACGGCGACGTCGACAACGGCAGACACGGTGATAATTGTAGCGATGCTGGTGGCGACGATAACGATTACGACGGCAATACCAACGACGGCGACGATGTAGATCACGCTGGTGACAATGACGTTGTCCACGTGTCGGTGGTAAAGGCTTTGAAGAGATTTCGACATGCACCCGCGATCGACGGGCGCGAGTGGCCCGCACGGGGTTCGAATATTTTCGACACGCGCGCCAGGGGCCCGCTTGGTCGCAGTTAATAAGACTGTTTAAACATTCAAAAACTAAAAGAAAAACTGTATTCGAAAAAAATCGCAAGACAGCACGCAGATGTGTTTGAAAACTACGTTTCCCAACCAATTGGTTTTCATATGTGTTCGGGAAAATCCATCGTGAAATCACCACGAACCCTCGAAAAGTTTTGGCATGCGCGCGCAACGACGCGAGCGTGTGGATTTTGTCAACGTTTGCAAGGGAACTTTGAAAAATACTGACTGCTGATAAACGGGTGTGCGCGCACAGCGCTACCTGACGAGAGCGAGGGGGGGGTGACAACAGCTGGGCTGGGATGGTACCAATCTTCACGTGCTGTGGAAGGTGGGTGGAATCATCTGTAACTTGTGCTGTCTCAGGGGGTATGGGAATGGGAATGGGACGCTCGTGCGGGCAATCGCCCGGGCCCCTTAAGGGCGGAGCGGGTGAGGCCGTGGCCTCAGACATGGCCGGCTAGCTGGAAGCTTACTCAGGCGGCCGGCGCCACGGAAGTATCAGGAGTGGAACACGTGACAAATTGCGCCTCCAGTTTAGTCCAAATTGAATCGTCGGTCGCCAGTTTAGTCCAAATTAAATCGCCTCAGGGGGTACACCAGGGGAGCGCAGAACCTCATTCGTCTTGCGAACAGAGAGCCCACGAGGCCGGCACACAGCCAAAACATTGCCACCACAGGTGCGGCGGCGGCGGGCGGCGGCCACGGGCGGCCACGGGCGGCCCCGAGCTGACCGGACCAGCACACGGGCCCAGGCGGGCGGCGGCGGCGGGGCGGCGACGGGGCGGCCACGAGCCGGCGGGCCGGCACGCGAGCCCAGCGCCTGGCAAGACAGAGAAGAGCCCGCTGGGTGCCAGCACTGGTTCGGGGAGAGGCGAAGATGATCCAGCCGCTTGCCAAGAGCACCGCTTTGAGACAACTCCGACGTCATGATTGGCCAATGGTAGGCCCCAGACCGAAGGCAAAACGAAAACGACGCGAAAACGCAAACGATCCACGAGACTGCCAAAACAACGTTTAGGCCGACCCCTTCATCCAGCCACATTTCGCCCACGACGTTCTGCCCTGACAGCCTCGCGTCGTGCAAAAATCACGACGTAACGTTTTCCGCTGTCTTCGGTATGCGAGAGCCCTCGCCAGGCCCTGGGACCGCCAGGAAACGGTTCAGGATGAAGAACGGATGGCGAACGGCCGCTGGCGAGGGTGCCGCCTCAGACGTTGCGCCCCGCCCTCAGAGGCAGTTCGAAGCAGCAGAGTCGGTGGGCCGAAGGCCGCGTCCGAGTGCGGCGCGATATGATGAAGCAGGAGTTGTCACCCTGATTGCCATGGCCGTGCTGAAGTCCAAGACGCCAGAAACGCGAAGGAAAGCTGTGGAATCCATCTCTGAGGCCGCGTCCAAGAAGCTGCGGACGCTCGTGCACGCAAGCAAAGGAAAACGATGTGGAATGCCTTCGAGGCCAAAGGCCGAGCTGAAATCTGAGTCCGAGCCACGGATCGGAACCCGTGCACGCGAGACAAAGCCAAACTAGCGCGAGGACCGTGCTTCGTCGAGTGATCGCCCGCAGGGCAAATCAAGCTAGTGCCGAAGCAGAAACGTAAACCCCGCTGATCGGACCAAGGGGAAGGGGGAGGAAGAGGGGGAGGAGGACGAGGAGGAGAAGGAGGAGGAGGAGGAGCAGGAGGAGGAGGAAGGGTAGGAGGAAGTCGAGGAAGAGGAGAATGAGGAGGACGACGACGACGACGAGGCCCTCTGAGGGCGGGGCGATCCACAGCGCCACCGCCCTGGAGCCGACCTTAAGGACCAAGAAAGCGTAAACACACACTTTCGGAACACAGACTTTCGGAGGTCCGCGCGGACTTTTTGGATCTGCGCTGGACCCCCCTCACTGGCGCGCGGAGCGCGCAAGGGGCGGCGCCGGAGGCGCCGCCAGAAGGGCCCAGCGCAGACCCGAGAAATCCTTGCGGCCCTGCGAAAGTTTGCATGTCTGTACCGCTTTTGCGTCCTCGAGGCCTGGTGCAGGGCGGCCGACATCAGCACGAAGACCATGCTGTCCATGAACCTGAGGGGCACTTATACGGAGTGGGACCAGCTCAAGGGGGGGGGGGACGTCGAGCTGGAATCGGCCATACATCGCCGATAGATCGGCGAGAGGCCCTCGATAGCGAATCCGGCCGCTCCCGGGCGGGGCGGGCTATCGGGGCCTTGTCGGCGATGCCTGGGCGATTGGGAACCCATGCGTTCGTTCCCCCTGAGCATATCTGCCCCCAACGTTGCCCCCTGGCTTTCGGGCCATAACTCGGCTCTCTGGCGGCCCTCTGGGACGAATCAAGCACCCCTGGAACGCTCTCGGCGAAGCGCAGCTAATGGCGAGCACCCCGAGCCTCGAAACCCGCCGAGGCCCCACGAAAACAGCCCAGAATCGCGGACATCGAGCCCGGAGACTGTCCCCCCCATGCCGAGCCCACCCATAACCGACTCGAGGAAGACAAGAAAATGTAAGCATACACTTTCGACGGTCCACGCGAACTTCCTGGATCTGCGCTTGACCCCCATGGCAGCGCCTCCGGCGCCGCCCCTTGCGCGCTCCGCGCGCCAGGAAGGGAGGCCCAGCGCATATCCAAGAAGTCCGCGCGGACCGTCAAAGGTTCATGTGTATGCCGCGTCTTCTTCTGCCTCGACTGACTGGACCAGAAAACAAACGACACCACCCCGCCTACGGCCCCACGGGCCTTGGCATGTACCATGAATTCTGGCCTGGGCTTTTGCGTGGTATCCGCTACGGCCCCCGATGGGCAGTAGCGCAACATTGAGGGCCGTAGGCGGGGTGGAGTCGTGTGTTTTGGTCGACTGACGGTGCCCCTGGGAACATCAGCACGAGCACGGCCTCCAGGACGAGGGAGGGCCTCCGGGAGCCCCTATCCTCAGGGCGACGAAAAATCTACACATGCTCACTGCTCCCTGGCCGGGCCCATCCTGAACCCAGCAGCGGTGTATACGCCACGCGACCTCCTGGCTCGGCCGAGGAGGGCGTAAACACAGCTCCTGGGTTCAGGATGGGCCTGGCCGCAGGTCGGGCATGTCCTCCTACAGGCGGATTTTGGACGAAAATCAAAAAAATCAAAAAAAAAAAAAAAAAAAAAAAAAAAAAAAAAAAAAAAAAAAAAAAAAAAAAAAAAAAAAAAAAAAAAAAAAAAAAAAAAAAAAACGTCCCCTGACGATCTCTTGATGATCATCGAATATTCCTCCTGCAGAGGGGCACGCCCGACTGTAAGCCTGGCAAGGGACCGTGGCCCCAGAGATCGGACTGCTCCGACTCTTGTCGGTGCGGGGGTCCCCAGGGAGCTCTGATTTCCCTTTCCCCCCGGGACCCGTGCGTCGCCCAGGCTCGTTCACAATTGATCGTCGATTCCCCAGAAAATATAATCAAATGGAAGACAGAAACCTAGAAAATATAAGAAAACATGGGAGATCCTTTTATCTGTGTGTATTTATTCGTGTGTCCAAGGGCCCCTTCGTTCTTGGACGGCCCCGAGGCCTGGCGAGGGCCCCCGGAGGCCGAAAGAGCGGCCAACGCCTGCTCCAGTCATTGTGCGGAGCGTCGGGTTCTCTAGGGATGTGTGTGTAGCTTTAGGTCGGGCATGTCCTCCTGCAGGCGGATGCTGGAAGTAAAACGAGCAAGCATCAACCAAACCAAGAAAAAACTCAAAAAGCGCCAAACATGGTCAAAATCGGGGATGGACAGACCCCCCTTTAGTAGAACGTGGTTTAGTGAAAACGACCTGAGGCCCAAACCTGGCGGGCGCAAGCCTGGGAAATAACGGCCACGGCGCCCTCTTAAGAACCGAAAACGGACGATTCACTGATCGACGTGCCACTGTTGGGGACTCTGTCCACCCCCGACAAAAAAGCGTCCCTAGGCCGTGCTTTGGCGATGCTTGGATACTCCAGATTTCGTAATAAAAGGGAGGGGGTCTCAACCCTCCCAGACGAGAAGTTTCAGACCCCCCCCCGTGGGAGAACCCTCCAAAACATCGTCCCCAGACCCCCCCAGGCCCTCCAAGATAGCCTGGAAGAGACCCCCCCCGATATGAGACCCCCCTCCCTTTATTACGAAATCTGGGGTACTCCTCCCCTGGAGGGACATGCCCGACGTCGGTGCAGCCCTCGCCGGCCGAGCTCCTGCAGGGGGCGGAGCCAGGCGCGCAGGCGCGCCGCGAGGGTGGGCTGCGCGGGCGCGCCGGAGGCCGCGGCCCGCTCCGGGCCCAGCGGCACGGACGCGAGCTCCTCCAGGGGCAGCGCCAGGGGGAGGGCTCTGTGCTTCTGTCTCGGGTCGGGCGAAAGGGGGGGATAGCAAAGGGGGGGTTTGAGAATCAGCTTACGTAGCTGATTTTCCCGGCGCCTCCCGGCGCCGGAGGCGGCTATGTATCGAGGAATGGGCCCCTCGGTGAGTCCGAAACCAGCTGCATGCAGCAAATTTCGTAACCCCCCCTTTCCCAATCCCCCCCTTTCGCCCGACCCGACTGTCGTCGCCACAGCGGGTCTTTTTGGCGAGGGGGAAGATGGTCGAGGTCTTCGGGTTCACTCGAACACAACCCCCCCGAAGAACAGGGCGATCACCCAGAACAAGTCCGAAGCAATGCCAGATCTTGGATGACAGCACCGGAACTCCACTGCTGCTTCGAGCACGCCAAACCACTGGCATCAACGCGGCCAAGGCCCTTTCCGACAGGGGGGAAGGGCAAGAGACGCGGACAGCCGATGAAGAAAAAGAGGGGAATGGAGAGAGAGAGAGAGAGAGAGAGACGGGGCAGCGCCAGGAGGGGGGCAAGTGCACTCGGCGGCGAGCCCTGGGGGGGACGTTTGGGGAGCTGCGGGCTCGAGGCTCGAGGCTCTCGGGCGGTCTCGGCGCTTCGGGAGGTCTCGAGCTCTCGAGGCTCGAGGCTCTCGAGTTTCGAGCCTCCCGCCGGTGTTCCAGCCTCGGGAGGCGCTCCAGCGGCTGCGCCTCGCCGAGGGCATCCTGGGGGTGCCTGGATCGCCCCAGACGGCCACTGGCGAGCCGAGTTACGACCGAAGAACGACAAGGCGTCCAAGAAGGAGACGGCCTTCTCAGAAGGCTCGGAAGCCCCCTGGCCTTCTGAGAAGTTTCCTTACCTTTCCTCGAAGACACAGGAAACCTCTCAGGAGGTGCGGGGGCTTCTGAGAAGTCCCGCCGCCTTCTGAGAAGGCCTTCGTCGCACTTCACCCCCTCGCTCGCCGCCGACGATAAGGATGCAAGGGCCTTGAAAGGCCATGTCGACATGTTGCGAGCGGAGCGCGGCCAGCGAAAGCGGCCAAGGATGGGCCGAAGGGGAAGAAAGCAAGGAGGACCTTGGAAAGTTGCTCATCCTACCTATGCGGGTTGGCTGTAAGTTGGAAGCAGCTCTTGGGAGGTCTTTGTCATCACGATTAGGGGCGCTCAAGCCCCATTAAGATGTCGCTTAACCACATTCAACCTGATTGAGCCCAGGATCAAGCGGAAATAAACCA
>CAUYUJ010019837.1:320975-335975 GCA_963575745.1 Prorocentrum cordatum | reverse complement strand
GGCGCAAGAGCTTTCGAATATTAACGGGCTTCAGTTGTGACGGTCTGGACATCAATCTAACTGCGAATGAATTGGAGTGTGAATGAGCCTCAGTAGTACGAGCGCGTCTCTGTGCATGAGCCTGGGGCCTCCTGGGGCCTCCTGAAACCTACTGGGGCTTCCTGGGGTCTCCAGGAGCCTCTTGGGACCTCCTGGGACCTCCTAGGAAGGTTTCGTGCCCCAGGGGAGGCGCAATCTATAGCAACAGACGTACATAAAACATTGCGGATTAGAGCCAGAGGAGAAGGGCAATATATAGGAACACGCGTAAAACACCAAGGACGCCTCCTACTCCTCCTACTTCTGGAGCTTCCTGGAGTAAACATAGAAACATAGGAACAAGGGAGGCCCAATACATAGGAACATGAGTAAAACATTTAGGATTGTGTACACAGGAGAAGGACCATCTATAGAAACATACGTAGAACATCAAAGAATCGTGCTCCAGGTGAGGCCCAATCGATAGGAGCATACGTAAAACACATGGGATTGGAGCCACTCCTGTTGCCTTCTGAGGCCTCCTGCTCCTGGGGCCTCTCGGGGCCTCCTGTTGCCTTCCGAGGCCTCCTGGCGCTTCCTGTTGTCTCCTGGGGTCTCCTGTGGTTTCCTGAGGCCTTCTGGAGCTTCCTGGGGCCTCCTGGAGCCTCTTGGGACATCCTGTGGCCTCTTGAGTCTTTCTGTGGCCTCCTGATGCCTCCTGGGACCTCATGTGGTCTCCTGGGGCCTCCTGGAGCCTGTTGGAGCCTCCTGTGGCATCCTGAGAAGAATCTGCGCCCACGAGCCTGGCCACCAAAACAAGCAAACCGATCGAGACATCCTCAAAATCTGGCCCACCTGGGGGGTGAAAATGAGCGCCTCGCTCGAGACATCCTCCAAATCTGCTCCGAAAGCGAAGGATGTTGGGCCCAGAAACAAGCAAACCGCCTGAGACATCCCCACAAAATGGCCGCGAACGAGCCCGTGCAACCACCCCTGGCGGCTCCCCTTAGGGGTGCTGAAATGAGCGCCTCGCTCGAGACATCCTCCAAATCTGCTCGAAAGCGAAGGATGTTGGGCACAGAAACAGGCAAACCGCCTGAGACATCCCCACAAAATGGCCGCGAACGAGCCCGTGCAACCACCCCTGGCGGCTCCCCTTAGGGGTGCTGAAATGAGCGCCTCGCTCGAGACATCCTCCAAATCTGCTCCGAAAGCGAAGGATGTTGGGCACAGAAACAGGCAAACCGCCTGAGACATCCCCACAAAATGGCCGCGAACGAGCCCGTGCAACCACCCCTGGCGGCTCCCCTTAGGGGTGCTGAAATGAGCGCCTCGCTCGAGACATCCTCCAAATCTGCTCCGAAAGCGAAGGATGTTGGGCACAGAAACAGGCAAACCGCCTGAGACATCCCCACAAAATGGCCGCGAACGAGCCCGTGCAACCACCCCTGGCGGCTCCCCTTAGGGGTGCTGAGTATGAGTAAGTCTGTGTATGAGTAAGTCTGTGTATGAGTAAGTCTGGGTATGAGTAGGTCTGTGTATGAGAAAGTCTGTGTATGTGTACGTCTGGGTATGAGTAAGTCTGAGTATGACTAATACTGTGTATGAGTAAGTCTGGGTATGAGTGAGTCTGTGTATGAGTACGTCTGGGTGTGAGTAAGTCTGTGTATGAGTAAGTCTGTGTATGAGTATGTCTGAGTGTGAGTAAGTCTGAGTATGAGTAGGTCTGAGTATGAGTAAGTCTGAGTATGAGTAAGTCTGTGTATGAGTAAGTCTGAGTATGAGCAAGTCTGAGTATGAGTAAGCCGACAGGAGGGGAGGAGAAAAGAGGAGGAGGAAGGAGGAGGAGTAGGAGGCGTCCAAGTAATAATATTCACTGCGTGGAGCTCCCCATATGTGCATCTACTCGCATGGACCTGTCCGCCGTGAATGTCTAGGCGCAAGAGCTTTCGAATATTAACGGGCTTCAGTTGTGACGGTCTGGACATCAATCTAACTGCGAATGAATTGGAGTGTGAATGAGCCTCAGTAGTACGAGCGCGTCTCTGTGCATGAGCCTGGGGCCTCCTGGGGCCTCCTGAAACCTACTGGCCTCTTGGGACCTCCTGGGACCTCCTAGGAAGGTTTCGTGCCCCAGGAGAGGCGCAATATATAGCAACAGACGTACATAAAACATTGCGGATTAGAGCCACAGGAGAAGGGCAATCTATAGGAACACGCGTAAAACACCAAGGACTCGTGCCCCAGGAGAGGCCCAATACATAGGAACATGAGTAAAACCTTTAGGATTGTGTACACAGGAGAAGGACCATCTATAGAAACATACGTAGAACATCAAAGAATCGTGCTCCAGGTGAGGCCCAATCGATAGGAGCATACGTAAAACACATGGGATTGGAGCCACTCCTGTTGCCTTCTGAGGCCTCCTGCTCCTGGGGCCTCTCGGGGCCTCCTGTTGCCTTCCGAGGCCTCCTGGCGCTTCCTGTTGCCTCCTGGGGCCTCCTGTGGTTTCCTGAGGCCTTCTGGAGCTTCCTGGGGCCTCCTGGAGCCTCTTGGGACATCCTGTGGCCTCTTGAGTCTTTCTGTGGCCTCCTGATGCCTCCTGGGACCTCATGTGGTCTCCTGGGGCCTCCTGGAGCCTGTTGGAGCCTCCTGTGGCATCCTGAGAAGAATCTGCGCCCACGAGCCTGGCCACCAAAACAAGCAAACCGATCGAGACATCCTCAAAATCTGGCCCACCTGGGGGGTGAAAATGAGCGCCTCGCTCGAGACATCCTCCAAATCTGCTCCGAAAGCGAAGGATGTTGGGCACAGAAACAGCAAACCGCCTGAGACATCCCCACAAAATGGCCGCGAACGAGCCCGTGCAACCACCCCTGGCGGCTCCCCTTAGGGGTGCTGAAATGAGCGCCTCGCTCGAGACATCCTCCAAATCTGCTCCGAAAGCGAAGGATGTTGGGCACAGAAACAGGCAAACCGCCTGAGACATCCCCACAAAATGGCCGCGAACGAGCCCGTGCAACCACCCCTGGCGGCTCCCCTTAGGGGTGCTGAAATGAGCGCCTCGCTCGAGACATCCTCCAAATCTGCTCCGAAAGCGAAGGATGTTGGGCACAGAAACAGGCAAACCGCCTGAGACATCCCCACAAAATGGCCGCGAACGAGCCCGTGCAACCACCCCTGGCGGCTCCCCTTAGGGGTGCTGAGTATGAGTAAGTCTGTGTATGAGTAAGTCTGTGTATGAGTAAGTCTGGGTATGAGTAGGTCTGTGTATGAGAAAGTCTGTGTATGTGTACGTCTGGGTATGAGTAAGTCTGAGTATGACTAATACTGTGTATGAGTAAGTCTGGGTATGAGTGAGTCTGTGTATGAGTACGTCTGGGTGTGAGTAAGTCTGTGTATGAGTAAGTCTGTGTATGAGTATGTCTGAGTGTGAGTAAGTCTGAGTATGAGTAGGTCTGAGTATGAGTAAGTCTGAGTATGAGTAAGTCTGTGTATGAGCAAGTCTGAGTATGAGTAAGTCCGACAGGAAGGGAGGAGAAAAGAGGAGGAGGAAGGAGGAGGAGTAGGAGGCGTCCAAGTAATAACAAGAACCCCATCTTAGGATATGGGGAACAAGAATAGGAGGCGTCCAAGTAATAACAAGAACCCCATCTTAGGATATGGGGAAATAGTCTGGGCACGCTCTTCCTTTTTTCCATGTTTGAACACTTCTGGGCTTTTCTATATTTGTCTCCCAAAAATCCGCCTGTAGGAGGACATGACCGACCTAAGCGTGGTGTCCGCCTGCGCCGCTGGCTCGCCCGGGAGGGCGCCGGAGGAGCGGCGGCGCCCTCGCGCGGCGGCGCCGCTCGTTGGCTCGCCCCGCGAGCGAGTCCTGGCGAGGCGCGCGGCGGACGCCACGCCACGGGCGAGCTCGGCAGCAAGTCGCGGCCTGGGAGCACTGCGTGTTCCCTCCTAGTGCCGTCATGCCCAGACCCCCTCGCTGGCTGCCCCGGGGGGGGACCTGATGCGCCCCATGCCCCGCTTCCGCCAGCCCGCGTGGCGCGTGAGGAGGAGCACGGAGAAGAAGGCCAGGGACGACAGTATGATGAGGAGGCCCTGCAGCCCGCCGAAGAAGCGGAACACGTAGCCGGAGGCGTTCCGGCACAGCGGGTTGACCTCGAACGTCGGGGGCGAGGGGGGGGGACGAGGCGAGCGTCCGAGTCGAGCGTCCCCCGATGGAGCATCGGCTCGTGCTCATCAGGCATGGCGCAGGAGCAAGACGAGGAGGGAAGGAGGGAGGAGGGAAGCGTGGAGGAGGCAAAGACGGAAGGAGGAGGAGATAAGGAGGGAAGCAGGAAGGAGGTGGGAGCGAGGAGGAGGAGGAGGAGAAACAGGGAAGGAGAAGGAGGGAAGGAGGGAAGGAGGGAAGGAGGAGAAGGGCGACGACGACGACGACGACGACAACGACGGCGACGACGACGACAACGACGGCGACGACGACAACAACGACGGCGACGACGACGACAACGACGGCAACCACGACGACAACGACGGCGGCGACGATGGGGGGGTCATAAACTCCTTAAACGCCCTGAACCCCACCTCTTCCCCACCTCCCCCATCCTTCCTCCCTCCCTCCATCCTCACCATCATCATCCTCCTAATCCTCCTCCTCATCATCATCATCATCATCATCATCATCAGCATCATCAGCATCATCATCATCATCATCATCATCATCATCATCATCATCATCAGCATCATCATCATCATCATCATTTTCAGATTCATCATCATCATCATCATCATCATCATCATCATCAGCATCATCATCATCATCATCCTTATTATCATCACCCTCCCCCATCCTTCCTCCATCGTCATCATCACCCTCCCCCATCATCATCATAATCATCATCATCAGCAGCATCATCATTCTTCCATCTCCCATCCTCCTCCTCCTCCTCCTCATCATCATCATCATCATCATCATCATCATCATCATCATCATCATCATCCCCCATCCTTCCTCCTTCCCTTTCCATCGCCCATCCTCCTCCTCATCATCATCATCCTCACCCTGCCCATGGCCCTCCCCATCCTGCTCCTCCTCCGCCTCCTCCGCCTCCTCCTCCTCCTCCTACTCCTCCTCCTCCTGCTCCTGCTCCTCCTCCTCCTGCTCCTCCTCCTCCTCCTCCTGCTCCTCCTCCTCCTCCTTATCCTCCTCCTCCTCTTGCCCGATGAGCCCAACCCCCGGCGGCGACACAGACGCTGGGAACATCGTGTCCTCTTCCTCCTCTTCACCCTCCTCCTCCTCTTCCTCCTCCTCCTCCTTATCCTCCTCCTCCTCATCCTCCGATATTATTATTTCGTCGGTTTCCTCCTCCTCCTCCTCCTCCTCCTCCTCCATATCTTCATCTTCATCCTCCTCCATGCTCTCCTGCACGCCAGTCCTCGTGTCGTCCTCACTCACTCCTCCCTCATCCTCATCATCAGCATCACCACCATCATCACCAACACCACCACCTCCATCAGCATCACCACCACCGCCACCACCACCATCATCATCATCAGCATCATCATCATCAGCATCATCATCATCATCATCATCATCATCAGCATCCTCATCATCAGCATCATCATCATCAGCACCATCAGCATCATCATCGGCAGCAGCATCAGCATCATCATCTGCAGCATCATCGTCGTCGTCATCATCAGCGTCATCATCGTCAACGTCATCAGCATTATCATCAGAAGCATCAGCATCATCATCATCGTCCTCCTCATCATCATCACATCATCATCATCATCATCATCATCATCATCATCATCATCATCATCATCATCATCACAATCGGCATCATCATGATCAGTATCATCAGCATCAGCATCATCAGCAGCAGCAGCATCACTAGCAGCAGCAGCAATATCATCAGCATCATCATCCGCATCATCAGCAGCATCATGATCATCAGCATCATCACCATCATCAGCATCATCAGATGTATCATCATCACCACTATCAGCATCATCGTCAGCATAATCGTTACTATCGTTATCGTGATCAGCATGATCGTCATCATCATCAGCATCATCATCATCATCACCATCATCATCATCATCATAATGGTCATCATAAGAATCATCATCATATCCAGCACCATCATCATCACCACCACCATCACCATCATCACCATCACCAGCATAATCATCGTCGTTGCCATTGCCAGCACATCACCACCATCACCATCATAGATATTTCCACCATCAACTGTGATTATCAACATCGTCCTCTTACCATGCACTCCTCTTCCCCTCCCTTCCTCCTCGTAAGCCTCTTGTCCCTCCCCCTCCTCATCCTGCCCTTCCCCCTCCCCCCTACACCAGAGGCGGCATGGGCACCATCAATCGGTGCAGCCATCCACCTCCCGCATCCTCCCCCTCCCCCTCCCCCCCCCCCGCGCAAACTCCCCTGCGCGCGAACTCCCCTGCGCGCGGCGGCGGCGGCGGCGGCGGCAACAACAACAACAACGACGACGACGACGGTGGCGACGACGACGACGACGCCGACGACGACGACGACGACGACACCGAAGAAGCCGGCGGCCACCTGCACGCTGGGGACGTTGGGCCCGCACCTCGGCTCTGCCGCCGCCGCCGGGTGCACCGCCGGCCACCGCCGCGGCGCGCGCGCACGCGCGGAGGCCCGCTCCTCGGCGCGCCCGCTCGACGCGCGCGGGAGGCCCGGGCCCGACGCGCAGCGTGCGGCGCCGGTGCACGGGCCCTCAGACGGCCCACCAGAGCAGGACGAAGACGATGTCATGAGGGGGGTCGGCTCGGAATGCGCCCCAAGATGTCCAGAGTGTCTCGCGGCCCTCGTTGCTGCAGCCCGTCTGGGGGGCATGAGGGAATCTTGGAAAGCCTGGGTGTCTTGAACATTCTCGCAACAAATCATGATCATGACCTCTTGCTCCCGTGAAGGAGGGCCCCGAATCGTCCAAGGATACTTTAATCCCTGGCACGGAACACCCGAGCTGGTCGCGCTTGAAGCGCGCGGCCCACCTCCGAGGAGGGTGCCCAGGAGTGCCTGCATGAATTCACACGCAGTCGGCCCATACAGCCTCAGGCCAGAGCCAGAGAACAGCGGCGGCTCACGTAGCCCAGAGCCGCCGCAGCTGCATGGGACTCTCTGGTAGCCAGCCAGAGAACACGGGCGCCGGCGCCACACCCACTTGCCCGCCGGCCCAACGAAGCAATGGATTACCCACAGCAGCGATGGGACTGTAGTTCCCCATCACCTCCAGACGTTAGGAGGCCCCCGTAAGGTAACTCCGTTTGAAGGAGCCCTTCCAGGGTGGATCAGGGAGCCGCATCCTACACTCGACTGGCTAGGCCGAGCGGCAAGAGTCTCTCCCCAAGCTGCGTCCAGCAAGGGTGACGATCGGGCTGCTACCCGCCTGTTCTCGAGAGACGGCCGAAGCCCTCTGTGGCACAGGTGCCGAATCATCCAAAGGACCGCTCCGAGACGCCCAGGATGGCGTCAAGAGGGCCCAAGAAGCTTCCAGGACGCCACAAGAGGCCCCCCCAGAAGGGCCCCCAGAGGCCACAAATCATCAATGCTCCTTAGGCTTGGGAAGGGTTTCACCGTTCTAGCCTTTTCGGGCTTCCAGCGCTCCGAGACGTCCCAAGAGGCCGCTAAGATCGCTCCAAGAAGGCCCCAATGGCCGCGGTGGACGGCGATCAGTCGGGCCAAGACGTGAAGGCGCGCCGCACACGCCCGAGCCGCCCGTGCCATGCCAGCGTCCCCACTCCGACCTGCTTACGGCCGACCCAGACGTCGCAATTTTTTCACAACGTCGACCCCCAGAGGTCTGGAACCCTCCCCCGGGATCGGTTTCTTATCCTGAGTCGTTTTTGTTGATGGTCCCAGGGCCCGGTAAGGGCCCTCTGAGGCCGAGAATAGCGAAACAAAAACCCGTCTGGATCTTTTTGAACAACGCGAGGGGGTCTGGGGAGCACTGCATCTTGCTGGCAACCGCCTCGCGAAGGCCTGCCGACCGCGCGCGGAGCTCCTCACCGAGCCTCGTCGGCGCGCCGCGACGGGGGGCTCGGAGCGCCATCGACGCGCGGCTCCTGCCACAGGAGTCGAGGTTCGGGTCTGTCGGCGGACGTGGCGCCCCCCCCGGCGCTCATCGAGAGGTCCGGAGCAGCCTCGGGCCCGATGGTCGAGGGCCGATGGTCGAGGGCAAATGGTCGAGGGCCGATGGTCGAGGCTCGAGGCTCGAGGGCGTGAGGCTCGAGGGGCGAGGATCGAGGGGCGAGGATGAAGGGTCGAGGATCGAGGCTCCAGGAGAGAGAACCGAGGAGGATCGAAGGGATCGAAGATGGATGGCCCAGGATCCAGACTGGACGTCTTGACCCTTTCGGGACCTCTGGAAGCCTCCGGAAGCCTCCAGAGGCATCCAGACTCGGCGCCGCGACACAAAATCGCGGCGGCCCTCGTGCTCTCGCCGTGCTTCCGCCCATGCCTACTCTTGTTCCTCCTTGTCCTCCTCCTCCTCCTCCTCCTCCTCCTCCTCCTCCTCCTCCTCCTCCTCCTCCTCCTCCTCCTCCTCCTCCTCCTCCTCCTCCTCCTCCCCTCCTCCTCCTCCTACTCCTCCTCCTCCTCCTCCTACTCCTCCTCCTTCCTCCTTCCTCCTCCTTCCTCATCCTCCTCCTCCTCCTCCTCCTCCTCCTCCTCCTCCTCCTCCTCTCCTCCTCCTCTCCTCTCCTCCCCCCTCTCCTCCTCCTCCTCCTCCTCCTCCTCCTCCCTCCCTCCTCCTTCATCCTCCTCCTCCTCCTCCTCCTCCTCTGCTCCTCCTCTCCTCCTCCTCCTCCTCCTCCTCCTCCTCCTCCTCCTCCTCCTCCTCCATCCTCCTCCCTCCTCCTCCCTCCTCCTCTCCTCCTCCTCCTCCTCCTCCTCCTCCTCCTCCTCCTCCTCCTCCGTCCTCCCCAGGCCCGTGGGGCGGTGGAAAACCGCTGTCCTTTGGGTGGCGTGGGGAGGTTGGGGAGCGAGAGGGGGTGGGTTTGGGGCGCGTGGGGGGGCGGGCAGGGGGCGTCGGGCAGGTTGGCACGGGGGGGGCGGCTTATTGAAGGATGTGGAGTGGCTGCGTCCGAGGGGGGGGCCCTCCTGTTTTTGGAAGGGGCGGGAAGGCGGACTCCGACGTCTTCTGCCTCTTGCTGTCCCGTGTGGAGCCCTCGTGGCCACGGCTGGACGCACCCAGAAAACTCGCCGGGCTGGCGTACAGGGGGGGCCCGGGGACTGCCCCTGAGCGAAGCTGGACGGGACCCCCCAGACCTCCAGGCGGCGCGAGAAAGGTCACGACGGGCGCCGTTTCCGCGATCGGGGGAGGGAGCGGGGGGGGGCACGAGGAGTAGGAGGAGGGAGGGGGAGAAAGAGGTTGGAACAAGAGAAGGAGACAGGAGGATCATAGAGGAGGATAGAGAAGGATAGAGGAGGAGGAGGAGGAGGAGGAGGAGGAGGAGGCAACGCTCAAGAGAACTTTCATGCCACGAACTTCCAAGTTCCAGGAGGAGGCGGAGAAGGATGAAACAAGCGGTGGATAATTACGAGGAAGAGGAGGTAGGAGGAGGATCGGAGTAGACCTCTGCAAAAAATTCTAAGCATGGAGCCACTGCCGAAACAATTGTGTCCTGGGCCCCTGAGACTCGCTACGAACGATTCGCGTTGACAGGCCAGCCACGTGGATGGGGTTCAGTGAGGAAGCCGCAGCGGAAGAGGACCGGGGACCCCTCGCGAGCCGCGCCCGCGTGCCGAACGCTTGCTTCTCGGGGCGAGGGCGCCACCTCTCCGCCCTTCCTGCCCCCCCTTCTCCCCAGCCGCCTCGTACCGTTGCCCCTCCCTGCTCCCAGTTCCCCCTCCCTCCCTCCTCTCCTCCTCCCAATTCCACTCACCAGCTCCTCCCCTTTCCTCTCCCCACCTCCACCCCCCCACCTCCCCCCCCTCTCCATCCGTCCGTTATCCTCCTGCCTCCCCCCCTTTCCTCCTCCCCGCTCCCCGTCCCTCCCCTTCCACCCTCCCTCCCTTCGCCCCCCCCCCCCGACCCCACCCCTCGCCAATGCGCCTCGACGACAGCCCACACCTTGCGAGGCAGCTAGGGCCCACACTTGAATGGGCACGTGGCGTTTGGCCAGCCTTCGGTGGTGTATCCGCTGGGCCCGCTGGCTGGGGCTCTACGCTCCTCCCTCCCTTCCTCCCTCCCTCCCTTTTCTTATCCCTCCGCCTTTCCCTGCCTCCTCCTCTTCCTCATCCTCCTCCTCTCCTCCTCCTCCTCCTCCTCCTCTTCATCATCATCATCAGCATCATCAGCATCATCATCATCATCATCATCAGCAGCAGCAGCCGCATCAGATTCATCATCATCATCATGATCATCATAATCATCAGCATCATCATCATCATCATCATCATCATCATCATCATCATCAGCATCAGCATCACCATCACCATCATCGTCATCCTCATCTCCATCCTCATCCTCATCCTCATCACCACCAGCAGCAGCAGCATCAGCAGCAGCAGCAGCTGCATCATCATCATCATCATGAGCAGCAGCATAATCATCATCGTCATCGTCATCAGCAGCATCATCATCGTTATCAGCAGCATCATCATCGTCATCAGCAGCAGCATCATGATGTCGTCATCATCAGATTCCCTCTCCTCCTCTTCTTTCTCCTCTTCCCCCCTTCCGTCCTCATCATGGTATACCTCCTCATCATCACCATCATCACTCTCAGTGTCCTCCTCCTACGCATCAGCATCCTCCTTAATATCATCATCAGCAGCATCATCAGCATCATCATCATCATCATCACCATCATCATCAACAGCAGTAGAGCGGCAACATCAGCATCAGCATCAGCAACAGCATCAGCAGCATCAGCAGCAGCAGCAGTAGCAGTATCATCATCATCATCAGCATCATCAGCAGCAGCATCATCATCATCCTCGTCATCGACCTCGTCCTCGTCCTCATCTTCATCCTCACCCTCATCATCATCCTCATCCCCCTCAACAGCAACCCTTTTCCTTATAAACGATTCATCCCTGTCGCACCCAGAGGCGTGTCGGTAGGGCGAGCACTTCCTCACCATGTAGGGTCCTTAGGCTGAAAGTTTGCCAGACACTCACAGATGGAATGCGGGCCGTTTTCACAGTGTGGCTCTCGCCTTAGCGACGCGCACATTCGTCCTAAGAAGCTGCAAGAGCTTCACGGATGGAGGGCGATACCTTTTCGAGACGTAGCTCGCACCTCAGCGCCGCGCACACTCGTCCTAAGAGTTTACAACAGGTTCAAGGATTCTCACGGCGGGCGGGCGTCCAGAACTAACTGGTGTTTTGGCACGATGTGAACTGTCAGGGTGCGACGGTTAAACTGATTCGCTGTGCTAAGTCCCAGGAATGGTGTCCTGGCACGGTTCAGGATCGTCACGACGCAGCAGTAACGCTGATTCGCGACGTTGAAGTCTCAAGAATGGTGTTCTGGCATGGTTCAGGATTTTCCGACGGTTGTCTTCCAGCGTGGCACTTCCCTCGTTGAAAATGAATCCGTCTAGGGACCTACGAAGAAGAAACTTGGATGGAGGGTGTATGGCAACATCGTTGACGAGTCTTGGGTCTACACTGGTCCTCCTCCTCGACATCATCATCCTCCGCATCCTCCTCATTATCATCATCAGCAATATCATCATCTTCTTCGACAAACATCATCATCACCATGATCATCGGCATCATCATATCATCCCCCTCCTGCACCCTCATCAGTTCAGAGTGCTCCTCGGCACCATAATCAGAATCGAATCATCATCATCATCACAACAACCACCACCACCATCATCATCAAAATCGTTATCACCCTCATTACTCATTATCATCATCAGCAGCAGCATCATCAACATCATCAGTATCATCATGATCATCATCATCATCATCATCATCATCATCATCAGCATCATCATCATCATCATCATCATCATCATCATCATCATCATCATCATCATCATCATCATCATCATCATCATCATCATCGTCATCTTCACCGTCACCATCACCATCACCATCACCATCCTCCTCTCTCCCCCCTCTCTACTCTTCCCCCGTCTCCTTTGTCATCATCCTGCCTCATCGTCATCCTCGCGCTCCTCCTTCCTTTATCCCTCATCCATGTGTCTCCTCAGGCTCCTCCCCCTTCGCCATCCTCTGGCGAGCCCCTTTGTGATGAAGCACCGCTGCTGCAGCAAACGATATCCTCCTGCCCGCGCTGCTGCGTGCCGTCGCTCTCTCGGCAGACATCGCAGAGCACGGCGGAGTAGGGCCGAATGGCTTTGCCCATGGAACGCTGAAGCCCGACGAGAGTCAAGCAATGACAGGCCGACCATCGAACGTCGAGACAAAAAGGGCCGACCGGAGGGGGGGGAGGAAGATGAAGGGGAATACGAAAATAGGGAGGGTGCAGAGGCTGCCCCGACAATGATGATCGGCGGTCGCAAACGGAAGCCCAAGGCGGCCGAACGGACCCTGATGATTGATGATAGCTGATGGCGGGACCTCTGGCTTTCGGAGCATCCTGTGTGCGACGCCCGCCCAACCGAAACCACACTTTCACCGTCTATGTGTGATCAACACCTCCCTCCCACCCTTCCTGCTGCGACCAACTCTCCTCGGAGAGCGGCAGGCCAGCGGCCAGCGCGAACACAACAAACTGACCTGGCCCCACCGACTTCTCTGCCCGAACGCGCGATTTCTGCCCAACAGATGTCTGTCGCACAATTTCGCCCAACCACACGACGTCCCACGAATGGAGCAATGCTCAGCCCTCTGGTGGGGTACTGCGTCAGGGCCTGCAGCGTCGGGAGACTGGAGGGTCTGGCGCGAGCCGCACGAATATTGCCTCCTCAGGCTTATTGTTACAGTCCAGGCACTTCGCGTTGCCGCCAGTGGAGTACCTGCCAGCGGGGCACTGCTCGCACAGCATGCCGTACCTGCCGCCCTGACCGCGCCTGCTTTCTCTTCGACAAGAACAGACTCCCAGATGCATCAGAAAATCCCAACATCGTACTCACGACCCCTCAAACAACTGTCCCGATTTTGATACGTTTTCGGTCAGCGCTATTCCCAGCACAGCACTGAATATATCGGCCCGTTTGGGTTTCCACGCAGGCTCCTGTGCAGCTCCATATTTCCAGCAAGCAATGCCCCTGAACGATTTCACAACTTATAACTGGCTAAAACGCACTTACTTACGTTGTTAAAGAGCGCTGTCCGGGTCAGACGGGGTCCTCGAACTCTCCTGACGCAAATGATACTGTATACTACGAAACTGCGACTGCCGTGATACGGCATCATATGATAAACTGTGCTGTTCTTGTGGTACGATGTGATAATGGTATGCTACACCATGCTACGCCACGCGGGGCACGAAAGTCAACGCAACGATAATGGAAATAGCAAATGGTATGGTGTACGCCATGCGAAAGCGATGCTATGGACTAGCATGCTATGGGACGCAATCATAGAATGCGCGTGCTGTGCTCCACCATAACATGACACATTGCGATGTGGCGGCCGCCGTTCAGTACATTGAGGTATGTTACAACACAGTTGCAGCATCAATGCTCTGCAGAGCATCGCAAATGCATGCACTGGAATGTAAAGCATGTTCAAAGCGAAAGGTCGCACTGGAACAGAAACAAGACACCTCTGATTGGAACCATGACAGGGTTACTGCACTGGTCGTCATGACAGTCACGACGGACCCGACCCGCCCGCGACCACGACCCACGACGCGATCCACCCGCACGACCCACGATCTGCCCGCGCCTTGAAAATTGCACGGGTCGAGAAAATGGCGACAATGGCGAGAGGCCAAGCAGGTAGGGGAGTAAGAATCGAGACGGAAAAAAAAAAACTGCCAGGGATCTCGAACTGCCAAGGCTCCCCCGCGCCCAGCCCACGATACCCTGGCCCGCGCTTGGATCACAACGCACGGCTCGCACTTGTGTTCGGTCCTTCCGGGGATACGGCTGTGCATGTTGTGCTTGTGTTTGCTCTCTCTCTCTCTCTTTCTCTCTCTCTCTCTCTTTTTTCTCGGTCCAATCATGAATACCCTCCGCCGCCAGCGCCGCCGCCCGCGGCCTGCCTCGCCCTCAGCCAGGGCGCCCTCTCTCTCTCTCTCTCTCTCTCTCTCTCTCTCCCCGCCCCCCCGAGCGATGCATGAGGATCGGCTCGTGCGGGGGGCATTGCCGTGAGGCCGACGGCGGCCCACCTTCTTCCGCGTCGCACACGGTGGCTCCTCCTGCACAGTGTGGGCCACTCACCATCGAACGGAGCTTGTTGTTCTATCTCCCCGGCAATGTAGCCGAAGACACTGTGAAGTCTAATCCGCACCTGCGGTGGATTAGGACCCACCGAAATTGCTCCGCAGAAAAAGACTGGTTGCTGAAAACTTGACCCCCTTGGCACAAACGCAGGCATGAAAACTGAAACTCGCGCAACCCCAATAGGGGGTATCAACTTTGCTGAAGGCGTGCATGTGCAATGCAACGCAATGAAGTGTCCGGCAATGGTGCACTATGCAATGCAAAGCATAGCACAGCAAAGCCCGCCAACAAAAACCAAACAACGCTTCTCTTCAAACAAGCAAAATGCTCCGAAACATGCCAATCCAAGAAAACTGCACAAAACCAGCAACAGCGCCTCAAAACAATGAGACCAAAACAAAACAGGATCTGACCAAAAAGAAAATCGAAGACGAGGCCTGTAAACGACCGCTGCTAGCGAACACATCTCACCATCAGTCAGCGCCAAATAAAAAATTAAATGCCAGGAAAACTTGCACTGTGGCAAAAAAGCGGCCAAAAAGCGGGAGTAAACAAAAACGAGCACCACTAACTTGAAACTTCTGGAAGGCAGCAAACCCGCCCGAGTCACGG
>CAUYUJ010019837.1:280975-315975 GCA_963575745.1 Prorocentrum cordatum | reverse complement strand
TGGGCCGTCTTGGTGGCCATCCAGGGGCCGTCTTGGACGGGAAACGCCATGATAGCCATATGTTTCGTACGGCCAGCGGGTAGGGCTGAGACCCACCCAGGGCTGAGACCCACCTGGGGTTCTTTAGCACCCCAAGCGCATCTGTCATGAATCACCAGGGGGCGGCGGAGTTAATGGTAGTTGGCCTGTCCCGCCGACGTGCCTGGTTCGTGGATTAGGGGCGTTTTGGAGGCCGTCTGGGGTGTCTTAAAAGTTTTTTGGAGCTTCCAGGAGCCTCCTGGGGGCTTAGTCGGAGCCTCCAACGCATCTTGGGTGCCTGGGCTCGGGCCGGCCCCCGCAGCTTTGGGAGGGGACTTTTGGGCCCTTTTTGGGGGCCGCCTCGATGCTGGGAGCGGGGTGGTTGACCCTTCGCGAGCTGCAATAGGGGTCGCTTGCCCCCCCCGTGATGGTTCCAACATGGCGCGATGGCGCGATGGCTTCGAAATTCGCACAAACGCATTATGTTGGTCCAGGATGGCCACGAGAACGGCTCCGAGAAATCTGCAGTGGCCACCACATGGCTCGTAGCGGCCCAAGGCTGCGCCCCTCTCAAGGCCCAAGGACAGCTTCAAAAGGGCTGGACTCCGAAGCTAGGCTTCCAATTGAGGACCTTTCCTTTTCGTTGACGGCCTCTTGGATGGTCCTAAGACTGCCGGGAATACTCCCCAACGGGCCCCAGGAGAGCCCCAAATGCCTCCCCACCCGCCCAAAAGCTTCCAAACCGGCGCCACAACGGCCCCGAAAAATTTGACCCTGGCAACTCCCACCTTCGGCTCACGGGTGCACCCCCTGTTTTGATGCCGATATAAACTGATCCAATTCCCTGCGTACGGCAAGTCGCCGAATAATATTTCCTGAGCAAGCTGACCGGATAAACGAACAACGTAACGTCAATATTGTTCCTTCCAGCGTCTAACGGGTGCCCCGAAGCATGAAGAAGAACACCGCCCTGGACACATATGTATCCTTTCGCAAGAACAGGCATTCCAACGAGCTTTTCGCCACTCTTTTTAAACCACGGTGCTGCGTGGGTAGGTGTGCATTTCTTTTGTCTGCACCGGAGACTAGCCATGCATTGGCACAAAGCATGTGTAGGACCTCGAACGAAACATGTAGTCAAGACCACGTAAGAAATGCGAAGGACAATGCTGCAGACTTGCGCGTCGGGAATCGATCTCCAAATGCCGTGGAACATATGCAGAACGGAACTGGCGCACATTATATGATGACAGACTCCCCGTAACGCTACGATTGTTGAAATGCGTTCGGCGACCCCGCGGTAATTGTCTTTCTGCGAGCCTGTTGCCGACTTAGTAACGAAACCACATTGAAAGTCTAGCCACGGAAATAGACATAATGGATCATCAATGCCGCAACTGTTAAAATGTTTTGTTGCCCGAGAATGGGCCAACAATACCCCGTACCTGAACACGTGCCCTCACTTTCGGGTAACCCGTTATACGCGTATTGCAAGCTGTTTCGAACAGATGTTGCATAATGCGGCCGCTGCTACACACTCCTGCCTTGGAGCCGACAGCCCGAGCGTGGCAAGGAAATCCCACCAGCCCTCTGGGCGTAGGTGGTCTAGGGTGTTTCCTCTTCCACCCCCTTCTTCCCCTTCGTGGAGGGGTTTACCCCTCCCGCGACCCCCTCCCCTGGACCTGGACGGGGCGTTCCGCGAGCGGTCGGAACGTCTACGATGTCCCAAGTTGGCTCCAACAGGGCCTCAGAGAGCCCAATATTGCCTCGAAGATGGCTCAAGATGGCGCAAGATGCCTCGAGACGGCCCCCAAGATGCCCCAAGACGGCTCCAAGTGGCCAAAAGAGCTCCCCAAGGAGGCCCCGAGGAAATGAAACTCCTTCAAACAACATTAAACAACATGTTTCTGGGTTTCCCACCTTTTCGCTTCCGATGGCCTTCCGAGGCTTCAAGATGACTCCAACATAGCATGAGGGGCTCAAGAGAGCCCCAAGACGACCCCAAGAGCGATCCAAAGCGCTCCATGAGCGCCCCAAGAGCGCTCCAAGAGGCGACTTTAGGGGCTCCCGAAGGGCAAGGCTAATTAGGGAACCCCCCTTCTTTGATCGATCTCCCCCAAAATGGCCCCAAGAGCGTTCCCAAGGCTCCAACATGCGTCCCAAGAGGGCCAACAGAGGCGCCCAGACGGCCCCAAGAGGCGTCCAAGACGCCTCCAAGAGGCTCACAAGAGACCCCAAGAGGCCTCAAGAGGATCCCTGAGGCACCCCAGACGCTCAAAGATCTCCCTGGGCCCGCCAAAAAGCCACCCTGACGTCCCAATCAGCCTCCAAAAAAGCTTCCGAGGAGACTCCGAGAGGCATTCAATACGCTTATGGTTCTTCTGCTCGCCCTTTTCCTCCACCTCAGACTGACAATAGCTCCCCCGCGAATCATGTTTGGATGGGCCAAGCACGCCCCAAGACGCCCCACAACGACAAGACATCCATATGTGTATTGTGTAGTTCTGTTTCTCTACATGCTTACATACTTCCCTTATCGTGACACTTCGCCTGGGCATCGGTTATGGATGGGCTGGTGGGGATACTTTTAGTCAGCGGCCGCAGGCGAGCGCGCCAGCGGCGGGTCCAGTCAAAGCGGGGCACGCAACGACGAATGGCTGGTGAGGACACTGGAAGCGCCAACAATTGTCATCATGAACTTTCTTCGCGCCATGCATTATGAACTCGAACGGATTCCTTTTTTGTAACCTGGAGGTATATGTTGCGGGTTGCAAGCCGCGCCTGGTGTCCCAGGCGAAGCTGTCGCTCTACTCGCCGACTTAGCACCTTTCTGCAATTTCACCACACCTGATACGTCCATGTCTGCGTGCCCGCGAAGGGGCACTCATCTTCCAATTGCGGAAGCCCTGCTGTACGTCTCCTGATGCTTCCCTGCCGCTCCCTCCCCGAGTCTCTCTGCAAACCTCGCCCGACCACTGCCCGGGGGCACAGGCCAGGTCGGCACTCCTGCGTCGGGCGGCGAAAGAAAAAGAAACGATGGGAGCTGCAGAAGCGACCAGCATGACCACAGACACGGACAGGAACAGGAGGAGCAGGACCAGAAGCAGAAACGTGACCAGGAAGGGCAGGAGCACGAGCAAAGGGGGGAGGAACAGGAGGAGGAGGAGGAGGAGGAGGAGGAGGAGAAGGAGGAGGAGGACCAGGAGGAGGAGGATGATGATGATGATGATGACGAGGAGGAGGAGGAGGAGGAGGAGATCACGAGGCAAGGCCAGAAGTAGAAGTATGAGCATACCACAAGATAGTGGCGATGGATGGGTACTCTGGGATCTCGCAAGAAGTGGATTGTCAGCTGAGAGAGTAGGATGCCCCATTCCTTCGTGTGACGAGGACCGTGCCAGGGTCTGGCGCTTCGTGGGTGTACTTCGCGTGCGCTGCCCTCAGCGGTGTGGCCGCCGAGAGGGCTCGGTGCTGCCCTTTCAACCATCACGAGATGCCCAAGCAGCAGCACTCCTGCAGGTACCGTCAGCGTCCCCGCTTGTCTGGATCGCTCCTGGGCGCTGCCTGTGCAGTTAGCTGTACAGACCTACGTTCTGACTCGACGTTCCAACTGATCTGCCCACATTGGTGCACGCGACTCACTGGCGCGCGGCATCTGCAGCCTGTCAGGACTCATGTGTCGCTGCCGATGCCAGCACGTGATTGCACCGAGTCTGCAGTTGGCACCGTAGCCTTCAACACAAGGCGCAGAATAGCCAAGGGGGATGATGATGATGAAGACGAGGATGATGATGATGAAGAGGAGGGATGAGGATGATGAAGAGGAGGGGGGAGGCGGAGGAGGAGGAGGAGGAGGACGAGGAGGAGAAGGAGAAGGAGAAGAAGAGGAGGACGAGGAGTCGCGGCAACGGCATGCTGCAACTAGACCACCGACAGAAGCGGCGTGCCGTGTGGTCTGCAGAGACGGTGGGGACCGCGCGTGCGCCAGAAGATGTGCTCGATTCGGGAAACGTGGTGGCCACGCAAGAGCGAAGGAGCGACGGAGCGGAGCGACACCAATCTTGGCACAGACAGGAAATCACCGGACACGGCTGGACGAACTGGATGCCAGCAACGGGAGGTGCAGGCGGCCCAGCAGCACGCAAGATAATCATGATCAGAAGCGCCGCGTAAGGGCCCCAAGACTGCGCAAGAGGGCCACGAGAGCCTTCCAAGACGGCCGCCACATCGCTCCCATACGTAGACCTTCCCTCCTCCTCTCGCTCCCTCCTCCTGCGCCTTTGCCCCTCCTCCTTTTCCTCCCCCTCCTCCTCCTCCTCCTCCTCCTCCTCCTCCTCGTCGCCATCCTCTACTCCCTCTTGGGCAGGTGCGCTCCGACCTCGCCACCTCCCCGTATTTCCTGCCCTGCCTGCGTGGGCGCCGAAGAAACACGACAAGCACGACAAGAAAGGTTGAGGGTTACCCATGGGAGAAGGACGATGAGCTGAAGGCCAGGCTCCAGGAGCTGGTGGGCGAGCGGTCTAATGCGCATGAGAGTCTCGTGAGCCAGAAGGCGCTACAGCAGCTGGGATTGAGCCTCCTCCTCCTCCTCCTCCTCCTCCTGCTCCTGCTCTTGCTCTTGCTCTTGCTCTTGCTCTTGCTCTTGCTCTTGCTCTTGCTCTTGCTCCTCCTCTCCTCTCCTCTCCTCTCCTCTCCTCTCCTCTCCTCTTCTCTCCTCTTCTCTTCTCTTCTCTTCACTCCTCTCCTCTTCTCTCCTCTCCTCCTCCTCCTCCTCCTCCTCCTCCTCCTCCTCCTCCTCCTCCTCTTCCTCCTCCTCCTCTCTCCTCCTTCTTCCTCCCCCCTTGCTCCTCCTCTCCTCCTTCCTTCCTCCTTCTCCTCCTTCTTTTCCTCCTCCTTTTTCTCTTTCTCCTTCTTCTCTAGTTTTGCTCCGCGGCCGCATGCGAGGGGCAGCGCGGCGTCCAAGAGCGGCCAGAGGCGCGGGCGCGCCGACAAATCTCCTCCTCCTCCTCCTCCTTCTCCTCCTCCTCCTCTTCCTCCTCCTCCCTCCGCCGCCGCCGCCGCCTCCTCCTCCTTCTCCTCCTCCTCCTCCTCCTCCTCGTCAACTCCCCGCCTGGCCCCTCCGCCCCGGCGGGCGGCGGGGTCCGTGAGGGACAGCGCCTTGCCGGCCTTGCCAAACGTCAGGTTCAGGCCGTTGGGCGGCACGAAGCCCTCCGCGGGGGCGCTCCGCTCCCGGCCTCCGACCCGCCCGCCCTCCGCACCGCACCGCATCGGCGCCAAGGCAGACCCCCAGGGCCATATACAGTCAACCCGTCTCACAAGGACGCGCGAACAGGAGGAGGAGGAGGAGGAGGAGGAGGAGGAGGAGGAGGAGGAGGAGGAGGAGGAGGAGGAGGAGGAGGAGGAGGAGGAGGAGGAGGAAAGGGAGCATGGAAGACCTGGGAAAAGCCCTGGGGTCTCAGGGCCTCTGGAGGCATGCCGACATTTTGCGAGCGGGGCGCGGCCAGCGAAAGCGGCCATGGATGGACCAGGGAGGCAAGGACGCACGGGTACCCTTGGGACGGTTGCCCATCCTTACTATGCGGGTTGACTGTAGAGGCAGTCTGCATCTCCCCCCGTGCGTCAAAGTTGAACACACACCGAGCCGTATGCGGATGACATCACATACCATGTCTTCGTGCACCCCCTGAGTCTATGCGTCGAATCGCAGCGTACCCCGCGCGCGCGGATCAACAACATGCATGTCCACCACGTCAAAGCGAGACTGGGACCGCAATGCCGTAATAAAGTCGTGTCATCGATGCACCATGGCCACGCGTGGCCGCAAAATACTCGTGACTGACAGGATCTGGGAAACCAGCTGTGAAGCAGTGTCGAGACACCCCTGCCACCTTCAGGAGTTCGTCTGTACTCTACAATTTTAGCTAAGCTGTTATGGCAAGTCCGTGCGCTGGCCCCAAGGTGCAGTATTGCTCCTCCTCATCATCCGAGCCTCGCAGTCGCTCAACATTCCCCCGCCGTTGTACTTGGGGAGAAGACTGTGGAACACGGACGGGGACAAAGGCACGTCGCCGCTGCCATACTGCAGGCCGATGAAGCCTCCGGGATGCAAGGTGGAGACAACTTGCGAGGCGAAACGAGAGAGGAGGGAGGGAGGAAGAGGGAAGGAGAGGAGAGGAAGAAGGAGAGGAGGGAGAGGGAAGAGAGACAGGCTAGGCGCCCTCGCGCCAGATCTGACCTCTTGCCCCTCCCACCCATTCCTTCCAATTGCGCTGATTTTTCTATATCCGCCGACGGGTGTCATAGCGGACCTGGAACCCCCCCACAGACCCCATCGTATAATTCGCAATTCGAAAAAAGAGGAGAAGGAGCAGGTGAGAGGAAGAATATGCTGACGGAGGCAGACGTGGAGGATCAACCGCAGGAACAGAAGCAGAAGCGGGAACAGTAGGAGGACCAGGGGAAGGCGGAGGAGGGGAAGGGATCGGGGCGACGTCGACGAGGAACGACTCGAATCCAGACTTGTGGCCCGTGCTGGGAAGGCGCCGATCCCAAAACGAGGCCACCGCTGCAGCGGAATCACCATCTTGAAACATCGAAAACGGTCCGATTGAACGAACAATTTGTTAGACTACCTTTTGACCTTTTTGTACGCCTATCACAACGTGCGGGAGAGACGGGCCTCCCGCTCGGACAGGATCTGGGGAGAGAAGAAATCCATATTAATATTGAGTATCTGTCCAATTGATGTGGAAGCGATGTAATGAGAGGGATATGTCTGGGAATAAAGGGTGGGGGAGGCCAGATGTGTGGGAGTGTGAGGCGGCTAGAGGGAGAGAGCGTGAGCGAGAGAGAGAGAGAGAGAGAGCGAGAGAGAAATCCGCCGACCCTGTCGGCGTGTGGCGCCGACCTGTCGGCGTGTGGAAGACGCATCCTGGTGTCGTCGTCTTGCGTGGATCACCGTCGTCGTCGTCGTCATCGTCGTCGCCCGAAATAAAAGAAAATGGAACACGAAACATACGTAAATCGTAGTCGTGGCGAAGCCCCTCCCTAACCTCCCCCCCACCGGGGGGGGTGCGGGGGTGGGGGGTGGGGTGGGGGGGCAGATACGCATCCCCCCCGGGTGACCCTCTCCTCCCTCTCCCCCTCCCCCTCCCCCTCCCCCTCCTCCTCCTCCTCCTCCCCTCCTCCTCCTCCTCCTCCCTCCTCCTCCTCCCCCCTCCCCCCTCCTCCTCCCCCCTCCTCCTCCTCCTCCTCCTCCTTCTCCTCCTCCTCCTCCTCCCTCCTCCTCCTCCTCCTCCTCCTCCTTCCTCCTCCGCCTCCTCCTCCGCCTCCTCCTCCGCCTCCTCCTCCGCCACGTCTTCATTTGCCTCCGACGTCTGATCACGCATCCCGTCACCCTCGAGGGCCGATGTATCCAGGGTCGGCGGCACTGGCCGTAAGGCCTTCGCAATCTACCAATGCATGCATGTATATATATATATAGATATATACACATGCACATGCACATACACACTACACACACGCATACACATATATACATATATATACATACTAAGGAATATAACTACCTATATACCATCATTCATTTATGTATGTATACATAGAGAGAGAGGGTAAACAAGGTACATGTACTTGTATATGTATTCAAGACGTGTGCACATATCTTTCTCTCTATATATATACACATAAAAATAGAGAGGAAACACAGCGGTCGGGACATATACTTTATACATATATATATATACATATACATGGGAAAAGAGGGGGTGTACAACATATACAGAGAGAAGCAAGCGAGAGGGAGGGAGGGAGGGAGGGAGGGAGGGAGGGAGAGAGAGAGAGAGAGAGAGAGAGAAAGAGAGATACAGAGAGTGCGAGAGAGGGAAAGAGACGGACTCCGTAGCCGTTTTGGCTCAGAGCCATGAGACACCCGACGGTGGCGAGTCCCTCGCGGGCGTTCCTGGAGCGCGAAGGGTCTCGCGCCTTGGGCCAGGGGGAAGTTTTGTGCTGCCTGTCGGTTGGGCTACTCAACCTATTCCCCGCGTGGGGGTCCTCAATCCGAAGGCGGCAACAATGGTGCACGGTGGCGCTGCAGCCGGCAACGGCAGCGGGAATAATAATAATAATAATACTAATAATAAGAATAAGAAGAACACTAATAATAATAATAATAATGATAATAATAATAATCATAATAATAATAATAACACTAACAATAAGAATAATAAGAAGGGAGACGGCGGCACCAGGGGGCAGGGGCCGCAGTCCCAGGGAAGCTTCGGAGCTCGGTCGGTCAAGTCTGGGGGAGAAGTGGTGCTGCAAGGCCTGCTCCCGACCTGACGCTGACGGTGAGCGGTTCGTCAACTTCCTCCAAGGCGCAGATGTTCGCTGGCGCGCCGCAGGCAGTGGGCCCCCCAGTCAGGGCATGGGAGGTGGCGGACAAGCAGCTGGTGCAGCGCGGCAAGGCCCTGGAGGCGGAGATGGCCAAGGTCAAACAAACTGCCGCTGCAAGAGTGCCGGGAGTGGGCCCAGATGCAGGCCAGTTGGGGTCGGAGCTGGTGCCCGCTCGCAAGGCAAGGCCCGCCGAGGTCGACGCGAGGCTGGCGGCCATCATGCACTTCGAGGAGAAGAGCTTCGCCAAGCTCAGGGGCGATCTGGTCGCCGAGCAAAGTGCCCTGCGCCAAGAGCTGTTCCAGGAGAAGCCCGTGGGGCACCAGCTGCGCTCCTGGTCGGACCGCGTCAAGAAGCAGGAGCGCCACCTCGGCAAGCAGATTGAGGAGCTCGGGCAAAGTCAAGGAGTAACTAGGGTTTGCACCAACAGGAGTCTGAGCTGGTGGCAGCCATCGAGGAGCGGGAGCAGGTCATCGAGCAGCTCAAGGTGGACCAGGTCGAGGCGGTCGGCAAAACACCGCACCCCCCTCTGGAGGACTCTGGTGGGCTCAACGAGGGGCCGTCGCTGGGCTGGGCGCGCTCCTTGAGAGCCTGGCACTTCCGCCTGGCTACCGCGACGCGGTGCTCAAGGCAGCGCAGGCCAAGCAGGAGGAGCTACAGCGGGCGGCAGGGGAGACAACGCCAGTTAGGACACCAGCAGCCCCAGTGGCACCAGCGAGGGCAACTTCGGCAATTAGCCAAGGAGCTCCTGACGCTGTTGGGCTGCCCGTGGGCAATGATGCGATGGATGGCGGGAAGCTCTCCACCGACCAGCAGAAGGATTTGATGCGCAAAGCGGGCCTTTTCGACGCTCGTTGGCCAGGGGCTCAAGATGGGGCTGTGCCTGGCCCTCCTGATGACGAGGTGCGGGCTGCCTTCACGCGAATCTTCGACACGGTGGATGGCGGTGCCAAGCGGCGGGCACGCCTGGCCTGAGGGCCCATTCTTGTCGCCGGCGATTGGCTGCATGGGAAGGGAGGTGCACTCCCCTGGGGCCGTCGGCACAGTGAAGGAGGCTACATACAAGGCCGAGATGAGCAGGCCAGGGTTGATTGCGGCCGAGCGTGGGCGTCACACCGCCCGTCCTGGCGTTGCTTACACCAAGGGGAGGGATGACCACCACGCTGGGATCTCAGATCAGGGATGCGAGCAGCATGCCGTGTATTCCATAGGCATCATGGCCAGGGATGTGCACTCCCCTGGGGCCGTCGGGCTGGGCATTGCTGGAAGAGGATTGAGTGCCTCGGCGAGGGGCGGCATGGCCAGGGAAGTGCATTCCCCTGGGGGCGTCGGCATAAGAGGGTGCACCAAGGGAGGAGGATTCCTCACGACGGTGAACGCCACATCATGGGGACTCCTTGGAGACTACTACATCGTCGACCAGGATGGGCGCACCACGCTGGCCATTGCGGTGCAGGAGCACCACCGTCTGGAGGACGTCATCCCCACGCAGCAGAGGGCGTCCAAAGATCAGGGATGTCATGAACTGTGGAGCCCGGCGCTTCGGACGACCACCAGCGACCATGACACCTCAGGCGGGGTGGCGGTGTTGGTGCCATCGCACGTGCAGGTCATGTTCCCGCCTAGCAGAGATAAGGCTGAGATGGTCCGAGGTCGCATGCTTGGGGTGGTAGTGGCAAGGCAGCGGCCAACCTGTCCATCATCTGGGAGCTTGCCCAGTACATCGCTTACCTAGAGAGCAACGGGTTCCGCTGGGTGGCCATGGGAGGCTGGGCCATGCCGCCCGAGACCCTAGACTTCGGTTGGCTGCGCAAGCTTAACGGGGCCCTGGCGGTGTCAGACGGACCGTCATGCCAGAAAGGGAAAGGCGCGATCATCGACTATTTTGTGGTATCGAAAGGCATGTGGGGGCTGGTCAAGCCTACGCCAGTCAGGGACTTCGAGGCGTGCACCTGGCCGTACTGGCCAGTCAGGCTCACAATGCTGAAAAGGGAACCCGTGGCCTGGCATAGAGTGCTGGACGAGCCCAAGCCGCTACCGAAGCTCGCCCCCAGCTTAGGGTGTGCGCGAGCGCCTTGGGGATGGCAGGCAGTGAGATCCAACATCAAGGGCGTGGTGTCAGACGAGGGGTTGCGCGTATTGTGGGACATGGTGCTGGAGGCCATCGAGTTCGAGATTCTGAACTGGTACGACATTGTCGGCCCAGAGAGGAAGCCACACGAAGGCAGAGGTGGAGCTGGTGAAGCAATCGGCCTCCGCTGGCGCAAGGCCTCGTGGATCCCGCCCCGCAAGCGGCACGTCAAGGGCCGAGAAGGTAAGGCTTGGGCTGCTGCGCTGGGCTGGTGCAAGTATCCGGAGAGCCGCTGGGGCAAGATGGCGGAGCTCTGTCTGGAGGTCGAGGTGCCTCCGCGCGCCAGGAAGCCAGCGGTGCAGAAGCCGGCCGACCTGCTCGTGGACCTTGGGGCGCTTCCTGGGCAGGCGGCACCTGCCGCCATGGGTCAGGGCCCGTTCCTCGTGGGGCTTCTGGCTTTTTCATCAACGTGGCTGGCGCGCCATCGCGGGTGGAAGCGGAGGGGCGGGGGGCGAATCACAAGGCAGTGGCCCAGGCGGTCTGACGACGCTGGGCTGCTGATGCCCTTGCAGGTGGAGCGGGCCCAGCACGCGCGGTCTCCAAGGTCCCCACGCTGCAAGAGCAGCTGCGCTTCCATGCCGCCGGGTACGACGCAGCGCTGCCAGACAGGGAGCTGCAGCCGTGGGTCGACGTCTGGCGGTACCATGGGCCAGCTCCGACGCCCCTCCCCCCAGGCGCAGGAACCTGGACGCGGAAGACAGACCCAAGCTGAATCCCCCGAGACACGCTGTGACCTCGAAAGATCTTACTCGCTGCGCGAACTTGTGGAGCAAGGTTGGCCAGGCTTTCCCGTGAATGCTGGCACGACAGCTCGCGAGTGCGCTAGCCCTTGTACCTTCCAGCCCCATTGCGAGGAGGATGGGGAGGTCGAGTGGGAGCAAAAACAAACATAGAAGGAGAAGTAGACGGAGAAGAAGAAAAAGGAGGAGGAGGAGGATGAGAAGGGGAGAAACAGGAATTTGGTTATGATGAGTAACGCTCTGAAGAGGAGAAAAGAGTCGGAGCGCTGCTGCAACATCTGCCGTGGTCGCCTTCTAGACGGGCGGTCAAAGGCTTGCCGAGATGCGTTGACCATCTGATGAGCTCGTAGGAGAAGGAGATAAAAGAGACGGAGGGGGGTGATGACGAAAAAGGATGATGAGGACGCCGCGCAAGCACCTCCGCCACCCCCGCCGCCGACCATAGACTTCGTACACTGGATGGTGCCACCGCTCACGTCGAGGACGACCGTGGCTTCCATAGACACGAAGTTGGAGGCCTTGGTTCCCTCCTCCTCCTCCTCCTCCTGCTTCCCCTGGCTGGTCGTGACAAAGTCGGGCTGGGCCCCTCTCACACGCGATGCTGATAGCGCTAGGCTTCGCGAAGATCGGTCCCGCCACGCGAAGATCGGTCCCGCCACGTGGCCGCGGAGCCTGCACAGCGACCCCTGGCGTCTCGAAGCTGGAACCGCTGGAACTACTTGCCGCGAACAACAACGCCCTTTTCGTCATCCGTGCAACGAAGTGTGCACATACGGGGCGGGACTGAACCGATTCAGCGGTGGATCGGAAGGCTTCGAACAACACTGAGTGCGCGGCAAATGTGTCCGAAGTGGAGATGGAAAGGAATAAGGACAAAGAAAGAGAAACATCGGGAGGAAGAGGAGTGAGGCGGGTGGGCACGATCCTGCCAGCCTTCGTGAGACCAGCAATCTCTCCTCGGGCGGAAAACCAAATTTACCTCCTCAAGCGGGGGTGGCCCGAGAATGGGTCCTCCTCCTTTTGCTCTGTCTCGTCGTCCTCCGAAAGAGAAGACGGAGAGGGAGAAGGGGAGGGAGGAGGAAGAGGAGAGGAGGAGGATGAGGGAGGAACAGGAGACGCCAGAGGAAATGGAGGTAGCAAAAGCAACTGCGGCGACAGTGACGGAGGAGGAAGCAGTGAGGACCGCGGAAATAGCCATATATCCGACGGCACATTGTTTCGAGACGTGGGGGCCCGAAACGTTGGACCCTTTTCCCATAGGGCCGACTCTTCCTCGGGACCCCCAAACCCACGTGGTGACGAACGAATGAACAAACCACCACATCGGACAGCCGTCCGGGCCTGCTGAGACCAGGTGGGTGAGGCCATGACCTCCTGTAGACATGCAGACAAGCATAGGAACTGCGAGACATACCAAAAATATGAATCGGCGCCACACACAACAAATAATGACGAAGGAGGAGAGGAGGAGGAAATCCTGGTTGTGAGATCGCGTGGTGACGGACCGCGCGGTGACCACGGAATCCCCAACGACCTCACCGCGCGGTCCGTCACCAAACGGCATTGCGACTCTGGAAGCCCCACTTGTCCAAGACACGCACTCGGGGGACGACCCGAGCGCAAAAACAGCGCGGCGACCCCGAATCCCCGAGGACTCACCGCGCGGTGTGGTCACCACGCCGTTTTTGGGGTCCCCGATTTTCATCGGCAGTCGCTTCTTGACCGCCCCAGGGCCCGAAACTGACCCCCAGCGAGGCCCAAGCTGACGAGAAGCTGGCCGCCCCGGCTTTGTCGAGCCGCCGGACGTGTGGACGCAATGACAGAAACGCGGCGCGTTCGGTGTGTCGTCCACACTTAGGTCGGGCATGTCCCCATACAGGCGGATTTTGGAACAAAACTTTAGAAGTACTCAAACAATACCTCCATCACTCCGACTGAAGGACCCCGCACGATAATCTGTTTAGCTTGCCCTGCACCTTTTCCTCCTCGCCCTGGCAGACACCCTCCTCTCGCTCTCTGCTGTGCTGTTTCCTCCTCCTATTTATCCGTCGCCTCCTTCTATTTCTCCTCCTGCTGCTCCTCTTTCTCCGCCGCCCATCATCATCGCCCTCTCCCGACCCTTTCCCCGTCATCGTCCTTCCCCTGCTTCTTCTCCACGTGCCCCCCCTTCCCCACCTGGTCGGGGCAAGCAAATCGATTTCCCTCGGCGCCGTCGCCGCCTCGGCCAGCGCGCGCGCGTTCGCCGACGGCTGGTTCGCGAAGCCTTCGGGGCAGCTCCGCGGGCCATGCCTTCGGGGCAGCCCCGCGGGCCAGACCGTTGGGGCAACCCCGCGGCCTCTTGCCGCGCGCCGCGGCGCTCAGGCGGGAGGCAGCGCGAAGCCAAGCTCCGCGGCAAGCTGCTCGGCCTCATGCCTGAGGATTTTCGCTTTCTCCTCGAACTTCTTGAGCGCCTCCCGCAAGGGCGCCGGCGGCCCGCGCTTCAGGAACTCGCGCGAGGGCGGCCGCGGGATCAGCGTGTTCCGCGTGCTCGTGGCGCGGGGGGGCATGACGTAGAGGTGCAGCCGCCGCTGCTCGTCCGACATGCCCGTGCGACCAGCGTCCTCGCTCCTCGCGCAGTCGATGGTGACGCCCTCGCGTAGCGTCTGGCTTCGCGACAGCGTGGAGGTCAGGTAGGGCGCGCGCGTCAGAATGAACCCCGAGCGGCGCGCAGCGTGCGCCCGCGAGCTCTGCCACCTGAGCTCCTGCTCGCTTGGCCTGAACATGAGCGAGCTCCTGGCCCGCGCCTCGGCCTCGCCGCGTTCGACGGCGCGTTCGGCGCCCTGCAGCAGCAGCTCGGCGACCTCTTTGTAGATCGGGAACTCCTTGAAGTCGTTGACCTGCAGCCAGATGCACTGCGGTAGGTAGCGGGGGCGAAAAAGCTGGCCCGGCGCGCGCTCCTCGTACTCTCGCTCGTCGTGCGGATGAAACTCGAAGGGCGCAATGGTGGCCCGTTGCTCCTGCACGAGCCCCAACTTCTTCTTCAACTCCTCCTGCGCGGCCGTGAACCGAACCTCCATGCCGACGCGTGCCGGTAAGACGCCATGGATGTCACCCGTTTCGTGCATGTTCGGGGCGTTCAGGAGGCGTCGGCCCGCGTCTGGATCGCCTTGAATCGCACCGCACTCGTCTACGGCCTGCAGGAAAACGAAGGGGACGCCGAGGCGCTGTGCGTCGCGACGGGCGCGCGTGTTGATCCACCTCGCGAGCGTCTCCCAGTAGATGCCCATGCCGTAGCCGAGCCGAAATTTGTCGTGCTGGTGCCGAGGGTCCAGGACGCCGCGGTTGTCCGAGGCCAACGTGTTCTCCCAGGCGGACCAGACCTCTGGTGGGAAGTGGGGAATGGCGGGGGGGAGGGAGGAGAGCGAAAGGACCTCCGTTGATCCACCTCCTCCTCTTTACCCTCCTCCTCATCCGAAGGCTTGGGGGCTGTACCCGCTCGGATTACCAACGTGATCTGCGAGCCCCATAGGGAAGGGGCTGCCGCCTGAGACTTCCCCACAATTCACTCACAGACGAGGCTCCCGCTTGATATTTCCTCCCAATTCAAGCCTGAGAAGCCCAAAAATGACAGCAATTACAACAATTTGATGACCCGCATGGATTACCAACGCGAAATGCGGGACCCGTAGGGAGGGGGCTCCAGCCTGAGACTTCCTCACAATTCAATTACAAACGAGGCTTCCGCCTGATACTTCCTCCACATTCAGGCCCGATGAGCCCAAACATGACGACAATTACAAGACTTGGATGACCCGCATCGGATTACCAGCATGATCCGCGGGGCCCATAGGTACGGGGCTCCCGCCTGAGACTTCCTTGCAATTCACTCACAGACGAAGCTCCCGCCTGATACTTCCTCCATTTTCAAGCCAGAGGAGCCCCAAAATAATTACACTTACAAACATTTGATGACCCACATCGGATTGCAAACGTGATCTGCGGGGCCCATATGGAGGGAACTCCCGCCTGAGATTTCCTCGCGATTCACTCACATACAAAGCTCCCATTTCTTCCATATTCAAGCCTGAGGAGCCCAAAAGTGACGACGGTTACAAACATTGGATGACCCGCATCGGGTTACCAATCTGACCCGCGGGGCCCATAAGGACGGGGCTCCCGCTTGAGATTTCCATGAGCCCGCTCACAGACGAGTCTCCCGCCTGATACTTCCTCCATATCCAGGCCCGAGGAGTCCAAAAGTGACGACAATTAGAAGAATTGGATGGCCCGCATCGGATTGCCAACATGATCCGCGGGGCCCATCGGGAGGGGGCTCCCGCGTGAGACTTCCTCGCAATTCACTCATAGACGAAGCTCCCATCTGATACTTCTTCCATATCCAAGCCAGAGGAGCCCAAAAGTGACGACAATTACAATAATCCGATGACCCGCATCAGATTACCAACATGATCCGCGGGGCCCATAGGGACGGGACTGCTGCCCGAGACTTCCTCGCAGTTCACTCACAGACGAAGCTCCCGCCTGATACTTCCTCCATATTCAGGGCCTGAGGAGCCCAAAAGAGACGACAGTTAGTAAATGAATGAGTGAGTGAAGATGATATGATGATGACGATGAGAAGTGAGTGTGTATGTGTGTGTGAATGTGTGATTGATGAAGAGGATGATGCTGTTGATGAGTGAGTGAAGGAGTGAGTGAGGGTGAGTGATGAGGAGGGGGAGAGGGGGGGGGGTGAGGACTGCGCGGGGTCTCCAGAGAAAACAAAAAAACCACTTAGGATGTGTGGAGCAATTGTGAGAAATAGTCGAAGTGCCGTCCCCAGACTATTTTTTGTTGTTGTTGTTGTCGTCTATTTTTGAATCTATGTCCTGCAGGGGAACATGGCCGTCTTAAGTATACACGCCAGAGTGGCCCTAGGCAAACGTGATCTTTGATGCGCAGCTCTCCGGGGCCGCGGGGAAGAGAAACCCAAGCGCGCAGGCCAGTGCTGCGGGGACCCCTGCGAACCAGCGCCACGGGTCCTTCTAGCGAAAGCCCACTCTGGAGCGTAGCCTTAGGTCGGGCGTGTCCCCCTTACAGGCGGATTCTGGACGAAAAAATAGAAATAGTTAGGATATACCCCCCAAATGCACAAACATAGTAAATCATAATCCCTTTTTTTATTTAATTTTTCCTATTCTTGAATATTCCCCTGTAGAGGGACAGGCCCGACTTCAGCGTAGCCGAGGTCTGCAAGGCCCGGTTCCATCCTGCCCCCCCCCCAAGCTGGTCTGGCCGCCAACTGCGCGCTTAGGCCCCCGCGTAGAGCAGGATCTGCCCGCCCGCCCCCGCCCCCGACACCTTCTCCTGCCCGCGGTACGGCTTCACCTGCGGGGCGCCGACTGGGAACCGATCGTGGCTCCGGCCCAATCCTTGTGTCGACCCGGAAAAAAGTCGCGCCGGACTCTCTTGGTGGCCTTCGGAGTCTGGAGGCCGATGCCCTGGCCCTGCCGGGGCCGCGAGGAGCGACTTAGGATGAGAAGCCTGCCCCTCGGGAAGGGGTCGAGAGTTCCAGCGGCCAGCGGCTCGAAAAAGTCAGTTGTCGGAGGCCTGGGGGTCCTGGGATGGGCCAGCGCCGACACATCTCCCAGAACACTCTGCGGTGAATCGGCGCTCGCACCGTCGCGGCCGCTCGATACTGGAGCTCTACACCCTGTCGCCAACACCCATGGTGAGAACTCACATATCGCCATACGCCTGGCCAGGCCGGGGCAAAACTACAGCAGAGGCAACGTCTACCATCATTTTTCACTGCGTCCCCAGACGAACACGAATTATCCGCACATCGCCGGCGGACGAGCGAACTTGGAACTGGGATTTGGAAGCGAACAAATCCTCGCGTGCCCTCGTTGGCCTTGTCGGGCGAACCACCAGACGTGACCAGAGTCTTTGGAAAATGCTGGCGACAACAGCCGACGTGGAAATCAGAGTCATGGGGCAGAGCGCCATGGTTGGTCATCTCTACATGGAAGGGGGGGGCATGCGCCACCTTGCCAGCGGTACCTGGCGCCAACACTTGCACGTCGTCGCTCATGGTAAAGTTGCGCGCAGACCTCAATTTCCGAACATTTGACCGGTCGGAAAGACACACAATTCAAAATGCATAGAGCACATACACATGTTGAGTATTCGCCGTGCTTTATCGTGAGGACGTTGAACATTGCTGGTGGGCGTGGCGCTGCTAGACGCATACATTCGTCAACCCAGCGGGCCAACGGCGTGCTAGACTCTCCGGCAAGACGTTCAGGGTATTTCTATGTCACCAAGTTCGCGCGCTCGTGGCGGCCCATCGGGGTCCCCTGACGACAAGTACCCTGGGCAAGTCGGATCAGAGACAGATACCCCCAAGACAGATTCCAAATTGCCCCGACGTGGCCAAGGATGGTCATATACACCCTCCACTAAAACCCTAATGAGTCCAAATCCTTAAAACTCTTTACTCGTTGAAATGATTTTGGCTTTCTCGCGTTGCCGCATCAGGCTGAATTATGACGCCTCAACATGGCGCCAAGATCGCTCGAGATGGCTCCAAGTGGGGCCAGGAAAGGCTCCTCCAAGAGGGTTCCGATGACCTCCAGGATCGCCCCAGTAGAAGCTCAATAGGCCTCCAAGAGAGCGCCACTGTGGCCCAGGAGCGGTCATCAAGGGGTGGCAGGCCACAAGATGTCTCCCACGCCAGTCTGCCCCCAGGAGCCCCACTCTGTATTCAGAGTGCCCAGGGGAGCCCTAATAGGGTCCAAAGCAGCCTCCGACTGGCCCTCAGGAGGCGCAGCCCCTCCATAAGCATCTGTTTCTTTCACAGTTTTTTGGTTTCTCGCGCTGTCGCTTCCCATGTGGTTCTGTGGCCTGAATATGGCACGTGCATCCAAGAGGGCTCTCAAGACTCCTGGTAGCGCCCCAGTAGAATAAAAGGGGCCCAGGGACACACGCACAAATGGACACATATCCCAGGATTCCCAAGCTTTTCTTTCAATATTTTCAAGGTTTTCGTCTTCCCCCCACTTCCTATAGTTTCCCGTATTTTCCCGGGAGTCGACGATTCACCGTGTCTATGTTTTTTTTTCCTCCCCTCGTGGCAGGGGCGCAGGGCAGCTCCAAGAGGGCCACAGGGCGGCCCAGGAGCGGACCAGGAAGGGACGGGAGGCCCCCGGGACCACCCCGAAGCAGCTCCAAGATGCCCCCCCAAACAGGGCCCCCTGGCGCCCCAGGAGAGCCCCGAGGCGGCCAGATAGGGTCCATGCGGGCCCCAAGACTGCACACCGCCACCACGTCGATTCCCCCCCCCCCTCCTCCACCCTCAGCTTCGTCTCCTCTTCCCTGGGAGAGGGAGGGGGCGAGGTAGGTGGTGGTGGTGGTGTATACATTGGGGCCCCGCAGTCCAAGGCACCCCCCCCAAGAGGCCTTCGGGGGCCAAGGCCACGACGCCAACGTGCGGTGCTCCGATGGCTGTCTTTCCCGCCTTCCCGCCAACTCGGGAGTCGGAGGCCTCGATGCCCGAGGTGTGTCCAAGTGGGCCCTGGAGATGGGCTCCGAGAGGGCCCAGGAGGCCCGCAGGGGCGGCCTCGCAGAGACCCAAGACAGCTCCAGGAGTGCCCGTGGCGACCCCAAGAGCGGGCATCGAGGGGTGGCAGGCCGTGATATTGTGCCGACATGCCCTCCAAGACAGCCCCCCCAAAGCTCTAGTATTGCACCCAGGTGGCCGCAGATTGTCAGAAACAGCCCCCGAGAGGCATCCAAACGACCCAACTCCTTCAAGCTTCATTGGCTTTCTCACCTGTCCGCTTTCTATGAACTTCAGAACGTCCCAGGGTGGTCCTAATGGGGCTCCAAAGCGGGGCAATACTGCCACCCATCGCTTTGCCACGCGTTCCTGATGGTGACTTCGGATGCGCGGTATCATCGAAGCCCGTATCCCATATTGTTGAAGTGGCCCAGCTTGCCAGCAATGAACTGCAAGGAGATTCCACCTGAAGACTTTGAACCGCAAAACACCTTTGCAAATCCGACCGGCTGCGAAGTTCTGACAAGAAGTTCGGGAAGCGTCTGTGTGATTGGCTCTTGCAGGCAGTCGCCATCGACACCTGATGTGCTGATGTAGCGTGAAAGATCGTCACCATGGGGCATTGGGCTACGATTCCACGTGCACTTCTATGGCGCCTCTTGGTCTTCATCCCCTCGCCCATGGCACCTCCCAACATGACCAACTGCCAGCAGTGAAAAAGCATGGGCTGGCGGAGTGGGCGGAGCCACCACATGATGAGGAGGAGCGGACAGCAGAATCGTGCACGCGCAACGCGCTCCCTGGGTTGACGGTGATCCCACAAGCTACCCTCCCTCGTGGAGCCTTCGCCGACGGGGACGTCCGCCGCTGGCACACGCGACCATGACGGGCAAAAATTCTTTTGCAGGTCCTCGCCCCACGTACTAACTTCCTTCGTCGCGGGCAACGCGGCCCGCTGCCTCGAAGGCAGCTAACTTCTCCTCCGATGGCAGCCCGTCCTCAAGGAAACCGGCCAACGAGCAACGAGCGCGAGCCCTCGTATGGGCCCTCGTGGCCCTCTGGACTGTTGGTGATCGCAGTGGCCCGCGGCCCATCGTGGCTCCCGCTTGCGGGGCTCGCTGGGCCTGCGGCCCCCTCGCGGCCCGTGGGCCTCTCGCAGGGCACTCGGGCTTTGCCCTCGGGATGCTGCTCCTCGGCCGCGCGTGCCCCGTGGCCCGTTACACCTCGACGCTCCGCCGTGCTGCGTCGTCGGCGCCAACTTGTGCCTGCTATACGCCAGGACGAACAGATAGCACGCACCGATCGAACGGACAGATAGCACCGACGAGATCCCAACTCACCGCGCCTGCACAACCCAGACAGCACACACCTGCGGGACTCATGATGACCAGGTAGGTAGCGCATCTCACAGGACACTTCTGCGAGTGCTGCCTGTTCGTCCCGGCGTATACTCGTTCGTACACGTGTGCCTGCTGTGATGGCAGGTGTGCCAGGGCGTGCTTGCCCACGGCGTGCTGGGCGTTCGGTGCTGCCTCGCGGGCGGGCGCCCTGGCCGAGTCAAGGCCTCTTTGTCGGAGCAGCCCCGCACATCCAAGAGCGTTCACCGCAGTAGAGCTCTGGGCAGCACGAGATTGACATGACTGAGCTTAGCCCATTGGAGCGATGAGCGATCCCAAGGATAGCATCGCCACGCTGCAAAGCAGACTGGGCGCAACCCAATCGAAACAAGACAGGTCGAGCGGGCATAGCAAATCACAACACATTGGGAACCAAGGGTATGCCATGAACGGACAAATCCTGCTTGCCTGCTGCTCCCTGGGACTCGCACGCATTATATCACATGTGCTTGGGCAACTAATGCTCCACCACCTGTGGAACGACTGGAGCACAACCTCGACACCACTGGAAACACCATGACACATGCAATGCCAACTTATATGACAGAGCTGGCTGTACGGGCGATTACAGGCACATCCGCATCGACACACGGGGTATCAAAAACTACAAGCCATCCCCGTACAAGCTCCCACAGCACATGCACACACGCGCTGACACTCACACTTGCAATTGCGATTGTCTATCATTACAGCTTGCACTTGCAATTGCACGCGCACACACACACACACACCGGCGCACATGATTATGCATGCGCGCACACAGGGACACGGACGCTGATCGCATACGCGCGTGCACAAGCCATGTGCCTAAATACTGTGCCTTCCTACATGATTGCAAGCACACAAGAATGCAACCACGCCATCACTGGCAACACATACACGCACATCCGCGTATCAATTCGCTGGAACATCCATGATAACGTGACATGGTGCACGGACGGATGCCTGCTATGGTGTACGCGCACACGCACACGTACAATCATCCGTGTACGGCGTGGGCGCAACTGCACGCGTGTAGATGCCGAAATGCGACGTACCCCTATGCAGCAAACGTGTCGAGTGTCCTGCGACCTGTTAAGGAAAAAGAGGCACGTCGTCGGTTGTTCGTTACCTTGTTAAACACACGATGCCGTGCCATACTATGCGAAATAACTACGTAGCACCCCGCAGTTGCAGGTAAGAGTGAGGGGGCGGCGAGGACGTCGTCAGTCTGCGAGGCTCTGGAGAAGCCCGCCGCAGGCGCCTAACTTTTACAAATTGTGCAGTGAGCGCGCCGCAGGCGCCGACTTCTTCGTTAAAACAATGTGGGTGGATCGCGGGGTGGGTCGCGGGTGGGTCGCGGGTGGGTCGCGGATGGGCCGCGGGCCGGGTCGCGGATGGGTGCGGGTGGGTCGCGGGTGGGTCGCGGGTGGGTAGCGGGGGGTCGCGGGCTGGGTCGCGGGGTGGGTCGCGGGTGGGTCGCGGGGTGGGTCGCGGGGTGGGTCGCGCGTGGGTCACGGGCGGGTCACGGGGTGGGTCGCGGGGTGGGTCGCGGGGTGGGTCGCGGGGTGGGTCGCGGGGTGGGTCGCGGGGTGGGTCGCGGGGTGGGTCGCGGGGTGGGTCGCGGGGTGGGTCGCGGGCGGGTCGGGGGGAAGACGACGACAACAACAACAACAAGCAGAATCCTCCCCGCGGATCCCCACGTCAGCCACGCACCCGGGAACAAAGAATGAGCGTGCGGCCCCCTCACTCGGACATCGTGCGTTCCCGTGCCGCGTGAATGCATCGTGCCGTGCCGTCGTGCCCTGCCGTGCTGGGTCGTGGCTCGTGGTCTCGTCGGGTGAGTGCCGTGCCTTGCCGAACCATGCTTTCAGTGCCACCGTGCCGTGCTGTGCCATGCCATGCCTCGCGATGCGGCCGGGCACGTGCCATGCCGTGCAACGCCGTCTGCGCCGTGTCATCCCTCGTAGTTTCGTCGGGAGTACGCCGTCGTGCTATGCCAAACAATGCTGTGCCGCCTCTTGTCTTGCGATTTCTTCGGGCGCGTGCTGTGCCGCGTCATGCAATGCCACGGTGCTGTGTCATGCCGTGGCGCACCGTCATCCCCTGCGTGTCGTGGAAGGGAGTCAGGTGCTCCTTGGGTCCTTGGGGGTGAAATTTGATGGGTGTCCATAATTCATGTCTCTTGGCGGGATGAATTCTCAGCCGCGCGCTCCGCCAGTCATGCCCTTTCGCAGCAGGAGCTGAAAAAGCAACGACAGGAGCGTAGAAATGCCAACAGACACTGTGGAACGTCTGCCAAACACAAGTACGCTGCCACACGACCACCAACTTGCACCTTCAATGCTGATGACGCGGACTCCTTGTCCACTGCTCTCAAATCAGCATTTCCGACGTAATGACAAACCAGCACGGCTGGAGCGATCTGTCCCACCACAAGGCTGCTGAGGTGGAAATCACGTTCATACTGAGGAGCTCACTCTTCGATCCTAGCAACAATGTGCGAACGCTGTCTCGGATGCTCAGGCGGCCCTCACCCAGACGGCGCCCATGTGCCAGGTGGGGTCGCAGGCTGTGGTGTACGAAGCAGGTGAGGCCAGCCATAGTTGGCCTGCCTGATCGCAGAATTCTGGAACGCCTGCTCCTCTTTCAGCTCGGCTTCCAACTTGCAGCGTCTGATTCCATCGTTCAAGAACTCCTCCAAGGAACTGATCACACGATACTGCTTCAGCGTCTGTCCGAGCTGGAGCTCAGCTGGCTGAAGCTGGACCAAGGTACTGTCACAACAACTGTGCGCCTCCCCCGCCGCCCGCTCTGAGAAGAAGACAGCCCCTGCCTGCGGTGCCGGTCGCTTTCTTGCCCGGCCCAGTCTACACGTCTTTCTGCCCGCTCGCTGCTGGCTTTGGCCTGGGGGCCAGCCTGGGCACAAGCTTTTTGCGTCGGCGGCGAGGCAGGGGAAGGCTGCGCTAGAAGAAAGGCCTACTCCAAATCCCTTATTAATCGCCCCCCCCCTAAAAACCGGACCCCCCTGCAAATACGACCTGATATTCTGCACCCCCCTCTTCGACGGGGCGCCTTCATAAACCGGACCCCCTAAGCTCCAATCCAGAAAGCGCCCTAATAAACCAGACCCCCCGAGCTACAAAAAAGGCGTTCTAAAAAACCGGACCCAGGGGACGATTAATAAGGGATTTGGAATAAACGGGGATGCCGTAATGGCGAATTTTGCCATCATGCGCTGGCCTGGGCACACGCCTGCGGCCCGTCGTGGAGTGGCCTGCCTGGCCAATGGCCGGCTGGCCTCCCTGTGCGGCCCCATGCTCGGGCCCGGTGCGCGGTGCCCCCCCCCCCCGCGGAGCTGCCTGCCTGGCCCACCGGCCTGCCTGGCCTCCCCGAGCAGTTTGCCCCTCGGCCTCGGTGCGCCGCCTGGTGGTGATGTCCTCCCCCGCTCCCGCCGTTCTGCGTTGCTCCTCTGCTCCCCCCTCCTGTTCGTTTCTCGGGCTGTCGCCCGGGTCTCGTCCTCTCTCCTCGGGTCGTCGGTCGCCCTCCCGCCGCTTGCCCTCCCCCCCTCTCCCGGTTTCGGGCTTGTCCTGCTCCCTGGGTGTCGGTTCCTCTCGTTGCCTCCTGCTGCTGTTGCTGCTCTTCCGGGTCGTCCACCTGGCTGGCCACGCTTCGGCCCTTTGCCCTCACGGTCGGGCACGCCTCACCGCAGCAGTCGACCCTTGCCCCTGTGTCGCTCGCCTCGCACTCTTAAGTGAGTCGAGGTCGGCGGCGTTGCGGGGCCGCTCCTGCACCTGCAAGTCGCCATTTTCCTCGTGCATTGGTTCCGGCCCTTGTCTTTCCTGCACGCGTCAGCCACGTCCTGATCGTCCACCAGCAGACGCTCGGTGGTAATTGATCTAGGCGTGCCCCGCCCTAGAACTCGCTGCGTTGGATCAACCGGCGGGAAACCTAAATGTGTGTGCGTGAGTGTGAGTGCGTGGTCGATTGTACGGTGGGTGGCCAGGCTGGCGGATTGATTCAGTGCATCCCCAGCGCTAGATCCTCTTCCTATGCAGGGTGATGGTCTTCAACGTGCAAGGAGATGCTTAAAGGTTCGTCTCTTCTCGTGCGGACCTGGCCTGGCTCCTAAATGGATGCAACCTGCGAGCTGGACGGTGATAGCCAATGAAACTACTAGAAGACCGAACTTCACACTCCACATAAAAAGTGGAGTCCTTGTCGAGCCCTGATAACCGGATTCCAACTAACTGCAGAATGTAAGACATCCAAGGGCACTATCAGAGTCTAACCTTCATCCGACTGCAGCGAAGGCCTAGTTCCGAGTGCAGTTCAAAACCGATCTTCAAGCTAAGCTCGATTGCTACAACCTGGTCAGCTACAACCTACGACGCCCCTACCACCAATCAAAGCTTCTGGAAAGCAAACTGACGCACTGATTGCAACCGTTGGCTAAACGCCCGACCCAAGGCACTGCACATGCCTTAAGCGATCCCGATCGATTGATGCACGCCGAACTGGGGCGCAAACAACCAGATCAGGCCGCCGCCAGAAGAGGGAGCCACCATGTCCTGCAAGTGGCCACGCTGAAGGGAGGTTCTCGCCTTTTCCTCTTCCTCCTCCTCCTCCTCCTCCTCCTCCTCCTCTTCCTCCTCCTCCTCATCATGCCTCCGCTCTCCTGCCGCCAACCTTCGTCTTCTTCATGATACCGATCACCTCCTGCCGACTTCTTCCCTCGTCTTGGTCATTCTGCCTATCCGCTCCTTAAGTGCATGCGCGTACACTGCCTAAACACGCTTACACGCGAACATGCAACTTCCGAAACATGACCCAGATACCCAGAGTCACACGCATGCACACGTAATCCCACATGTTTCATACGGTCCAGCGCGTTTCACAACAGTGCGTACTTCGTCGGTGCCTACAAATGTCGCTGCCCCTGCCCCTGCCGATAATCTGACTTAGTGTACAACGTTAGATCCAGTGAATTACAGCGCGCTGGCGTTACGCACCGAAGCGAAGCCAATTCCATGCTGCATGCTATCGCATGATTATATTCGCTGCGATGTTGCGAGCGACAGTCACCACGCCGCGGCGAATAAGATCATACAATCTGCAAGAAAAGCGGATCTTGCGGTGCATATTGAACATCCCAACACACTGCGATTCGCTGCACCTGATACACCACATTATGCCACGTAACGCTAGACTGCAATCCATCAGCGCAATGCACAGGTACGTAACGACCAGCCGCGCTGATTCTTCTGCGCTGCACTACTAATCACCACTTGCCGCTACATTGCAGGATGCAATGCTGCGTCGTGCCATGCAACAGAAAAGGCGGACATCCTTTTAGCATAACTGTGAACAATGTCGACGTGCATGACGCTCCGCATGCCAATTACAACAAACAACATTGATGGCTCCGCATACCGCGAATGTTTCACAGTGGATCGCAACACCCAGTTGCCCAAACCAGTCCATTGAATGCGTGCGCGCGCTTTGGAATAGATGGGGCGGGAGGCACGAGTGACGAAACAACAGCCCCAAGCAGTCCACCAACTCATTACACATTGGACTACAGCACATAACGCAAGGTTACATTGCATGACATCGCACGGCGATCACCCAAGAAAACATCGCATCGCAGTGCTGATTACTTTTGCCCTGCACGGAGCAAAACCAACACTCAATGGGCGACCTCCAATGCGCGCTTAGGCCACTCTGCGAAGTGTAAGGGCTGTGAATCTGATCTTCATTCTGCTGATAGCTGTGTTGATTGTGTGCAGCATAAACGCACGACTTTCATTCTCGCCGCTTCAGATCTACCCACCACGCCAAGACCTGCTACAAGTTTCCCTGCCACGGCAACCAAAAACGAAGCCATGGGCCACGGCACTGGCCAAAGGCTATGCCACGAGCCGCAGGCCGCGGGCTACAGCGCGGCGCCTCCAGGCTGTGAGCCCACAGGCCGCCAGTCGACTCTTCCGGCCCGCTGGGTCACGAATGATCGAGCGAATCCTGGGCCACATGCCAGGGCACGGGCTGCTGGCACGGGCTACGGGCCAGAAAGGGCGCGAGCCACCGCCTCGAACCGTGCGGCGAGGAGCCACGCCAGGCCGCCACACGCTGCAGCCACGGGCCGCGAAGCACCATCTCGCACCTTGGGCACCGCGCCACATGCAACCGAGGGGCGGTCGAGCGCCAAGGCCAGAGGCGAGGGAGTCACGGGCTCGAGCTCAGGGCCCGACCCACAAGCCACACGGTCGAGCACCAAAGCCTAGGCGATGCACCGAGGAGCCACCAGCGCATCGAGTGGACGCCAGGCCCAGGGCAACGCGGACACAAGCGATCGAGTTCAACCTCGAACCATGGGCAGGTCACGAGTGGCCACGTGCACGGCCACGGACAAAGTGGCTACGAGCCATCGAGTAGGCTATGGGCAACCCATAGACAACCCATGGGTGGTCAAGAGACACGGCCACGGACAAAACAACCACGGGCCATCGAATGGGTACTTGTCCCGACTGGCACCTCACCCTGCACCAGTTGAGAAACCCGTCTGAACGCCCCTGGGCATCTTATGCCTGGTGACACAGCGGGCCCGATGACGAACGCAGAGTGCGTCCCAGACGCATCTTCGGGTGCCGCGCCGCTGCGCGCCCTCGTAAGCTCTGCTGCACGCAGTAGTGACCCTGGGAAAGAGTGACTTCTGGTGCGCGGCCCCAGGGGGGGCCTTTTGGGGACACCGCCAGTCGCGCCGCAGGCCGCTGCTATCGCATCGCATGCAGCGGTCGGGGGGCCCCACTGGGCCCGCGCAGAAAAAAAGGTCACTCAGTCATTCTCACGTGTGGCCGGTCAGCTCCCTTGTCCGTGGATCTTGCCTGTGCAAGCGCGATACCTCCTGGGTCACCTACCTTTTGAAATACCATGCGGGACCTGCTCTAGAAGAAGACCGTACCGTAGACAGATCTACGTACCCATTCTCCGACCTTGCACCGCGCCGAACGCAACGGTCACGTTGCCCATAGACGTATTCACCTCGAAAGTGTCTATGGACGTCACGGCACCCACTGTGTCCATATACGCTTTTGGCTAGGACGTGAGAGCGGCATTTGGCATCGGCCCCAGATGTTGGTCTTCTAGATGCAGGTCGGCTTGACCCTCCAGCCTGCCTTCGCGCATTGTGCCCTGCGGCGCACGGCTCTCTCCGCGCCCTCACGCCGCCACCCTGGAGAAGGGGCACCTCTGCGGCCCAGGGCCGCGACGCGCAGAGCGCCATCACCTTCGCGCCCCGGCTGGTGACCCAAGACTCGGGGGGGCGAAGCAGTATCAATGTCACGCCGCCGCGGGGGCCCCCAGGGCCCCATCGGCGTCGTACTGTCGATGTTCGTTGCCTTTTTCGGACGAAGAACGAAGGAGTAACACGCCGATGGGGCCCTCGGGGCCCCCGCGGCGGCGTGACATCGATACTCTTTCGCCCCCCCGGGAGACGATTCCTGCGCGGCGCTCAGCGCCTCCTCCACGCCAGGGCCAGGGGCGGCCCGTGCGCGTGGCTCGGCTTCCCACCGGCTCCCTCGACGGGCCCTCCTTGCCGTCCCTGCCCTTCGCCTCGCCGCCACCGCGCACGCCCCGCGCCGGCTGGCGCGGGCGCCCGCGCCTGTACCTGGCTCTTGCGTCGGTGGTCCTGCGCTCCTCTCGCCTTCATCACGCCCGGGAGCTGTGTGACGAAGCCCGGAAACCTTGACGAAGTCACCGTTGCCCCCCCGGGTGTGTGTGGGCCCTCTGCATTTCTCTGTGAGCTTCAGCTTTGGTCAGCCCGACTTGTCTGGCTGATGCTCTGGGAGGGGCCTGTGCTCAGGGGAGGCTGCAGCACCGCTCAACGATGTGCTGCCAACCAAACCTGCTGGGTGGGCCCTCTCCATTTCTCTGTGCACTTCAGCTTTGGCTCCGGCTTCAGCTACCGATGCACCGTGAAGCGCCTTCGGGCCAGCTCACCCAAGTTGGACTTTCCGCTCGCACGGGTGCTCTCCCCCCCTGGGGGCTCGAGTTGGTACCTCCGTCGGCCTCCGCTGAGCTTTGGCCGGCCTCTGCCGCCAACTCCGCCCGCGCTCGAGCTCCGCCGGCCCTTCCGCCAGGCTGCGCCGAGGGCGAGGGGCGAGCTCCTGGACCCCTCGAAGGCGAGCCCCCTCCCCCCATCTTGAGGCCCACCACATCCAGAGGCGACGGAGGCCCTGGAGGGAAAAACAAAGCCAGACACCCAGCGGCTCGATCCTCTCGAGGAGCGTGCCGCGGGACCTCTCGGCACCTTACTGGGGACACAACTTTTTGAAAACCCCACTGGGCAGGCCGAGGCGGTTAGACTTCACGACGGGAAGTCCAGACCCGCCCGACCCACCCTGCACACAGCAACCGCCGGGCCCCAAGGGCCCTGGCGCTCCCAGGGTCTCCCGCCTCGCATCTCCGACGTGTGACGACTGCGTGCCGCGGCCGCCAGGCCCCGAGGGGTCCGGTGCTCCTTGGGAATCTCGCCTCGCGTTCTCGGGTGGGGATCGCTCGAAGCGAAGTTATCTGTGCCGAACCGTTCTTGGACAGCCTTTGGGCCCGAAGCCGCCCCCAGAAGCTCACATCGGAAAAAGAAGCCAGCCGCCGCGATTTCTGTGAGCCGCCGGACGTCTGTGCCAGGGGGTCAGAAAAATCGGGCCCCGGACCTGTCCAGCGGAGCGCCCTGGCCAGAAACCGAAGAGGAATCCGGCCGCGGCGACGAGGGCGCTGCAAGAGGTCCCAAGAGAAAAACGAAAAAAACAACCCGCGCAACAGTCTCGACCCTCGACCCTGCCTCGTCGAAGTGGGCACTGAAAGATGGCTCGGCGGTTGCCACCGGCGCCCCTGGCCAGAGGTGCCCCACGGCACCTCCTGGCAGGCCCCCCCGGCAGCTCCTGGGGCCCCCTGGGCCCCGCGAGGCGTGCTCCAGGGAGGCCGTGGGGGCCCCCTGGGCCAGGTTCGCCTCCGGCAGCGCCCGACTGCGAGGATCGGGGATGGACAGACCTCCCTTTAGTAAAACGTGGTTTGGTGAGAACGACCTCGGGCCCAGACCTGGCGGGCGCAAGCCTGGAAAATGACGGCCGCGGCGCCCTCTCGAGAAGCGAAGACGGACAAGTCACTAATCGACGTGCCACTGTTGGGGGTTCTGTCCACCCCCGAGAGGACGCGGGCCGGGCGTCCTCCGGCCCGACCAGGTCCGGGCACGGCGCGGGCACGCCGCAGCCGCCGCCCGAGGCGCCCCGCGTGGGCATGAGGCTCTCGGAGAGCCCGTCGTAGGCCTGCCGGGGGCGCCGCGGCAGAGAGGGGCGCCGGTGCCGCAGGCCGCGCGGGGGGAGGGCGGCGACGACGCCGCAGGATCGACCAGCACCGAACTTCGGGGGCGTCCAGGAGGGTGGCGTCCAAAGAGGGGGTTCGCAAGTGGGGGCCACGGGACGCGCGGAAGGAAGGCGAGGGGGCGTGAAGCCTGGGGAGGCATCTTTGGGCCACGGCCGTGCTATCCCCCCTCCCCCTGGTCATCCCCCACCGCCTGGCCGCCCCCGAGACTTGGGGCCAGAACGTGCGTCGGATCGGGCCGCATCGGCACGGAGTCGGAATCGAAGCGGATCGGCTGCGCCACGGTGCGCGACAGCTCTCGGAGAGCTCGTCGCAGGCCTGCCGAGGCGCCGCGGGGGCGCCGCAGGCAGGGGCAGACCAAGGCTCGAGGATCGAAGTGGCGATGGCATTGTTCTGGGTCTGTGTGTTGCTCTTGATTTTTGGCGGGGTCCTCCGGCTGCCTCAGGGGCCTCTGGGGACCTCTGCGGAGACCCCTGGGGACCCCCGCGGAGGTGACGGCTGCCGAGGCGACGGCGACGGCGACGTCGGCGATGCCAGCGGCGATCATTTGAAGACCGTTTGTGCTGCTGCTAGCTCGCGTACCGTCTTCCTTCATGCGCATTCCTCTCCCTTGTGCCCGCCCTCTGAGCCTGTGAACGTGCCGCCTTTCAGGGGGTCCTCTACTTCATGCCAGCTCCTGGGTAACCCCCGAAGAGATAAGAGAAGTCATGAAAACGCAGAGCTCGGACCCGAGAGTGGAAAGAGGAAGGAGGGATGAGAGAGAGAGAGACGAGGAAGTAATCAATTGATGAGGGAGGCCGATCTACCAATGAGGACCCAACTCGCACATCATAGTAGGGACAGTTGTAATGACGTCGGCGACATTCATGTTCGCCAGCCTACACGCAAGAGCGTCACCTTGGCCTTTGACGGAGCGTCAAGCAAAACACAACTCAGACCGCAGCGTAGTGACAACGAATGTTGGTCTTAAGCGTGAGTTGAATGTATCAACGCAGTGTTTTGAACGCAGTACTTTTGACGAAGTTTTTGGTTTGTTTACTTTGTTCGTGATTCAATATGTATTACGCAGTGCTTTTTAGCGCAGTGATTGTTTACGCAATGTTTAAAACGCGGTGTTTTCAACGCAGGATTTTTTCGACCCAATGATTTTTTACGCAATGTCTTCCACCCCGTGTTTTTAACGTAATGTTTTTTTGTAAGTTGGGTTTTGTTTCTGGCTTTTGCTTTCTTTCCGGGTGTCGGTCTTCTGGCTTCTGTTTTCGCATTTTTGGGTTCCGCGTTTCGGCCTGGCTTTCGGGTTCCGGTTTTCTGGCTTCGGATTTTCAATTCTTTGGGTTCCGCGTTTCGGGCCGGCTTTTCGGTTTCGATTCTCTGGCTTCGGCTTTGCGATTTTTTGGGTTCCGCGTTTCGGGCTGGCTGTCGGGTTTCGATTTTCTGGCTTCCGATTTTTTTGTTCCGCGTTTCGGGCCGGCTTTCGGATTTCGGTTTCCTGCCTTCGGATTTTCGATTTTCTTGGTTCCGCGTTTCGGGCTGGCTTTCGGGCTTGATTGTCTGGGATTATCTGGCTGCGGGTTTCGGTTTGCGGGCTTCGCGTTTCCATTTTCAGTTTTGCAACGCCTGGTACAGCGCCTAGTACAGCGCCTAGCACAGCGCTTAGTACACCATATAGTACAGCGCCTAATCGCGCGGCGCACTACGTAGAACACACTACGTAGAAAGCACTACGCAGAAATCACTACGTAGAAAGCACTACGCAGAAAACACTACGTAGAAAGCACTACGCAGAAAACACTACGTAGAAAGCACTGCGTAGAAGACACTACGAACAAAACAAAAACACTGCGTAGAAAACACTACGTAGAAAACACTACGTAGAAAGCACTGTGCAGAAAACATCACGTGGAAAACACTACGTAAAAAAGCACGGCGTATATTTGAATTCGCGATTAAGATGTCGATTTCACGGTCAAGAGAACCCTTCATCGACAATAGCCTTCGGGCGAATGCTTTCTTTCAGCAGCTTGCTCAAAGAGACTGTCAACGAAACGCCAGAAACGAAAGACGGAACACACGGATTCAGTGGCGTGGCTCCTGCGTGCGCAGGCGGAGCGAGCAGATTCCGGAGAGATGTCGCGCTTCGCCTCTTGCTGGTGCATTGCTAGCTGGCTTGCCAGCAAGCTTCCAGACATGTACTCCTTTCGAATTCACGTGCAGGAGCGGGCCCAGAGGAACGGCCTGTCGGCGACGACCTGGTTGCACGCGTGCGGCTCGAGTGGCCTCGGCCATCGGCTTCACGTTGAGCGATAGCGGAAACCCCACGAGGGCGCAGGCCTTTCCCAAGGCGTCCCGCGGCATGAGAAAGCAACGATTGCGGGTGCGTTTGCGACTCCTACGAACGTCCTGGCATGCGAAGGCACATTCAGATGTACACAAGTAGAGCAATGCCGTAGAAATATCGCCGTATACCGAAAATCCGAGAGAACCTGAACTGGCATGAACCAACATGGCTACTGGTACCGAGTATGGAAGAGAAGGGAGTAGGAGGAGTAGGAGGAGGATGAACAGGTCTGGCGTAAACCCAAGACTCAACGATGTTGCAATAAACCCTCCCTCCGAGCTCCCTCTTCATAGGATCCCACAAATATTGATTTCCACTTGGGAAGCGCCCCCCCGAATCCTGAGCCGTGCCGGAGCACCACTCCTCGGACTTCAACGCAACGAACCAACCTGACTGTTGCGACGTGACGGTCGGGAATCGTGCCCGAACGCCATTCCTGGGACTCTTTCATCGTGAATCAGCATATCTGTTGCGCTCTGATAATCCTACATCGCTCCAGAACGCCATTTCTGATACGTTATCCATGAGACTCCTTGAAACTGATGTGAACTCTAAAGAAGAATGTGCGTGGCGCTGAAGCGAGAATCACATTTTGAAGAAGTGCCGCCCTCCATCCATTCAGTTCTGGCAATTAAAAAAAGAATGTGCGCGGCGCCTCGGCGAAAACCGAATTTTGAAAACGAGCGGCCCTCGATTTGAGAAGCGCTTCATTTTTCAAAGGAGAATGTGCGTGGCGCTGAGGCGAGAACCTTCTTTTGAGAACGACGCGCCCTCCATGCGTGAAAGTGTTGCGAACTTGCAAGCATAATAATTAGACATGGTGGAGATGTCTCAAGCGAAACACCCCGGCCCTTCCTATCAACACGTCTCGGGGTGCGGCAGGGAAGATTTATTTCATATTGATGAAGAAAAACGGATGAGGATGAGGATAATGATGAGGACGAAGCATCTGCAGAAAAATGATTGAATGAGGAGGATGAGGAGGGGGAGGACGCTTGAATGATGATGGGTAGGAGGAGTCTGGGAGCGGATGAGGAGGGGGAGGGGGAGGAGGATAAACACTCCGGGCGCGCCGCTGCCAAGCGCCCAATGGACGCGCCAGGCGAGGCCGCCCTGGAGGGGGTCCGTGCGTTACCAGCGGGGCGCGCGTCTGGCCTGGCCGGGGTAGGCGCCGCACTCCTCTGCGGCACGGGGGGGCTCTTCTCCCTCCTCGTCATCGTCGTTGTCGTCGTCGTCGCAAAGCGACGGCCGCGGGCTGAAAATAATGGAAGAACGACTCGAGAAAACGACCAGATAACATCTCCTGTTGGCATGGCATCAGAGGCACGGGAGGGGCTGGCGCCGTCACCGTCGGCGGCGGCGCGGAAAGGGGGGGTCGCCCTCTGTGATTTTCAGAGGCCCCCCCTCCCATCCCCAGAAGGGAGGAAGGCTTGCGAGCTTGCGAGGAAGGCCTCCCGAAAGGCAGGAGGGCGAAGCGAAGCGAAGCGCGCAAGTCCTCTAGAGAGGGACCTTGAAGGCCGCCGCGGGGGGGCCAGGGCCCTTACATCATGGTGTCGGAGATGTTCAGAGTGAAACCGTCGCATATGTGATAAAAGTAGAAGAAAAAACATGCCATAAGCATAAACTTTTGGCGCTCCGCGCGGATTTCTTGGATCTGCGCTGGGCCCCTTCCCTGGGGCGCGGAGCGTGCCAGGGGCGGCGCCGGAGGCGCCGCCGAGGGACTCCCTGCGTGGGTCCAAGACATCCGCGCGGAGCGCCAACATTTTATGCTTATGCCTTTCTGTCTTCTTCGAGCATATGTGATGCGTTGCCTCTCTAATCTCTGCCACACGCAGCACGCACCTAAGGCAGGATGGGGAGGCTGCGTGCCGCCGAGCCGTGGCTCCGCCGTCGGGGTATCGGAGGCTACCGAGAAGGCCCCCCGGAAGGCAGGAGAAGGGCTCTGGTAGGCCTCCGCCTGCGCGCCGCCGGGCTGCGGCCGTGGCCGTCTGCGCCGCCCTGCTCCCTCTGCTGCCGCGCGCTCGCCGGGTTCCTCCCCCTCTGCCAGGTTGCTCCTCCTCCTCCTCCTCCTCGTTCCCTTCCACCTCCGTCCCCCGTCCTCCCCCTCGCCGTCCTCCTCTTCCTTCGCCTCACCCTCCTCCTCCTCCTCCTCCTCCTCGTCCTCCTCCTCCTCCTCTTCCTCTTCCTCTTCCTCTTCCTCTTCCTCTTCCTCTTCCTCTTCCTCTTCCTCCTCTATCCTCTATCCTCCACCCTCCGTCCTCCGTCATCCATCCGCCACCGACCATTGACTATCGTCCATCCTCCGCCGTCCACCATCCAATCCTCTATCCTGCATCCTGCATGTTGTATCCTGCTCCTCCTCCGCGAGCGCTCCGGAGCGAGGCCGAGCCAGCCTCGCCCGAGACAGCGCCAGAAGACACGTGCCCGCCAGGCCCCCCGAAGGGCCCGCCTGGGCGGCCACGGGGCGGTGCACCCGAGCGACCCGCCTGGCGGGAACGGTCCGGGCGGGCGCCGACCGCTCCCGCGCCATGCCGTTCGCCCCGGACACGGGAGGAGGAGGGGGAGGAGGAGGAGGAGGAGGAGGAGGAGGAGGAGGAGGGGGAGGAGGGGGAGGGGGAGGAGGGGGAGGAGGAGGGGAGGAGGAGGGGGAGGAGGAGGGGGAGGAGGAGGAGGAAGAGGCGAGGCGAGGCGCGCCGTGTCCGGATGAGGAGGCGGACCCGCGGGGGGCAAGGCGCAGGGGCCGCAACCCTCACACGTCTCGAGCGCGCACCGCGACCTTTCCGAGGCGGAATAAGTGCACCGATACCGCTGCTCGTCCTGGAGAGCCCTCGTCGCCAAGGCCGGATCCTCGAGATTCTGGTCCGAGTGCACCCCGGGAGAGTTCCGGGGAGCAGCGGTATCTGTACCTGTTCCGATCTCAGGCGCGCCAGCCGCCACGATGACGGCGCCTGGCCGCACGCGGCTCTGGAGCTCCTCTGGGGCCCAACGTCTTGGAGAGAGCGCCGGGCCGTGCGGTCGCCGGGGCCCGGCCCTCCGAGTGCCGGATGCCGCGGGCTCTGTCGCCTGCCGGGAGCGCAGCCGCCAGGCC
>CAUYUJ010019837.1:238475-273475 GCA_963575745.1 Prorocentrum cordatum | reverse complement strand
GACCTCTGGGGTCCACGTGGTGCAAAAACAAGACGTCGGATGTCTGGCAAGGAGGAACGACTGCAAAACGCGCCCTCAGCGATCTCACTGGAACCACCCTGGACTTTCGCACTCACGAACTCCGACGGCACATGGAACGCGAAGAAGATGGGGATGGGCCCTTCCGCTTCCTCCTTCTCCTCCTCCTTTCCTTCTCCTCCTCGTACTTTATCCTCTTCTTCCTTCTCCCTCACTCCTCCCCCCCACAAGGAGGAGGAGGAGGAGGAGGAGGAGGAGGAGGAGGAGGAGGAGGAGGAGGAGGAGGGGGAGGAGGAGGAGGAGGAGGAGGAGGAGAAGCAGGAGGAGGAGGAGTAGGAGGAGGATACCTGGCGTCCGAGGAGGTGGACCCCCCAGACACCGTCGCCGAGCGGCCACTCCGTGGCGGGAGGGTAAGATTTGCGGCCCTCTGGGTTGCACGAGCACGTTCGCGAGGCGGTCGTCGTGCGTGCGGTTAAAAGTCTGCGTGCCCCTTCGCAAAAGAAAATAGGAATGGCCCCAAGATGTATCGACGATGCTGCTATCCACAATATACCCTCCCGTCCCACATGCCCTCCCGACCCAAGTCCCCTCCCTCCCCCATCCGTGCTTTTGTGCGGGTCGTCTGCGCGCCTCGTCTTCTTCTTCGTCGTCGTCGTCGTCGTGGTTGTGCTGCTTGTTGCTCTGCTCGGGACCTGCTTCCCTTATGCAGTGACCACCCACCACTATAGGCCCTCCCACAACTGGGCCTGTTCACTGCGCAGACCACTCTCCCTTGAAAGACGAGCGCCTCAAGGCCCCCCTTCCTCGAAGAGACTGTCCTCCATCCTTCGCTCTGTACGGAGTGCGACAAGGTGATGTCATGCAGCTCAAATGCCCAGCGAAAACCCCGCCTTGAAACAGAACCACCCTTCATCCGTGCAGCTGTTACATAATCTTCGGCTGCTCGTGCTAACACTTACTGAAACCCCGAGCGAGAACCCCATTGTGAAACACACACACACACACGCACCCTCCGTCTGGTTGGTTGCATTATTTACTTGTGGTGCTGCGTTTTGGGTGGTCTGATGCGAGAACCTCCTTCTCAAAATGAGCTGCCCTCATTGTGTACCTGCTTGCTTTGTTTAAGACGAGTGTGCGCAGCGTCAAAGCGGAAACCTTATGCTGAAGAGACCCACCCACTATCGATGCGACTGTTCGACTTTGTTTAAGACGTGGTGTGCACGGCAGCAAAGCGACAACCCCATGTTGAAAACCACCCGCCCTCCATCCATGCAGCCTAGTCTTTTCTTAACAGAGCGTGCTCGGTGCGATGGCGAGAACCCCATTTCGGAAAGGAGCCGCCCTCCGTCCTCACACCTGGTGCAAGCTTTTGGCACGCACGTGCGCGGCACCGAGGCGAGAGCCCGATCTTTGAGAAGGAGCCGCACTCCATCCTTGTCAACGTTGCGGGTTTGGAAGGCGAGGGCTCCATTTTGAAAACCCAAATCATGTGTGCTCCGTCCGTGTAGCTGCTTCAAGCTTTTACAGCGAATGCGCGAAGCGCTCTGGTGAGGATCCCGCTGTGAGAACCACCCGGTCCTCCATCCGTGCAGCTGTTGGCAACTTCAGACCTCAAATCCGTAACCAGCGAAGACATCACAGCCGAAGTGCCTGGCTCGCCAGACGACACGTCTGGTGCGATAGGAAGGAGCTGCAAACAAGGGAAGGGGATGGTGGAGAAGGAGGATGACGGGGGCGGATGGGAAGGGTGACGGGGAGGGGGAGAGGTTGTAACTCAGAGGACCGAGTGGCTGGCGGAGCGGCTTTCCAAGTACCTTGGCCATCTTTGATGGGCTCGCGAGAACTATGCGTACTACCCTTTTTGAAGAAATTTGCACGTCATATGTTCTTCCCCACCGTCTTCTATCCCCTGTCGCCCCGCCAATCTTCTACCGCCTCCTGCGCCATCGGCAGGGCCTCGGGGGGGTGAAAGGCAGTGGGGGCAGCTAAGCAACAATAGCGCCCGTGACTAGCCCTGGGTTAGATGTTACTGTCGTGTCCCGCGTCGTCCTTCACCGTCAGGACATGTCCACCGGCTCCTACTGCAGAGCCGTTCGACGTGGCCGACGCAATGTGCAGGGCCACGCCCGGCTCGTCCGTGAGCCGTCGGCTCAAAGCGGCTCGAGGCGCGCTGGACCAATGGCTTGCCGTGCCCCAGGGTGTGCCAAGACCCTCTGCCTGCTCTGGAGTGACCGAAGCCCGCACCCGAGAATACAGCCTCGGCAGCCACGGCAACACGCCCATGACGCGCTCCCCGCCTGCAGGCTCGGGGATCGCGGCGCCGATCGCGCCGCGGAGCTGGCGAGGCTGGCGTCCCGCCTCCTCGCACGATCGCAGCAGGCAGATCGTCCCTCAAGGTCTTCATCCACGCCTCGAGACTCCTTAGCTTGAGGAAAGGCATGTTCTCCTACAGGCGGATTCTGGAAGAAACGTGGATGATAGTCGCACATTAATCAAACATGATAGAACATCGTCCCCAGACTATATTTTTACTATTTTGGGATATTCCTCCTGTAGGGGAGCTCCGTGAGCGCGGAGTCCAACCTGCAAGTCCGCCGTGTGGAGCTCCCCCGAGGGCTGCCGAGCAGCCCGCTGCCAGGCGGCCGTGACGTGGGCCTCCAGCCCTCACGGGAGGTAGTTGGAGCCGTCCAGAGGCGGCCTCAGCGCGTCGCCTCGTCTTGCACCATCTTCGCGACATCTGTCAGCGCCGCCCTGCCCCGAGGCCCGGCACCTCCAGGGTCCTTCGCGGACTGATACTGGCCGCCCGTGCTGCACTTGCACGTCTTCCCAGCACGCGCTGCGAGGCCCCGACGCTGCGCGGGCGCCGCACGACTCGGGGAGGCGAGGCCCCCACCAGCTCCGCCAAGAGCTTCACCTCCTGCGTTGGGCGTGGCTTAATGGGGGGTCAGAAAAAGGTCCCCTTTCGTGCCCCTTTCGGGCCCCTCCGGAGCCCCAGGGGGCTCGTTTAGGTACCGTTTGGGTACCTTTTCGGACCACCCGCGGCACCCCCCCATTTATGACCCCCCCATTACGCGGCGCCCGACTGCGCCTCCAGGTGGCCCGCTCCGGAGACCCTGGACTCAGAAACGTGTGCGCCTCGCTTTTGCGTCCACCGCCCTCCGCCGAGCCTCAGGTCGGGCATGTCCTGCCACGGGCGCATTTTGGAGGAAACATGAAAAATAGTCTAACAACTATGCAAAAATAGTCAAACGTAGTCGAAACACCGCCCCCGACCATTTTTTTGGATGATTTTTGAATATTCCACCTGTAGAAGGACATGCCCGACTGGAACCGAGCTTCCGCAGGCGGACCCCCCGAGGGCGAGCCCCGCCCTGGCGCAACGCCCCGCGTGGCGCACGAGCGGCGCCCGCGGCTCGAGAAGTCCGCCCACAGGGCGCCGTCTTGCCGAGGTGCGCGCCCGCGACCGCCATCGTGACGTCCACCTCGCCTCGCGGCGGGTGCGGCCCGCCGGGGCCGCCGAGGGCGCCGCGCGCACGCCGTCGGCGTGCCACGCCGAGCTTCCAGCAGCCAGCGGGCACGGCCAGAGGAGGAGCTCTTGCCGCGCACGGGCGTGGGCGCGCGGGCGCGGGGCTGGGCGCCCCGCGCCGAGTGGGCCGCGGCCCCGCGGTGGCGCCCAGTGCGCAAGGTGAAGAGGAGGTGCGCCACGAGCGCCGCGACAACGCCGACGGAGGAGGAGGTGGAGGAGGAGGAGAAGAAGAAGGAGGAGGAAAAGGAGAAGGAGGAGGATACGGAGAAGGAGGAGGAGGAGGAGGAGGATGATGATAATGAGGAGGAGGAGGAGGAATGAATAAGGCCACAGTTGCTGACCCTGGTATGGGCAACTCAAAAGGAGCAGGATGAGTAGGATCAGGAGGATGAGGATGAGGATGAGGATGAGGATGAGGAGGAGGAGGCAGAGGAGGAGGAGGAGGAGGAGGAGGAGGAGGAGGAGGAGGAGGAGGAGGAGGAGAAAGAGGATGACCATTGCAAACCCAGGCTGGTCGGTCCCGCACGGAAGGCACCTGCGTGGGTGCAGCGGGTGGGCGCCAAGGCGCTGGTAGAGAAGGGACTGGCCGCTCAGAAGTTGGAGTCGGGTCGAAGCTGGAAGGTCGTAGACATGGGAACGGGCGCCGGAATCGTATGGGGGAACGAAGGATGACATAAACTCGGAAGTCCGCGCGGATCTCTTGGATGGGCGCTGGCCCCCCCTGGCGGCGGGGCGCTAAAGCGAGAACCACGTTTTGGAAACGACCCGACCTTCGTCCGTGGCACTCTTGCAAACTCTTAGAACGAATGTGCGCGGCGCTAAAGCGAGAACAAACATTTGAAAACGGTCCGCCCGCCATCCGTGAAACTGTCACACATGTTCAGCTTCAAGATCATGAATGGTGATGATGTCTCAGGTGAAACGCCCAGCCTGCTCTATCGGCACGTTACGAGGTGCGACAAGGAGAAATCATTCAGAAGGAAGCGCAATCGGGGCGGGGAGTGGAGTGGGGTATATTAATCACGAGGAGGAGGAGGAGGAGGAGGAGGAGGAGGAGGAGGAGGAGGAGGAGGAGGAGGAGGAGGAGGAGGAGGAGGAGGGAGGAGGAGGAGGAGGAGGGGAGGGGAGGAGGAGGAGGAGGAGGAGGAGGAGAGGAGGAGGAGAGGAGAGGAGGAGGAGGAGGAGGAGGAGGAGGAGGAGGAGGAGGAGGAGGAGGAGGAGGAGGACGAGGAGGAGGAGGAGGAAGAGGGGGAAGAAGGAAAGGAGGAAAAAACAGGAAGGGGAGGAGGGGGGATGACGAAAATGGCCGCAAGGATGAAAACCAGGGGGGGGGTAAGACTCTGATGGAGGAGAAGGACGAAGAAACCGCCCGAGTTTCAAATCTGCCCCCACCCTTGAGAACATGGGGAACACCTTCGAAGCGCGAGCCCCGACTCGACCTTTGTATCTGTCTCACAAGCCATATTGTGCACCCACACGGGAGCCACTAATAACCTGTAGCCCTGCCCGAATCACTTTTCTCCTCACCCTCTTCCGTCTACACCTGCGCGCCAGCCCGAATTCAGCTTCCAGTACCCTCACATCCGAAGCTTTCACTGCAACGAAAGCATCATCAAATCAATCCAGCGCCCTGCTGTGCTGGCACCACGATTCTGCAGTCCTTGGCCCATCACCGGAACCCGTCGCTTCATCGCACCTTGAGCACACGGGCGACTAGCGACCAGGACGGAGCGTTGTTTAACCGATTCCCATTCCCACTGGCATGGCCTTCGCCCCGCTGGCTCCTTTACCCCGCTAGATCGATATAGACTGTTTCCAACAGGTCTCGTGGAGCCTATCTCCTTTCTGCGAGGGTGGGCTGGTGGGGCTGAAATACCACGGCCCAGTGCGGGCGGGGATCGGCTACATGATGCTGAGCGGAGGGATGGCCGGGAGGGCGTGGAGAGGACGAGGACGGCGAGAAGATGGAGGAGGAAGAGGATCAGGAGCAAGAGGACTGGTGTAAACCCAAGACGCATGAATGATGATGCAAGCGTCGGCGCCACGGATCAACGTGGCTGTTGCGTCCTGACAATCCTCAATCGTGCCAAAGCACCATTTCTGGGACTTCGACCGCGCCAAATCTCGAATTTGCTGCAAACTGTGAAGACGAATGTGCGCGGTGCTGAGGCGAAAACCACATTTTGAGAACGACCCGCCCTCCATCCGTCAACCTGTTGCAAGCTTTTCAGACGATGTGCGCGGCGCTGAACCGAGAACCACATTTTGAAAACGACCCGCCTTTAATCAGTGAAACTGTTGCAAACTTGTAATACAAATGTGCGCGGCGCTGAAACGAGAACCACATTCTGAACACGATCCGCCCTCCATCCGTGAAGCTGTTGCAAGTCTCAAGCTTCAGGGTCACAAATGGCGAAGAAGTCTGAATCGAAACGCCCAGAGGAAGAGACGGAGCTGGAGGAATCGACCCAATGGAACGTGCAGCGGACGGGGGCCCACCCCGCTGCCGCGGCGGCAGCCGCCCGGCCACGGCCGAGCAGGAAGAAAAGGAGGAGGCTGAGGAGGAGGCGGAAGAGGAGGCGGAGGAGGAGGAGGAGGAGCCTTTTTTATAGCCTTTCCCCTGGCGGCGACGCAGCCTCTCTTCTCTCCTGCGGCGGCCTCTCGCGCGCTCCCTCCTGGAGCTTCTCGCGCCCGCTCCCTCCTGGAGCTTTTCGCAGGACGACCGTCTCACCCTGCACGAGGAAGGTCCTCCTGTAGCGGCGGGAGCCCATGCACCTCTCTACAAGCTCTACGTCGACACAGTCGCGCTCGAGCTGGACCACCACGTCGTACATGTGCACCCCGTGCTCGCCGCGTAGCTGGGTGAGCCAGCCCTCGACCGCCTGCCCGCTCTCCGCTCTAACGCTGTAGCTGACGATATTGAGCTCTAGCTTCGCCTCCCACTTCTCGCGCGCGCTGCTCCCAGCGCTGTAGCTGATATTGTGCTCTAGCTTCGCCAGCTCCTTCTCGCGCGTCCTGGTCCCAACGCTGTAGCCGATGATGTCGGGGTCTATCTTCGCCTCCCACTTCTCGCACTCGCTGTTCCCAGGCTCGTCCTTCGCCTTCTGCCGCCACTGCCCGTCCTTCTCGCACTGCTCGCCCTCTTCGTGAGGCTGCCACTGCCCGTCCATCCGCTTGTGGCTGCCACTGTCCGCCTTTCTCGCACGCGCAGGGTACGTCTTCTTGAAGCTGCCACTGCCCGCCTTTCTCGCACGCGCAGGGTCCGTCTTCTTGAAGCTGCCACTGCACGTCCGCTTGAAGTTGCCACTGCCCGTCTTCTTGAGGCTGCCACTGCCCATCTTCCTCGCACGCACGGTCTTGGCCCTCCTGAAGCTGCCAGTGCCCGTCCTTCCCGCCCGCGCAGGGTCCGCCTTCTTGAGGCTGCCATTGGCCGCCCGCTCGAAGCTGCCACTGCCCGTCCTTCTCGCACGCACGGGGTCCTTCGCCTCCCGCCAGCCACGTCGAGTCAATCACTGCCCGAGCCATCCACATGGCCCTGCAAGTGCCGTCCTTCTCGCACACCCTGATCGCAACGCTGTAGCTGATGGCGTTGGGCTCCGTCCTCGCTTTACGCTTCTCGCACACGCTACTGCTTACCATCGCGCCCCCCTTGATCGCAGCGCTGTAGCTGATAACGTTGGGCTCCGTCCTCGCCCCACGCGTCTCGCACACCCTGCTGATCCCCTTCGCACTGCGGTAGCCGATGGCATTGGTCTCCGTCCTCGCCTCACGCTCCTCGCAGTAACTGACGGCATCTGGAAGCTGCCGCGCCCGCCGTTCTCGCACGCACAGTCTCCGCACTCCCGATGCTGCCACTGCCCGTCCACTTGAGGCTGCCACTGTCTCTCTGCCGCTGCCCGTCCCCGCAGTCCTGCATCCACTGCAGGCCCCACTACGGCTGGTGGCAGCAGCTAGGAACGAACACGGGCGCCTCGCAGTTCCACCTGAACTCTGGCGGCTTCCTTGCTGTTTCCTGCTGCCCTTGCCCCGTCTTCCCGCACGCGCCTTCGCAGCTGATGACGTTGGGCTCCTTCCTCGCTCGCTCGAGCCATTCCGCCCTTTCCTTCCACCACTCCACCTCGCGCTGGAGGCGCTGCACCAGCCTGTCGGCGGCTGCTCGCGCTCCAGCTGCCCCCTGCGGGGGCTCCCGTCGCGCCGGCGGCGCTGGGGGCATCAGCTCCGCGGGCCCCGCTGAAATGGCTATGGCCGCGCTGCTGAACCGCCTAGGAGGCGGAGGAGGAGGAGGAGGAGGAGGAGGAGGAGGAGGAGGAGGAGGAGGAGGAGGAGGAGGAAAAGGGGGAGAGAGGAAGAGGAGCAGGAGGAGCTGTTCACAAGAAAAAGGATGGAGGAGGAGAGAGGGGCCGCACCGCCGTGCCGCCGGCCCCCGCGGTCCTCGCCGGGGCCACAGCCCCTGCCCGAGGCGTCCAGCCTCACGCCCCCGCCGAAGCGGGCGGAGCTGTTGGAGCACGCGATCATCGACGCCGCGTAGACGCCCGCCCCGGTGATGGCCAGCTCGTACTGAGCCGCGACGACGAAGTCGAAGGACACGTTCGAGTCCGAGGCCACGGGGTGGACGCAGATGAGCCGCAAAAACGGCGCAGGCATGAACCCTCGGAGGTCTGCGCTGACTGCGCGGGCCAGTGCGGCAGTCCCCGACCGCACCCCTCTTGCGTCAGCGGACCGCTGGGTCGCTCCGCTGGCCAGTCACACCAAGTGCCACCGGATGCTGATTGCACTCGAGAGGTGGAGCGAATTCCCCAGACCTCCTCGCGTTGTACAAAAATCACGACGGGATTTTTTTCACAATTTTCGGCCTCCGGGGGCCCTGACCGGGCCTCGGGACCGTCAGAAACGACTCAGGATAACAAACTGGCCCCAGGGAAGGGATCCAGACCTCTGGGGGTCGACGCTGTGAAAAAAACACGACGTCGGGGGTATGGGTCTGTTGGCAGATCGCCGTGAGACTGGAACATTCTCCCCCCCACCCTCTCATCACACCCTTCCCCAGGAAGGTGGTGGGGAAGGTGGTGTGGCGCCGACCTAGGAGAGCCCCGCGGACCTTCGAAGGTTTATGCCTGTGTCGTTCTTTGGCCTTGGAGACGGCTGTGGGGTCTGAACTGGTTGGGGCCCCAGAATGTCGGTCAGGAGGGGGGGGATTGAGCCAAATCTGCTCAAAATCGATCCCTGGACCACTCCCGGGGTCCATCTGGTACAAGTTTTTCCTAACATCTGTTTTTGACAATCCTGGGGCCCGAAAGTGGTCCCCAGAGGCAAATCCAGAACCTTGACCCCGCCCCCCCCCTGCCAGCCAAAACCAATGCCCACCTCAGACCCCCGGCCGGCTCCAACTTGGGCCTGCTCTTCTGGGATGGGCAGACCAGAAAGCATGCCTGGACACCGGTCCACCTTTTGAGGAGAACAACTATCGTGTTGGGAGGAAGGGGTTTGGAGGACGAAGGGTATGAGCAATAGCATCCGCATGCAATGAACGATACCGTCGACCGCCTACGGGTAATGATATCCTCATTCCTCCCAGCCCCATCCTCCCAATGCGGCAACTGTCTGCCTGACCTTTGTGGACTGCGAGTTGTTGCAGCTGGTCCCCTGCGTTCGGACGGTCTGGTTCCACAGGGACGCGGCCGCACCGAGGGCGAAGAACTCCCGCACGTGCCAGAGGCCGTGGCAGCCGCCGAGGCTCAGAGCGCCCCGCGGCGAGACGACGCTGAACATGGGGCGCGGGGGCCTCTGAGAGTCATGAGCCGCAGGCTGGACGCTGCAAGCGCGTCGCCGCGCCGTTTGTCCTCGGCACGCCCACGCGGACGACGCCGACACCGCGGCAGACCCACGGCAGGCCCTGCGTCCCGCACCTCAGGCAGACACAGCGGGCGCCGCGGCAAACCCCACGGCAAACCCACCGCGCCCGAGGCGGCGCTTGCCCTGGTGGTCGAGGAGACACAAGGCCGTGCGTCGGAACAAACGACGCGGCGACATATGGCGCTGTCCCTGTGAGGCGATCCCTGTGAGCACGCTGTCCCTGTGAGGCGATCCCCCCGCGAGGGGCTCTTCTGCGCACGCCATCTCCCTGCGAGGGCCACGTCGGTGCACGCTATCACCCTGCTGGCGCCTCGTCGATGCACGCTACCCCCAAGGTGGGGGGTAGCGTGCAATACGCGGGCCGGCTGGGGCCACGTCGCACGCCATCTTGTCACCGCCAACCGTAAGCTTTCGGAGGTCCTCGCCCATCTCTTGCGTCGGCGCTGAAGGCCACGTGGCCACCGCAACCGGCAGGCGTCGCACTCGGGCCTCTCCGAGGGTGGGCGACCACCGGGTGTTCTAAAGGGCCCGTTCGCGCCCATGTTGGCGGGACCTCTCAGACAGGAGGCCTGCTCTGGGAAGTGGAGGCGTCTCTTTTCAGAAACCCATGGCCCCCGCGATGCACAGCCGGGGCTGCTCAGAGAGGACACGCGAGAGGACACAAGACCCTTCCGAGGGCATCATCATTGCCACAGGAACGTGCAAGGCATGGGCCGCAACACACAGGACACACAAGGGTACTCCAGATTTCGTAATAAAAGGGAGGGGGTCTCGACCCTCCAAGACGAGCCATTTCAGACCCCCCCCCCCGTGGGAGAACCCTCCAAAACATCGTCCCCAGACCCCCCCAGGCCCTCCAAGATGGCCTGGAAGAGACCCCCCCCGAAATGAGACCCCCCTCCCTTTCTTACGAAATCTGGAGTACCCAACAAGCTGGAGGAGGAGGAGGAGGAGGAGGAGGAGGGAGGAGGAGGAGGAGGAGGAGGAGGAGGAGGAGAGGGGGATGGGGGAGGGGGAGGGGGAGGGGAGGAGGGAGGAGGAGGAGAGGAGGGGAGGAGGAGGGGAGGAGGAGGAGGAGGAGGGAGGAGGAGGAGGAGGAGGAGGAAGAGGAGGAGGATGAGGAGGAGGAGGAGGAGGAGGAGGAGGAGGAGGAGGAGGAGGGGAGGGGGTCGACCTCCTTCTCAGCGGGGTCGACCTCCTTCTCAGTCTCGACTGCAGCAGGCCTCGCGGCCAGGGCCCCGCTCCTGCTCCCCCGGGGAGCGCGCCGAGGGCGGCGCCCGACACTGCGCCGCCGGGGGGGTCGCGGGGGGAGGCGGGGCAAGGCCCGCGGCCCGAGGACTCTCCGCGCGGACCTCCGCGGGCTGAGGCTCATCACCAGGAGGAGGAGCAGGAGGAGGAAGTGGAGGAGGAGGAGGAGGAGGAGGAGGAGGAGGAGGAGGAGGAGGAGGAGGAGGAGGAGGAGGAGGTGGAGGAGAAGGAGGAGGAGGAGGAGGAAGTGGAGGAGGAGGAGGAGGCTCATCACCAGGAGGGGGTGGCCCGAGCAGCCGGGGGAGGTTCAGGGGGACGTAAGACCTGGGTACAGGGGACTCGGAAATCCCCGACGAGGTCGTCAGAAAAATGACGAGGCCGAGCCTGCATTTTGACGAGGCCTCCCGCTGCAGACATCCCACGAAACTCCTCCTCGTCAAAATCCGAGGCGCGGTCGTCAAAAAACGATGGCGAACCCGAGTCCTGGCAAACCCGGGTCTTACGCTCCCCCGAGGTGGCGGGGGCACGACAACGGAGAGTTGCCAGGGGGAATCAGCCGGGGCGCGTCCCACGAGCCACGAGCGGGCACGGCAGCGGGCCTCCCCCCTCCTCCCTCTTGCCCCCCGCTGCGGGGCCCTCCGCGTATTGCGTTGTACTGGTTGCCCACCTGTGGCCGCCTCGCCTAATCGTCTTGCATGTGCATTCCACGCGTTCTCGCGCTAATCATCGTGCGCTGTGCCCCAGCCTCGTTCTGACCGCCCTCTGGACTTTTCCTTGCGGGCCGCAAATCAAAAAAAGTATTCCGTTGTACCTGTCCTCGGGCCTCTCCAGGTGGCTGACGCCCTCCAGGCCGGCGCTGATGTTCGCGCCGGCGGCGGCGTTGGCCACGACCTTGGGGGGCAACGACAGGGGGGGGACTGGCACAGGGGGGATGCATCGAACTGAAATCGGCGATACGTCGCCGATAGATCTGCGACAGGCCCCCGATAGTGAATCCGAACCTTCCTGGGCGGGTTGGGGCTATCAGACCCCTATCTGCAATCAATGGGCGATTGGGGGGCGATGCATCCCCCCTATGCCTATCCCCCCCTATCGTTGCCCATGCGACCTGAATCCTGGAGGCGTTCACGGACGTGTTGCAGCCAGTCAGCGCCACGGAGTCGCCTATAGCAAGAGGGAGAAGCCACATCCCTGGTGGCCCCCTCCTGGGGGCCCGGCTCTCTGCGCACAGGATCGGCTCCAGGCCAGCGCGAGCAGCTGATCTGGCCCTCCTCCTCCTCTTCCTCCTCCTTCTCCTCCTCCTCCTCCTCCTCTGTAGCGCCCAAGTTTTCTTTTCCGCCGCCCGGCCCCCGGATCTCTCTTTTTTTTTGGGGGGGGGGGGATTTTTTTTGATGGTTTAGTTTAGTTATGATTTTTTAGAGTGCTGAACAATGGCCCTCGAGAAGTATAGACCTATCTGGACTGCCTAAAACCACGACGAGAATTTAGATGCTCAGGTCCTGGTGCTACTTTTTAGCCTCCTGGGAGGTCAGGGAGGGGCTCTGGAAACGGCCCGAGGGCGGGGCAAATTGCAAAAAGCCTCCGGAGCGGATCTTGTCCAAGGGCCGCCAGGGAGTCCGGGCCTGGGGCGTCACAGTCGCCCTTCGCAGACCGAGGTCCTCGGGTGCGTGCCGACTGGACTTCCGAGGGGGATCCAGCCGTGGCGACTGGTACGGAGCTGGGCAAATATCGAAGGTTTGGGGGTGAGATCGCAGTGGAACGGAGAGCCCCCCACCGGGAAATCGGTTTCGGTTTCGTGTTCGTGTCGTGCGTACAGGCGAGGCGAAGCTGCGTAGGCCCGCCAATATGAAGGAGGGGGACACTGGCTGCGGCGCAATCGGCCGGTGGGAATAGTCCGCCGTGGTCTCAACATCCGGCCCGCCTGACCCTCGGCAGTCTCGACTTACACCCTCCTCGTGGTCGGGAAGTCGTTGTCCTGAGATGAGCCAGGAAGGCCACCACACGTCAAAGCAGCCTAGAACCTCGATCCTTGGGTGGAGGCCTGGAGGCGGAACCCATCGCTAATCCACGGCGTCTTGATCCATGCTTGCGCTTCCTCGACTGGAGGGTGGTGTGTGCGTGCGCTTTTCTTTCTCGGGGGCCAACTGACAAGAGATCGGCGATAGGCCCTCGATAGCGAATCCCCATCCTACTGGGCGGCGTGGACTATGGGGCCCCTCTCGATGCATTCCCCCCTGAGCTCACCCCCGTCCCCGGTGGTTTTCGGGCCAGAGCTCGGGCCTCTGGCGGCCATTCGGGACGATCTGGGCACCCCCAGAACGCTTTCGGCGAGGCGCAGCTGCTGGAAGGCACCCCGAGGCTGGGAAGCCGCCGAGAAGGACGAAGACGCCCGAGAACCTCGAACCTTGAACTGCCGCGGGCGCTTCCCCCTCCCGATCCGCCGAGCACCAGCCGCACCCCCTCGCGGGCGAAGGCCTCGACGCTCGCGCCATCGACCACGCTTTTGGGCGGGCTGGGCTGGGGGGCCCCCCTCGGTGCTTCCCGCCCCCCCCCCTCTCCCCCTGAGCAGGTCCATGCGCATCCAGTCGGGACCTCGCGGGTCCCTGGGGGGCGCCAACTGTGCGGGCCCCAAACATATAGACCACCACCGCGTCGATTCCTCCTCCCTCCTCTACGCACCCTCCTCTTCTTCTCCTCTTTCCTGGTAGGGGAAGGGGGTGAGGGAGGTGGTGGTGGTGGTGGTGGTGGTGGTGGTGGTGGTGGTGGTGGTGGTGGTGGTGGTGGTGATGTATATTGTTGGGCCCCGTAAACTGCGCAACGGTCGACACTCTCGTGGACTCCTGGGAGGTCCAGCGGAGCGGAGGGCCACGCGCATCCAGTCGAGACCTCGCGGCTCCCCTGGCTCCCTCCCGAGTCGCCGAGCACCAGCAGCTCCCCCTCGTGAGCGAAGGCCTCCACGCTCGCGCCGTCGGCCACCCGGACCGCGCTGCCGTTGCAGGACAGCCGCACGGAGCCGCCGCGCACCGCGGTGCCCGGGCCGCTCACGAGGATGCCGTTGGGGCAGTCGTCCGTGTCGCCTGCGCCAGCCGTCGTCGCTCTGTGGCCCCTCCTCCGGCTGCTCCTTCCCTGAGGTCCGGGCATTGCATCCGTCCCACGCCGGGCGTTTCCGCTCGGGTTCGGGCCCTGGGGCCCTCACAGATCGGGCCGGCTCGAGAGATGCCGCAGAAAGATGGGGTCCAGGGCTCCGGTGGTGGTTTTTCGCGAGGACCTCCTGCTGCTCCTCGCGCCCCCTCCTGCTGGCTCCTTGCGCCTCCTCCTGCCGCTCCTTGCGCCTCCTCCTGCTGGCTCCTTGCGCCTCCTCCTGCCGCTCCTTGCGCCTCCTCCTGCTGGCTCCTTGCGCCTCCTCCTGCTGGCTCCTTGCGCCTCCTCCTGCCGCTCCGTGCGCCTCCTCCCGCTGCCCTGCGCGAGCGAGCACGACACTCTTTGCGTGTGGGGGGGGGGCCGCTCTCGGCCTCCCGGAAAGAAGGCCCTCGCCGGGCCCCGGCACCGTCCAAAGACGAGTCGTCGTCGTGGTCGTCGTCGGCGTCGTCGTGGTCGTCGTGGTCGTCGCCGTCGTGGTCGTCGTCGGCGGCGTCGTCGTCGTGGTCGTGGTCGTCGTCGTCGTGGTCGCGGTCGTCGTGGCCGTGGTCGTCGTGGTCGCCGTGGTCGTCGTCGTCGTCGTGGTCGCGGTCGTGGTCGTGGTCGTCGTCGTCGTGGTCGTGGTTGTCGTGGTCGTCGTCGTCGTCGTCGTCGTCGTCGTCGTCGTCGTCGTCGTCGTCGTCGTCGTCGTGGTCGTGGTCGTCGTCGTCGTCGTCGTCGTCGTCGTCGTCGTCGAAGACGGCTCGCTGCGGCGACGGCCCTGCGCGAGGAGGCCTCTCGCTTCTGCATCGGGATGGCGGGCTCGTCCCCCGGGGGAGGGGCTCACGGCGACGACGACGACGGCGAGGGACGGCGACGGACGACGACGACGACGACGGCGGCGACGATGACGACGACGACGACGACGGCGGCGGCGACGACGACGACGACGACGACGACGAAGACGACGGCGACCACGGACGGCCCTCGGGCGCCGCGCTGTGAAAAGCTCACGGCGTCGGTCGCCTGGGTCCTCTTGTCTCCTCCTGCTGCTGCTGCTGCTGCTGCTCCTCCTCTCCGCGGCGCGCTCGTCTTCTCGGGAGGCGCCTCCCGCAGGCAGGAGCGGAGCGTGTGTACCTAAGGACTCTTGAGGAGGGTGCTCTGGGCGGGAGGGTGTGTTGCCACACCGCCGATGCTTTCTGGGCTTCCTCTGGTCCTTCCCTTCTTTCTCCTCCCTCGACACCTTCCTCCTCCCCCTACCCATGCCCCTCTCCTTCGTCGTCCTCTCTCCTCCTCCTGTGTTTGTCTCCCTTCAATTAACTTCTGCCAGACCTCCACCGGTGAGGCTTACGCGGGCCTTCCGTAGGCTTCTGCAAAGGGAGGATAAACCACTCGCCTTTCCGACGAGCTCACGTTTCCTGACGCGGCCCACGCTTTCGGGAGAGGTCGGGACCCCTCTCTCTTTGGAGCTGACTCCATTCCCCCCATGCTGCGTGCGTGCAATGCCCATTCAAATCCCACCAGCCCTCGGGGCGTAGGTGGTCTAGAGCGTTTCCTCTTCCACCCCTCCCTCTTCCCCTTCGGGGAGGGGTTTCCCCCTCCCCCTCCCCCCTCCCCCTGGACCTGGACGGGGCGTTTTGCGAGCGGTCGGGGCGACCAAGATGGCCCAAGATGGCTCCAAGAGCGCCTCGGAGAGCCCAAGATGAGCTCCAAGATGGCCCAAGATAGCCTAAGGTGTCTTAAGATGGCTCCGAAGATGCTCCAAGAGGCCTCAAGACCGCCCCAAGACGGCTCGAAGAGGCCAAAGAGCTTCCCAAGGAGGCCAACATCTAAGGAAAATCAATGATTTGTGCCTTCGCGCCGACAGGGCCCCCAAAGAGCCCCAAGACGGCCTCAAGAGCGCCTCAAGAGGGGTCCAGGAGGGTATTTTTGGGGCTCCCGAGGGGGGGGGGGGGGGGGGCGAAACTGAAGCTCCCTTCTTTTTTGATCGATCTCCTCCAAGATGGCCCCAAGAGGCGCCCAGGAGGTCCCAAGAGGTCTCAAAAAGCCTCCCAAAAGCTGTCCAAGAGGGCCCCAAGAGGCACCCAGACGGCCCCAAGAGGCGCCCAAGAGGCCTCCAAGAGGCTCCCAAGAGACCCCCAAGAAGTCTCAAAAGAATCTCCGAAAGGTATTTAAGGAGCTTCTGGATCTTCGGTTCGCCGTCCTCCTCTTCCTCATCCACCTCTTCCTCCTCCTCCTCCCTCCTCCCCCACCCCCTCCTCTTCCCCTCCTCCTCCTTCTCCTCCTTTTCCTCCTTCTCCTCCTTTTCCTCCTTCTCCTCCTTCTCCTCTCTCTCATCCTTCTCGTCCTCCTCAGAGAGTCCTCCTCGTCGTCGCCCTACTCAATCTCCTCTTCCTCATTCTCCTCATTCTCCTCCTCCTCTTCCTCCTCCTCCTCCCCCGATGACGACGACGATTCCTTCTCCATCCTCCCCTCTTGGGGTATGTGACAATTTCCCCCGCCCTTTGTTCTCCTGCATGCTCCCCCGCTTCCCTGATCATCTCAACTCCCCTGGGCATTGTTTCTGGATGGGCTGGTAGGGGTACGCGAAACATCAACCATTAAACAAAACCAAATCCGAATCAATATGCAATCTCGGCTCCATTGATCCCCCTCCGTCTTTGGAGCTCCTCGCCTGTGCCGGCTATCGTCACTGAATGATTACCATCTTCGGGGTGTCGGTCATCACCGGCAGTGACAGATGCACCTGCTACAACTGCTGGGAACGAACAGAGCACAATGGCCACTACACGTGTGCGGTTGAGATATGACTCAAGCAATCGGCATAAACACAAACACATACTTAACTATATGTAGAGAGAGAGAGAGAGAGAACAAAACAAACGTACATAATTTGGAATAAACCAGCGATGCCATGAACATGTGGTGCTGCTCAAGTCATTGCTTGGCTCCCAGAACAAAATCGAATCATCGCTTTCGCGAATGTGTAGCAAAAGAGAGATGGATGCACGCTTTTTTGGAACACCGATTGATTCATGATGACCTTACTGGCGAGATGGCACGATGTACCATTGCATGCGCTGCATCTGGAACGGAAAGATGCAAGAACAGAGTAACGATCGCTGCGCACAGCCAGTTGAGCAAAACATGACAGTCAAAACCACCTCTATGCGAACGCATGACTTAACGTGGTTCTTTGATAAAGAATACGATTACCACTACCGAGGCCGGGATGAGACCACATTCGCGCACGTACAAAACAATGATATGACACAAACGCGGGCTAAACATGCAAACTCAATGCAACATCTTGGGTGCGATCTATGGGCCCCTGTCGTGGATGATCCCGATGTGTACCGTAATGCCGCGCCGAGCAAAATCAACTCATCAAAACCCGAACCGTGCCGCCACTCATCGCCCGAACTCGCGCCGAACAAACTCAATTGGTGATAGCATCGAGGCAAACTTGCAACGCCGCACGCCCCAGCGTATCGCCGGAATGTGCGGCGAACAAAAGCCAATGCATCGTCGGAGTTCGCGTCAGGCAAGTTCCAATCACAGGACGGCCGCAACGCCGCGGACCGCGGTGCAGCGCTGGGTCTTCGTGCCAGGCTGGACCGATTCGTTCCAAGTTTAGTGAGAATCCCTTGTGCACAAGTGCTTTTCGCTTGCCAAACGCAGTGCAAGGAGTAGCGGCAAAAGCCAAGCCTCCGACAAGAGAAAAATTTCACGCGACACTGTAAAACCAATGAACGACAGAGTAACGGCTAACTGTGCCAATCTCGTGGACGCGGTGGTGGTGAAAGGGGGTGGGGTGGGAGCCGCCATGCCAGCCACGCAAGCCGGATGGCATATGGAAGTATGCCATGCCAGACGTTCCCATTGCCCCATGACAAGCCCAGCATGCCATGCCAGCCATGCCGCCATTCCAGTCCACCCAGCATGCCAGGCTGGCCAGGGCGGGAAGCAGAAGCGCAGCCATGTTGATGCCCACAGGCACGAGTAAAGAGGGGAAGAGGTTTGCTGACTACGCCGTGGTCATGCCGAGAAATCAAGAGCAAGGCGGATGCAGCGACCCCTCGAGTGCACACGTGGAGACCGCAGTCGGCTCTTGAGGTGAAGAGCGATTGGCGTCGGCTTGCACTTTCGCGGATCTGCGCGGCCAGGGCAGGCGAGTTGCCGACCGCTTGCAGGTGTCCAGGTCGCACCCAAACTCCTCGCTGCGAAGGTGCGGTCTGGGACCACGCCTGGGCCTACCTACGGGCGGCTGGAGCATCGAGCAACGCAGGCGAGACGGGAGGGGAGACCCTCTCCTGGTAAGCTGTACCGTCTGCCTGGGTCCATACCTCCTGGTGGGCCGAAGAGGGTGGCCAGGAGGAGGGATGTCAGCGCATCATGGCCCAAGGCATGTTCGCGGACGGGGGGGGGACACGGGCAGCATTGAAAGAGTAATCGCAATAACGAAGACCAGCACGAGTAACATACTACTAATCGTGCGTAAATCAGTAATGATAAGCATCGTAACATCACGAAGAGCACTAATACATTTAGTAGCTCGAATGTTGGATATCATTAGTGAAAACGAATCTACGTGTTCAAAGTTAGATGCACAATATCAGTTGTGCGACGAATGAACCAATACTACTTGTCACGATGATGCTAGTAGTGGCAATGCGAATAATGATAACAATGAACATATGAATAATGCTAACCACACTTGGAGGAATACTACAATAATCATCAATGACCTCCACCTGGAGGTCGAAGGCTCCCGGAGGCCTCCAGAGGCCCGAGGAAGGGCCATGAGCGTCCAAACATCTGCAGTGAGCAGGTTGAAAACCGTTCTCTTCGAACATCGTTGGCACAACTCGGCGCCAGAAAAATTTGGTGCCAGCCTCGAGACCCGACTCCCGTCCTCGGAAGTCCCCTGAGGTCTCTGGAGGGCCAATGACGCCCAGAAACCAAGCGACGGCGTTGAAGATCCAGCCGCCTCGTTCCTCGTGGACCCAGGGCAAGATCAGCACCCTCTTCATCCCCCCTCCTTCGGGCGAACCCTGGCTGGCCGCGAAGCAGCTCCCAACTCCGGGACAGAGGAGGGCAAGAAGGGCGGCAGGCTCCGAGTGAGCGACGACAAGAAGTGCGCCTTACGCGAGATGGCACGGCGACCTCACGCGGTGGCTTGCGCGGGTCGCCAGCGCGGCACGCTGCGAGGGCGCTCGCGCGAGACCTTACGCGGGCAGCTTGCGCGCCATTGTCGGCGCTGACGACCCCGTTCCCCCAAACTAGAAGAAGACTAACCAGCGGCATAAACACAAACCTCGGAGGGCCGGCCGGACTTCATGGACCCGCGCTGGGCCCCCTTCCTGGCGCGCGGAGCGTGCCAGGGGCGGCGCGGCGCTAGAGACGCCGCTGGGGGGCCCAGCGCAGATCCAAGAAACTCGCGCGGAGCCCCGAATACTCATGCTTATGGACAGTCCCTGGTTTTCGACAAGCCCGGGCCAGCCAGAGGGGACGGACTGACCTGGGATTAGTGCTGACCCCTCGTTGCGGCAGGTTCGTGTCGTGACGGTCCTGGCATTGGCTTCTGACGCCGCGAGGATAATTCAACCTCGAGCGATCGCGGCCTCCCGGCATCGCAGAACGATCGTGATTGGCCGATTCTGGGCCACTGGCGGCGTCCTACCCTGAACGCCTGCGCCGCGGATCGCCACCGCTTCGGTACGACACGAGCAGGCCCCTGCCGCACGCGCGGCCCAGCCTCGGCGACTCCGAAGGGTGTGATTTGCAGAGGTTGTGGTCTGCAACGCGCACCCCAGGAGAGCGGGCGAGGACCTCGACGGAGTTCTCCGCCGTGCCTCGAGGAGGCCCGACGGGGGCAACGTGGTGCCCCCCCAAGCTGGGCGGCGCGCCCAAGGGGGTAGGGGGAGGAGGGGAAGACTTTTTAGAAGGAGGCTGCTTCTTAGAGGGCGCCGGCCCTACACGTACAGAGAAGTACTGCGCCTTCACAGAGGCAGCCTCCTTTCAAGAAGCCTTCCCCCCTCCCCCTCCTCGTCCCTCCTTCTGTTCCTGCTCGTCGAGTAGGGGATCGATCGAGTAGAGAATTGATTTGCCCCAGAATTTATCTTTGTCGTCGAGTCCATGGAAACTGCGTAGAACGTTCGTAGATCTTCGAACTTTGTACGCACGCTGTTGTAGATTCGACGTGGGATTGAATTGTGGGGTCAATCAATCCTGTAGTAAATCACCTAATCGAGCTCTGCTGCTGTGGCGTCAACCTCCTCCTCCTCCTCCTTCCTCCCCGCCCCCCCGTGCCCTTCCTCCTCCTCCTCCTCCTCCTCCTCCTCCTTCTCCTGCTCCTCCTCCTCTTTTTTTGCGCTGCCGCGACAGAAGCTACCACGGGCTGTTGCGTCGTATCCTCATTCTGCTCTGCTTGGCGCAACCCACGTTGTCGGGGCCGCGCGCCCATCCAGGCCGCTGGGTGCGGGCACCTACTCGCAGGCGGGCCCCCCAGCGCCCGGCCTGCGTACTCCCCACGGCCGAGGGCTTTCCAGCTGACGCCCGACGCTGACGCGGGAGACGCACAGCCTTGAGCCCCTCCTCCTCCTCCTCCTTCTCCTCCTCCTCCTCCTCCTCCTCCTGCTCCTCCTCCTGCTCCTCCTTCTCCTCCTCCTCCTCCTCCCATTTTTTTGCGCCGCTGCGACAGAAGCTGCCACAGGCTGTTGCGTCGCATCCTCCTCCTCCTCCTCCTCTCCCTCCTCCTTGCCACCCCAGCCCCTTTGGAATCGGGGAGAGGGTGGAGATGGAGAGGGCGGGGGGGAGTAGAGATGGGGGAGTGGAGGACACAGGGGCATGCCGAGTGGACGATGGGGAGAGGGGGACGGGGAGGGCGGCAGGGGGGCAACGAGGGGGACGGGGCAGGGTCGCAGCGAACCGAAGGGCGGTGGATCTGGCGCCAGCCACCCCTCCCCCCGGTCCTCCAAGAGGAACCCAGCGCTGCGGCGGACAGGAGGGATCGCCAACTGGTGGGGGCGTTGCTGAAGGAGTGTGTCCAGGAAGCTTCAGGCCCTGGAGGATGCCTTGCCTGACGAGGGCGGCGATGGCCTCCATGGCCAAGCCTCCATTTGTGTCCCACGGGCTTCCAGCCCCTGGATTCCTTATCCAACGGCGCCTTATCAAATGCCCCCGCCGTAATGATGCCGTGATGCAGCCATCGTGCTGCCACAAGGGACGCCGCTGAACATCGAGCGAAAGGAACCTCCTGGCCGCAGCGAGGCTCGGCCACGAATGGGCTCCCGACCGAGATCTCAAGACCGGCTGGAAAGCCAGAGCCCCTCCCGAGCCCAAAGCGGTCTCCCTTACTTCAGCGTCTCCGCTGCACGACTGCCTCGGGATGCGTGACTGGGAGCGTGGAGCACCCAGCGGCCCTCCCTCCTGGAGCCCGCGCGGGGCCGTCGGAGACCTGGGGGAAATTCCTCGAACGTGCCACTACTGCGACGCACTGCTCCGCGGAGGGAAGCAGTTGGCGGCGCGCAGAGGGGGGTAGGGTGGAGGGGGGAGGGCTGCTTAGACGGAGGCTGCTTCTCAGATGGCGCGGGCCCTACATCTACAGACAAGGCCGGCGCCTTCTAAGAAGCAGCCTCCTTCCAAGAAGCTTCGGCCCCCTCCCCCTCATGCACCCCCTGCGCGTGGCCGAAGCAAGCCAGGGACGGCGGGCACCTCCTGCCACCTCCACCCTGCCCCCGAGGAGCGCCACGTCCATGCCCTGGACACGGGCGCCGCCCTGCAGCGTCACCACGCCCGCCCGCGCCGACCGCCCTCCGATCGTCACCTTCGGCGGGCGCACGCGCGGGCTCTGGCGCGGCGGGAGGGCTGGAGAGCCCGGAGTCGAACCGACAAGTCGCATCGGCGATCGGATCGACTCGGATCGGCGGGAATCGGCAGCCAAGCTGGGAGAAGTCGAATGGGCGATCGGCAGGCTGGCGAGGCCTCTCTCGAGAAACCGAATCCCAGATCGGAATCCGACGTCGGGTCGCATCGGAACCGGAATCGATCGAAATCGAAGCGGATCCAGCTGGAGGCATCGAAGAAAACCCTGGGAGGGGGTGGGGCGGGCGGCTTCCTGAGAGGCCTGGCGGGGGGTGGGGCTCCTGAACAGGCAAGGGGGGCCTCCCCGAAGTCACCCTCGCCTCCGATGTCGCCAATCCCGACGCGGGTGAATCAGGCCTTGCAAGATCCTGCAAGATGCTGCGGGATCCTGCGGCTCTGCAGGGTCCTGCAAGAGCTGGTCTGGCTGACCCCCGTTTGCATGGACCCCTGTCTCTCGAGACCCAACGAGGAGCCTTCCCAGATGTCCCCTGGACCTTCCTGCGCAAGCCCCCGCTCTCCAAAAGGCCCGCCCCCCCATGCGGCAGGTTCGTGCCGTGACGACTTCGGCGTCGGTTCCTGACACCGCGGGGATCGTTCAACCTTAAACGATCGGCCGTTTCAGAAACGTCAGATCGTTCAACGTCGACCGACTCTGGGTCGGCGGCGGCGTTCCAAGTTGAACGCCAGCGGCCAGGTCGCCGCCGGTCGACATGATGCGAACCTAGTGTAGGCTTCTTCGGAAGGCCGCCCCCCCCATCGCGCCGCCCTCTCTGGTGCCTGGCAAGAGGTCCGACGGTGTGCTCCTTTGCCTTTCGAGGTGCGGCCCGGGAGGAGGTCCCGACCCCTTTTCTGGCAGCGCGCAAAGCGGTCCTTATGTACTTCAGCGTCTCCGCTGCACGACTGCCTCAGGATACGTGCCTGGGAGCTGTGGAGCACCCAGCGGCCCTCCCTCCTGGAGCCCGCGCGGGGCCATCGGAGATCTGGGAAACTCCTCGAACGTGCGACTACTGCGACTCACTGCTCCGCGGAGGGAAGCAGTTGGCGGCGCGCAGAGTTTTTTTTTTTTTTTTTTTTTTTTTTTCTTTTTGTTTCCTCCCCCTTCCTAGGCTCTGCCTAGAAGGGTTCTTACTATTAGGCTTACAAGGCCGGGCAGTGGAACCCGCCCCGGGCGGTTCCCCCGACATCCGCCCCGCGGTTCCCCCAGGATCCGCCCCGCGGTTCCCCCAGTTACGTCCCTGGGGTTCACCCAGCTTAGCTTAGCTTATCTAAGCTTAGCTTTTAGCTTAGCTTAGTTTAGCTTAGCCTAGCCTTGTTTAGCTTAGCTTAGCTTAGCTTAGCTTAGCTTAGCTTAGCTTAGCTTAGCATAGCTTAGCTTACCTTAGCTTAGCGCAGCATCGCGCAGCGCAGCACTAGCACCGCATAACATAGCATAGCCAAGCATATCATAGCATATCATATCGTATCATAGCTCATCATAACATATGATAGCATAACATAGCGCAACATAGCATAGCATAGCATAGCATAGCATAGCATAGCATAGCATATCATTGCTTAGCATAGCACATCGCAGCATACCACAACATAGCAACCATATCATATCATAGCATAATGCATCATACCATCTCATATCATATCATATCATGACGCACTGTAGCATATCATAGCATAGCCTATCAGAACATATCGCATCATCTCATAGCATAGCATCGCATAGCATAGCGCAGTATGGCCTATCATAGCATAGCGTAGCGCAGCATAGCATAGCATAACATAGCCTAGCATAACACAGCGCAGCCGAGCGTACCCTAGCATAGCATCGCATAGCATAACGCAGCATAGCGCAGCAAATCATAGCATAGCATAGCGCAGAGTAGACGGTATGTAGATGCAGGTGTAGATGTAAATGTAGCTGTTGGTATAGATGTAGATGTTGCTTTCCTAAATGCTCCAACTCCTAGGTGGGGTCGCACTGCGATGATTCGGCCTATTGGCAGCGAAACGTGCCGTGCCAAGCTCTCTGCCACGAGGGGGGCCAGTATTCGGGGGACAAGATCCAACAAAAAAACCCAAAGCGGCGCCCGAGCCAACCTACCATAGGCGAGCCGTCGCGCGCAGAGGGGGGCTGTGGGGGAGGGGGGGAGGGCTTCTTAGAAGGAGGCTGCTTCTCAGATGGCGCGGGCCCTAGGCCCGCGCCTTCTAAGGAGCTTCGATCCCCTCCCCCTGCCCCCCCTCTGCGCGTGGCCGACCTTCCCTGGGGCCAGCTTGCTGCCACCGCTCTGGCTTTGCCAAGAACGGCCCCCAGAGGCCGAAATCGAGGAGCCAGTCGGGATGGACTAACGTACATCGTCGGAGATGCGGGCCACGCCGCCGCCGTGTCGACGCCGCAGGCACCTGCCCCTCGTAGGCCCTGACGGTGTCGCCGTCGGAGCTCCCGCCGACCACGGTGACGCTCCGGCCCGCGAGTTCGACGTGATCCCGCGCGGACACCCGTGCGCCCGCCTCCGCGCGGAGGGTGCCCGAGGCGCGCAGCGAGACGCCGCCGTAGGGGGCCTGCAGCACGGCGTGGGCCGCGAGCACGATGCTCCCGCTCCAATCCTGACGGGCGACGGGCGTATGTCGCCGCGCAGTTTGTTCTCGACGCGCCCAAGTGGACGACGCCGACACCACGGCAAACCCCCAGCAAGCCCTGCGGCCTGCGCCCAAGTAGACGAGGCCAGCACCGCGGCAAGCCCACGGCGAACCTACCGTGTCCGAGGCGGCGTTTGCCCTGGTGGCTGCGGCGCCCTCCCAACACGAAGGCCGCGCGTCGGAACAAACGGCGCGGCGACACATACCGAACCGAGGACACTTTCAAAATTATTGTTCGGCGTCTGGGGGCTGGCGTCGGGCCCCCGGGCCGCCAGGCATCGGTCCAGGGTCCGTATGGACCCTGGGAGGGTCTGGGGGACCGATTTGCCGCGGCTTTCATCGACACCCGCATCCATGCCATCGCGGTCTGGATGTCGAGACACGTCGACGTGGCGGGTTCCAGAAACCCTGACTCCAGAAACGCTTGCATCTCTTGGATGGTCGACTATTGCTTCTGCCGCCTTCCGCCGGCGGAGCCGCCCCCGTCATACTTCCGCCGCCTTCCGCCGAGGAAGAGATGACAACTTCTCGAGCCCTCGCAGGCGAGGCCCTTCCGGGACCCCCCCTCCCCAGGAGGAGGAGGAGGAGGAGGAGGAGGAGGAGGAGGAGGAGGAGGAGGAGGAGGAGGAGGAGGAGGAGGAGGAGGAGGAGGAGGAGGAGGAGGAGGAGGAGGAGGAGCCATCCCGTGGGTATCCTTCGCGAGCGGCGCCTGCGCAGCGCCGCCCCTTCTGTGCGGGTCACGACTGGGGGGCTTTTGGGCCGCGAGACCGTGGACGTGGCCCATGGCCAGTGGCCAGCGCGGGTGCCGTTGCCATCGTGGCCTAGCTCTTGCGAGCCTGTCCACAGTGGCACCATGTGCGGCATTCCAAAAAGGGCCTTGCTTTCAAAGATCGAAGGAGTTGTCATCCCTTCAGCGGCGGAAGGCGGCGGAAGGTCGGCGGAAGTAAAACGAGGCCGCCTCCGCCTGCGGAAGCAAGCCGGCGGAAGGGCGGCGGAAGGCGGCGGAAGCAAAAAATGCGGCCCCGAGAGATGAGAACGTTTCTGGGCTACGGGTTTCCGAAGTCGCCCCTGTGTGTGGATGTGCCCCTTCCGCCGCCGCCTGGCCCCGCTCTGAGCGGGCCTGGCCTCTGTCTCCACCCTTTCCGCGCCGGGCGTTCCCACTCCTCCTCTCGTGCACTGCGGCACAATTGGCATTCGTATGCCCTGCATTTGCTCCAGCCGCCAGCGCAGTCACTCTGCCCAGCCGCCGACGCAAAAAAGTGTGGACGTGCCCCGACGCTCCGCGCCTGGCCGCTGCGCGCGTGGCCGCGACGCCAGAAGAGCGTGCGGATCTGTGCTCGCTGGGCGCCGCCTGCCCGCTGCTCCCCGCCACCTGCCCGCTGCCCGCCGCCCTTCGCCCTGCGCCCCGCGAGGGGGGCCGGCGGCTCCTCCCCCGCCGCCACCTTCTGGCTCGCTTGGTGTCCGGGTGCCTCTCGGCGGCACGCGGGGGCGACCCTGGGCAGAGGGTGGCCGCTCGTGTGCGGCCGGGGGGCTCCCCCTCTTTCGGCCGCCTCCTCTGCCTCTCCCCCTGCATGGTGGCACGATTCGCTTCAACGGTATCCCCGTTCTAGCTCTTCCCGCTGGCTCGGGTCGGGCGAAAGGGGGGATAGCAAAAGTGGGGTTTGAGAATCAGCTCACGTTGCTGATTTTCCCGGCGCCTCCCAGCGCCGGAGGCGGCTATGTATCGAGGAACGGGCCCCTCGGTAGGGCCGAAACCAGCTGCATGCAACAAATTTCGTAACCCCCCCTTTCCCAATCCCCCCCTTTCGTCCGACCCGATTGGCGCAGGCGACCCCTGCCTCGCCGCCGACGCAGAAAGTGTGCGGCCGGGGAGGGGGATCCCATTGAGGACACCGCCAGGCGCGCAAGCGGCTGCTGCCGCATCGCGCTCGGCGGTCTGGGCCCGCGCCAGAGGGTCACGGCGGCGACGGGTCACTCTTGCGTCTAGTCGAGCGGCCCTTCAGCCCAGCACTAGTCCGCTGCGCTAAGCGTGCAACCCTGCACGGCCGAGTGGCTTGCCGCCCCGCCCGCGTGTGCATGAACAGACAAGCGCGTTCCACGACTCGCAAAGCAACTGCTCGCAAATGGCCTGGACCCGCCCTGGGGGGCTTACCATATGTTACACCGAAGCACGAAGCAAGCACATGTTTTTTTCGGACGTTTGCGAGTAGGCACTTTGCGAGTAGTGGAGCACGCTCGGTGAATGAAGGAGTGTGGACCAGTGTATGTTTCCCGCCCTGGAGGTCCAGCGTGATGTCCCCCGGCGCCGAGTGGGACGCGTTGAACACGCAGGTCGTGTTGCTGTCCTCAGGGGCACGCCAAGCAGCGTCTGACTGCCGCGGTGGCGCACAGCCGGGAGCGGTGGCCGCCTCTGGCTGGCATGAAGGGATGGAGCGGAGGCGTGGACCCAACCTTGGCAAATACAGCCGAAACAAGGCCACAGGAACGCGGAACAGGAAGAGGAGCCCTGGCCTCGAAGGCCCCAGGTCCCATGGAGATGCCCCAGACGAAGGCCATTCCAAGGCGAAGGGCCAAAGCGTGAAGAACATGGGGGTACATCTCCAAAGCCGGCGCTGTTCAAAACCGTCGCTCCAGCTGCAAGCGTAACTATGCGCCGCCTGTCAAACGAAGCAGGCGAAGCCACAGCCGCACGACTTCTTAGACTTCGCGTGCTTGCCCCAGCAGGCAAGGAGGAGTGGCCCTTTCCATTTTAGCTGTGCCGTCTTGCATCCTACCAGTCCTCTGGGCGGACGTGGTCTGGCGAATTTCCTCTTCTAACCCATCATCTTCCTCTTCGGGTAAGGGTTTATCACTGTGTCTTATTGATATACCTCCCCCGACTGGCGACAAACCCAGGCCAATGCGGCCCCGCCCTCCGTCACCCCTTTCAAAAAAACGATGTAAAGTGCAGATCGTGGCAAAATCTGGATCGTGCGCGGGCGGCCCGTGAGCACTTTGCAATGGTTTTTGACAAAGACGGTGGCGGTGCCCTTAAAATGTCCGCTCTGCGCAGACCCACCCTCCCTGTCAACACACAATGCAAAATACACTCTGTGGCAAAAGCTGGGTATTGCGCGGGTGCCCCGTGATCAATTTGCATTGGTTTTTGACAGGGGGGCGGTGGGAGGGATGCCCTCATATTGACTGCTCTGTGCAGGCTCACGATACCTGACAGAAACAAATACGAAGTGCACTTTGATTCAAAATCCGAATCATGCACGGGCGCCCCGCAATCACAGTGAATGGCTTTTGCCAGGGACAGCGGGGGTGCCCTCATCCTGTCTGCTCAGGAGCTCCATAAGATCGGGGCCCCAGGCTCGGATGCTGTTGATGTGTTGGGAGGGCGGGTGGGAGTGAGCGACACGGCCTGCGGCTTGGTGTACATTTGAAGGTGCACCGCACTGGGTGGGCACTCCAGATTTCGTAATAAAAGGGAGGGGGTCTCAACCCTCCCAGACGAGAAGCTTTAGACCCCCCCCCTGGGAGAACCCTCCAAAACATCGTCCCCAGACCCCCCCAGGCCCTCCAAGATAGCTTGGCAGAGACCCCCCCCGAAATGAGACCCCCCTCCCTTTATTACGAAAGAGTAATGTGGGCGGAGCTGAGCTGGGCGGTCAGGGCAACAACCTCCATCTCCCGGCGGCGCGCTCGGGCGGCCGCCGGGTGCTCGGCGAGAGTCGGGGCCAGAACTCCGATGGCCGCCTCCGCTGGTGCCTGGACCTCCAGAAGCCCCACCGTGCGCAAATTCAAAGGAGCGTAAGACCCGGGTACAGGGGACTCGGAAATCCCCGACGAGGTCGTCAAAAAAATGACGAGGCCGAGCCTGCATTTTGACGAGGCCTCCCGCTGCAGACATCCCACGAAACTCCTACTCGTCAAAATCCGAGTCGCGGTCGTCAAAAAACGATGGCGAACCCGAGTCCTGGCAAACCCGGGTCTTACGCTCCCCCGACAAATGTTCACAGACCTTGAACGTGAGAATGTCGAGCCTAGCTAACTCGACCTTGGAAACCGCGGGGGTGGCGGCTAGCTTCGCGCCGCGGTCAGCCGCTAGGCCAGCTCCCTCATTCGCAACAGGGTCATCCTCACTGGCAAACCTCCAGATGCCAGCTTGGGAAAGGCGAGACTTCACTGTAATGAAATTCGCCTCCCCGCTCTCGGACGGCAGCCCCAAAGCGAAACTAGGCTGCTGAGTTGGTAGGACCAACGTTGTGTGGGCCCCTGTCAATCCCGTCTATACATATTGTGCATGAGTGGCGAAACTACCATGGCTTGTGGCATGGCGGAGGGCTGATGTGATGGATTCTACTTCGACCAGGGGAGCCGCTTGGCGGCGGCCCACGGGCGGGTCCCAAGCCCGCCCACTGACCTGACCCCCAAGGGCCAGGGAGAAGCCCCAACCGCAACGCCTACACCTGATGTTACTTCCATCGGAACCCACGACTGCTGCACGGGGAAGGGGGAACTTCGCCTGATCCTGGATGGCCCCGTCGGTGTGGAAGCTGAAGTCAAGCCAACGGTCACATATATCATACATGATGGCCGCTACCGTACCGGATACCGGCCAACTGGTACCGGCCCATCCCGTACCGCGCCAACCAACCGCAGACGCCGTACCGGACGATGCCGTACCGACCGTGTCCACCGAAACGGACGACACCGTACCTTGAGGGCCCTGGGGGGCCCTGGGGGGCCCTGTGGAGCCCTGGGGGGTTCTGGGAAGGTGCGGGGGGTAATGGGGAATACTGGGGGGCCCTCGGGAGTCCTGGGGAGTCCTGGGGAGCCCTGGGGGGGCACTGGGGTGTTGTGGGGAGCCCTGACGGGGTATTGGGGGAACGGGGGGGTACTGGGGTACTGGTGGGTATTGGAGGGCCCTGGGGGCAATGAAGGGCCCTGGCATGTACTGGGGGGTACTGGTGTGTACTGGGGTGGTGCTGGGGGTTACTGGCGTGTACTGGGGGGTAACTGGGGGGCCCTGGGGGTCTCTGGGGTGTTCTGGGGTGCACCAGTGAGCCGTGGGGGGCTCTGGACAGCTCCGCGGTTTCTGGGCGGCCCTGGGGGGGTGCCCTGGGAGGGTGCCCTGGGAGGAGCCAAGGGGGTGGGGGGCCTGGGCGGGGGGCCCCGGGCGGGGGCTCTGGGGTGGAGGCGTGGCCCCTGGAGGGCACTGGGGAGCTCCGGGGGGCCTGGGGACAGGAAAGCCTTGGGGGGCCCTGGAGGGCTCTGGGAAGGGGCCCTGGGGGGCGCAAGAGGTACTGTGGGGCACTGGGGGGTGCTGGGTGGCCCTGGGGAGGCACTGACGTTTAATGGAGTGTATTCGTGGGTGCTGTTGAATATTGGGATGTGCTGGAGAATACTGTGGGGCCCCGGGCCCTGATGGGCCCTGGGGGTGTTTTGGGGGTACTGGGGTGCCCTGGGGGGCCCTAGAAGTGTATTGGGGTGTAGCTTGACCCCTCCCTCACCCTCGAAGGTGGCTCAAAATAGCGCAAAGTCGTTCAATATTGCTTCCAAGATGCTGCAAGACCCCCCCAATATGGGTTCAAGGGCCACAGAGCCTCCCAAGGAAACCGAAAAGACACCCAAATCCTTCAAGCACCCACATGAAATACAGGATTTTTACCTTCTTCCTCAGAAGCCTCAGTGTGGCTCCAAGAGGCTCAAGCGCGAGCCCCCCAAACGGCCCAACATAATCCCAACACTGATCCACAAGCGCTCCAGCAAGGGTCCAAGTTTGCTGAAAACGACCTCCAATATGCCTGCAAGAGACACGAAGATGGCCCCACGACGGCCCTAAGTAGCCTCGGGTCTCCTAAGAACGCCCTGGGAAGCACGACTCTCTCAGGTGTCCCTTCAGTGCATGCCCCCCCACTTCCCTGATCAAGGCAACTTGCCTGGGTATCGTTGCTAGATGGGCTGGTGGATATACGCGAGACTTGGCGAATAGTGATGGATCGACATGAATGGGTGGTCGTCGAATGTGAGGCCCCGCTCTGGATGGCGGCGGTGATGACGATAACGACTGCGACTATGGCGTGATGATGGTAATGGCGGCATGCATGGTCAGCACGATGCAGATGGCTTTGAAGGATGTGTTTGCTTAGCGGTCGTTTTCGCAAAAAAGCGATGGCCATGGAGACGAGGAGCATAAACAGGCGACGATGGCGGTGACGATGACGATGTGGGCGGCGGCGACGATGATGATGAGGATGGTGAAATTGGTGTTGTTGTTGTTGTTGTTGGTGGTGGTGGTGGTGGTGGTGGTGGTGGTGGTGCCGGTGATGGCGATGGGCAATTCTAATGACCTGTGGACGTTTATCGACGGCAACAACGACGGTATGATGCGGGCGAACCGGCCGATTTCAAATCTTAAAAGGCAATCGTTTCAAAGAGCGTTGAAATTCCAGGCCGCCCGGGCAGCAACATCTCGCACTTCGGCATGGCCATCTCTGTATGTCGCGCCCTGCTGCGTTCGCTGAGCCTGGGAACCTCGAGTCGACCCTGAAGACCCACTGGCCCTCCCCACATTACTCCAGATTTCGTAATAAAGGGAGGGGGGTCTCATTTCGGGGGGGGGGTCTCTTCCAGGCTATCGTGGAGGGCCTGGGGGGGTCTGGGGACGATGTTTTGGAGGGTTCTCCCACGGGGGAGGTCTGAAATGGCTTGTCTTGGAGGGTCCAGACCCCCTCCCTTTTATTACGACATTTGGAGTACATTTTAAGACCCCCCCTCCGCATCTGCCCGCACGCGTGCTGGGCCCTGGAACGATTCGGAGCGAGCGTGGCGCGGACACCGAGGACCACGCCGACGCCGCGAAGCCTTGCCTGCTCGGTCCCAGGTGCAGCGCTCAAGGGCCGCTTCCCTGTCACCGCTGGCCTTCTGCCGCCGTCGAGAGCGTGCGCCGCGGCAGGGTTGTAGCAGCAGTGCAGGATGCGTGCTTCGGAGGCTGCCGAAAGGCTTTCATGATGGCGTTGGCTGCAGGGTGCTGCTGCCTATGCTGCCACCGCGAGAAGCTGAGCTCGGAGGGCCTCAAAGTCGAACGGCGGCTCTCCGGGCGAGGCGCGCGATTTCTTGGAGCGGGCGGAGGCGGGCGAGGCGACGTCGTCAGGGGAGAGCGAGAAACCCTCGCCCATCCTCCTCCTCCTTCTCCTCCTCCTCTTCCTCCTCCTCCTCCTCCTCCTCCATTCCTTTTCCTTATAAATAACTTCTCCCTGTCGCACCCCGACGCCAGTTTTTAGGGCGGGTCGGGCGTTTCGCCTGAGACTCCCTCACCGTTGACTAATCTGAACCTTAAAAGTTGGCAACAATTTCGCAAATGGAAGGCGTGTGGTTTTCAAAATGTGGCTCTCGTCTTAGCGCCGCGCACATTCTTTGTAAACGTATGCAAGGGTTTCACGGATTGAAAACAACAAATTCTCAAAATGTGGCTCTCGCCCGGGCGCCGCGCACATTCGTGTTAAAACTTTACAAGAGTTTCACGGATTGAAGGCGGTTCCTTTTCAACATGCGGCTCTCGCTTTAGCGCCGCGTACCTTTGTTTATACAATTTGCAAGAATTCTACGGGCTCCCATGATCACCGTACCAGAACTTGTGTTGTGGAAGGATTCATGATTATGCGGTGTTGATTTCCCAAGAATGGCGTTCTGGCGCGATTCAGGACGTTAAGATGCAACAGTCTGGTTGATCCGTGGCGTTGGGATCCTGACCAATGTTTTGACCTGCTTCAGGGTCTTCAAGCGGTTGTCTTCCAACGAAGCAGTTCCCTCAATGGAAATGAACCGTTGTAAGGGCCCATGAAGAGGGAGCTTGGAGGGAGGGTTCATTCCCACATCGTTGATGACTCTTGGGTTTACACTGGTCCTCCTCCTCCTCCTGCTCCTCCTCCTCGCCGCCTCAGCGCGCAGCTGGGCTGACTATGGTGGCCGCGCGCGGCTGCGAAGGGGATCCCGCGATGGCGGCTCCGTGTGCGCGCGCAACGGAGGGCGAGCGCCAAACTTCGGTGGATTCCCATCCACCTTCGAGGAAGCGGCGCGCCGTCGGGGGCCCGCGTTCCGCCCAAAAGGCAGGGCGGGCCAGGGGCGCGCTCGCCGCCGGGGTTATGGCTGGGGGCGTCGAGAGCGGAGCGGGGGATGGCGGCGAAGGAGAAGGCACAGGGCGTTGGACATGGGGCCGTTCTCAGAGCAGGTCTTCGGCAACTCCAAACGGTGTGGTGTGCGAAAAGTCTTGCTTGAAACCCGCGCCTGGGGGGGTCGGGCGAGGACCTCGACGGCGATTTCTGCTGCGCCCCGACGAGGGCTCATCAAACCTCCGGCGCCACGTGGTGACCCCCTAAGCCCCAGCGGCGCGGGTCGCAAAACACACCCCGGCGTAATCGCACCTACTGCTGTCGCCGAGGTCTGTCCAATCAAGCCGCCGCCGCGGAGGGCTGGGGGGGCCGAACGGGTCCGGATCGGGATATTGAGCCTGGAGCGGGACACGCCTCGCGAGAGGGGCGAATAACTGCGACGCGTGAAGCAGATGGGGGAAGGCGCGAATCCCACGCGCGATGGCTGAGAACTTAGCCTTCGCCTCCTGTCGCCGCGCGCTCTGCTGCGCGAGACCGCCGCCCCGGCGAGGGGCGCACGGAGACCGCCGGCATGCGCGGCCTCTCGCTTCGCCTCTGCCCCGAGGGTGCCCCCCGAGCCTCGCGCTCCGATGCGGCGCCAATCTTGGACCGCGCCGCGCAAGCTTTCTCGCGCGTTCTACTCTGGCGGAAGATGGCGAGCCTGCGTCGAGGGCAGCGCATCTGAGCATCGAGGAGAGGGAGGCGAGGAAGGAGATGGAGTGAAACGTTGTACGCGTGAGACGGCGCGGCCGAGCTGAATCTCGTCTGGCGTGTTGCCAAGGGGGGTCCGTGAGGACGGGGAGTGCGTCAGCTTCAGCATGAAGCGCCGTTCGCGCCGTTCACCGCAGCGGTGCGCTCGGCTGGCCGAGCGGGCCATCATGGCCTTGACCCGCGAGCCCGCCAGGGTGTCGACGATCTCGAGGTAGTGGAGTCAACATGCTGAGGTCTGCAGCACCCTCGTCAGGAGTGCAGACTGTGCGCGCGCGCTACAGAGAAGAACGTTGTCGCCCTGTGATAGTTTGGGGCTCGAACTTTGGGTCGGCACGGTAATACAAGGGAATCGGTCCAATGTGCTGCGGCGCTCTCCTCGCAACCATCATCTGTACGGAAACCAACATGTGATAGCATACCTTCTGCTTGTTTATCTTGTCAGGTGGCAGCTCCGCGTGGGCGCCCTGCAGGGAGGCTAGCAGCATCCACAGCAGCGTCCTCGTCACGAGCCAGCCCAGACGAGATCGGACACCACCGTGGTAGTAGGTTGCCGATCGATGGTGCAGCTCGGGCGCACTCGCCCCACATCCACGGCAACACTCTCTTGGCCCCCGAGGGCATAGCGCGAGGCACTGCCCTTTGCAATGGATTCAGAGGGTATTCTCGGGTGGGATGCCTTGCGCGCTCGGGTGCGCTGACTGCATTTCTTTGTCCGATATGATGCAGCTGCCGCAGATAAGCCATGAAAGGCAAGAGGCCCTGCGAGGCGCCGAACAAGTCGGCTCACATTTGCACGGAGATGGTGTTCACGGCGCCGAAGGGCAGCCTCGCGGACAGCGCCCGGGCACACGCGAAATGCCCACCCGCCGGCTACGACTGACACCGTGGCCGCGAAGATCGCGGCCGCAGGGAGGAGCACGACGGGCCTGGCATTGCCGCGGGGGCAGCCGAAGCCCCCCAAACACCTAGTTTACGTCATGGAAAAATTACCGATTCAAACATTACCGTGGCCACCCCCCCAGCCAACCCCAGCCAACCCTCTGACCACCCCCGGCCACGCCTCCTGGCGAAACCCTCTGGTCAACCGCGGCTTGGGTAATTGTTTCCGTGGGGCGTGGTAGCGCGCATTGGAACCGTCGGCACATCGCACATAGATCGGCGATGTGCGCCCGATTGCGAGACCTCACGGTTTGGGCGGGGCTGGCTATCAGGGCTTCATCCGCGACGACTGGGCGATAGGGGAACGATGCGTCCCCCCTGAACCTATCCCCCTCATCGTTGCCCCCGATTTGGGGACCCTGGAAAACATGCGCCGCCTCCCCCCCTCCTAACCGACCCCCTCACCTACTTGATTTTCCCGGAGAGCATGAATACGTCGCGCTCTGGGGAAAGATGTCCCCGAAAAAACCGCATCCGGACAACAAAACCTGCAAACTGGCGCCGGGAGCCGTGGACTGGGAAACAAACCTGGTGCGCTGCACGCGTGCGGTATATATACATATATACATATGTATACATGTGTATGTTTACGAGTGCATTATATATATGTATATGTATAGGTTTATGTATATGTATATCTATATATGTATATCCCGGTGCACAACTCGTAAATTATAATTCGCGCAAAACGCAAAGATGCAGACAGGAGGCAACATCAGTCAACATCGACATGGCGAACGAAATATAATCGAAACGTGCGTCGCATCGTACTGCATCAGCACGGAACCGACTTGGGATTGGATCGTTCACGCCCACAAAACGCAACGACGCAGACATCTTGCCACGCTGGGCCGTCGCACTATCAGAATCGAACCGGACTGGGCCAAAATATCGGACCGATCGTGGGGATGTGGGGGTGCGAATGGAAAGTGTGCGGAATGCGCGTGGAAAAC
>CAUYUJ010019837.1:165975-230975 GCA_963575745.1 Prorocentrum cordatum | reverse complement strand
GTGATTTTTGCCTTCTCGCCTTTTCGCTGACGATGAGTTCTTGAGGCGTCAAGGTGCCCCCAAGACGGCCCAAGAGAGCTCCCAGAGGGGCCCAATATGCCCCCAAAACGGCCCCAAGACCGCCCAAGAGCGCCCCAAGAGGGGGCCAATGACGTCCCAAGATGCTATTGTGATGGCCCGGAAGAGGGGACTACACGTTAGTACCCCCCTCTTTTCACCGACACCCTTCACGACAGCCCCAAAAGAGCCCAAGAGAGCCCCAAGAGAGCCCCAAGAGGGCCCAAAGAGGGCTCCAAGACCCCCCCAAAGAGCTCCAGAGACTCGTCGTCGTCGTCGCCGTCGTCGCCGTCGTCGCCGTCCTCCTCCTCCTCCTCCTCCTCCTCCTCCTCCTCCTCCTCCTCCTCCTCCCCTCGCCCCCACGTGGCCACAAGGGATGGCCCAAAGAGGCTTTCCAAGGCCACCCCCTTGCTCCCAGAGATCTCTCTGTTCACCCTGGTCGCTTGCTTTGTTTCACTCGATGTGTCTCTTCGTCCCTTTTCCCGTCAGCTCTCAAGGTCTGGATCTCAGAATGGGCTGGTGGGGGTACTTTTGGTCAGCAGGCCCGCGAGGCGGGTCGAAATCCGTCCAAACACCAGTCGGGCCGCGACTAGGCAGCAGGAAAAAAAAAGGCAAGCGAAGCGAGCGGGCAGCCACTCAGAAGGGGAGCTAGAACCTATACCCCCAAACCTGGTGGCGTGGAAAGCCCGGTGGCGACCAGCAAGTAAGCGCAGCCAAAATGGCGCGGCGGCGCAACCATAAACACACAGAGGTCGATCGCTCGGTGTGGGTCAGAGCTGGTAGGGATACTTTTTTTGATAAGCAGCCCGCAAGGAAAAGTCCAGAGGGCGTTGGTACCAAGGCTGGGGCACAGCGCAAGATAATTAGCGCGAGGGCGCGCGGAGTGCACATGCAAAGACCAATTAAGGCCACGGCAACCGTAAGCCAGCGAGGAGTCACCCTGACGGCGCCAACTCGCGAAGAGACAGACACACGCAGCCAGCCGCGAAGCACGCGCAGCCGGCACCTGTGCAGCCGCAGAGGCCAAACCAGCCGAAGGCGGCGGGAGCGGCGGGCGGACGGAAGCGCGAGCAAGCGAGGAGCCGCCCAAACGGCGCCCGCAAGCAGCGACTACTAACAGCCAACTACAGCGCGCACGGGGCCTGTACCCGTGTAGCCGCAACGGCCGGTGCAGCTGTAGGCCGCAGGAAAAAACACAAACAGACAGAGAGAGAGAGAGAGAGCGGAGCATGTGGCGATGAAACAGACAAAGGAAGCCCTCACTCACGGAGCACCCGGTGCTCATCGAGAACCGCCAGAGCACATCTGAAGAACTCCCTCGCCAGAGATGGTAGGTGCCAGGGGCGAACAACCGACGCGCACGGTATGAACCACCACTAGGTGCGCCGACTGAAGAGCGTGCCCTGCTGCAGGCCCCGAACAAGCTGCCACAGCTCGTGCCAAAATGGTGCGCCGTGGCCCGCTACTATGCATCCTCACTCCAGGAGATGACCCAGTGCAGCCAAATTGCGAGTTGACTAGCCCACTGAGACGTGCCGGCGTCGCGGCGCAACAACGGCCTCGAAACGTGGAATACGGGAACGAAGCGCCACCAGCCACTGTAACAACCCTGGCCCATCGCGCCAACAGGCGTCTGTCATGCCCCTGGCACGGTGAAGGGCGACTGTCACTTGTCGGCACCGCTGTGATTGAGTGGGGGCCGCGGCCCGTAGCCTTACAACGTGGGCAAACAGGCCTGTAAGCATGGAGGCCCGGAGTTGTGGGGGGGGGTTATGGCAGCCGTACCCCGCAGGCAGAGCCCGCGGATACCGTGGGGGAGCGCAGTGTAAGTGCATCTCGCTCCCAGGAGGACGCACGTGGACTAAGGCCAAGGCCTGACACTGCGGTGAAACCGTCCGCGATGAGGACTGCCCCTGACCACTGCGGCCCATGGGGGAAGCCCGTACTGGCTCGGCCCCTTCACCTGTGGCCTGCCAGGGAGCAGCTTGGAGACTTGCGAGTCCTGTGAGCGCCACAAGTCGATGGGGCGCCACCATCGTACCCAGAGCGTTAGGAGGATGGGAGGAGCGCAGCCGATAGTCGCTAGCATTTGAATAAAGCGAAGGGCCCGAGCAAACCCAGCACGAGGACCGAACAAGCGCTGTGTTCCACTGCCGGGGAGTGGCGCCGGAGAGGGAGAAGACGATGCGAGCGCCACGCCCCTTACGCCAAACTTCGAGTGCCGAGGCCACTGTATCTCTGGAAGGAGCCTGAGGCAGCCACCAGAGGACCCGCCACCTGGGGTGGTGGGCGTGGCGCGTGGTGCCGTCGAAGGGGGGGGGGCCACGTGGGCGCGCCGTCGGACTTCAAAGGGTGAAGCGCGAGGGGGGTGGCCTTCGGCCAGTCGCCTCAGACTCCGCGGGCCTGCAATCAGCGCGGCCAAAGAGCCGTGGGTGGGGTTATTTCAACCGACCGCGCAGGCAGGGGGCCCACGGGGCGCCGCGGGTATCTACGCGCAGTGTGGGGGTGCCCCTCGAACCCATGAGGTGGCAGAAGAACTGTGGCCATGGCCGGCCACTGCGGGCGGGGAGTGGAAGGGGCGGGGCCTTCGGCCGATCGCCCGGGCCCTCCGCGGGCCAGCGTAGACCGCGGCCAAGAACCGTGGGTGGGGTTATCTCGGCCGACCGCGCGGGCTAATAGCCCGCGGAGTGACCTCGCTCCCAGGAGGTAGCGCGGAGACCAAGGCCGCGGCCTGCCACTGCGGTGAAACGACCCCCCTTCGCCGGGGGGGCTGCCGGGAGCAGTTGCAGCCCAGGGGGGCTCCATTGTCCCCGAGGCCAGCCCAAGTTGGCGGCCCCAGTCTGCGCGGGGCAGGACCCGTGACTGCCACCTGCCGTCGGTCAGTCACCAGGTCGTTGGGGCGACGAGGGAGAGGAGGAGAGCAGCCGATAGCCGCTGGACATTCGAATAAAGGGGGGTGCCAATGGGAGCAGAACGCCTCGCTCCCAGTAGCGCCCGGAGGGAGAGGAGGGGAGCAGCCGATAGCGCCCCTGTACCAAGCCGGCTCCGGGCCGTGTGACCTTGGGGGTTCCAGGCTGCGCCGCCCCTGCTTTGGAGCGGCGACTTCTTGTCAGGCCTGTCGCCGGCGTCGCCAGCGGTCGAACTTCCTCCCTCGCTGTCGCTTGTCGGCGTATTGTACGTCGCCTCTCGGGGCGGTCCTCCTTTCCCTGGCGCCCCAGTCTGCGCCGCTCCATGAGCTCTCCTGGCGGCCGCGCCCCTCCCAGGACGGCCGTGGGTGCCATGGGGCGGCGGGGCTGGATGCTCCCGACCGCGCGGCGACCCTGTAGTTGGTATACGCCGGCGGGGCGGCTGTTCCTGCCCTAGGCTTGCTCCACGGGTGCCGCTGGTCAACTCCACTGGGTTCGCCTGAGGGGGATGCGTGTGTGGAGTCGCTGGCCCTGTCGGGTGGTTTCGGGGGAGTAGGCGTGGCCCTGCAGTTGGCAGCCCAAGGATACGGGCGGCCGTCGCTATCGCGTCCCTTGAGGTTACGCGTCCTTGCGTCGCGTTGCAGCAGGTTGCGATGCTTCTCCATGACTGTTGGCCACTCCACCCAGAGCTGGTGATCACTTTCCAACTTGTAGGCATCATTGCCTGCTTTTTTCCATGCCAGGAGAGATTCCTCGCAAAGCTGTACTGTGCTCTTCTTGGGGTCAGAGTGGATGCAGACCCACGGACGACCTTGCCTGCTGCCTGCCTTGCGGACCCATGCGGTCCAAACCCCGTTGAATGCGCCACCCAGCGACTTCTGCAGCCTGATGATCTTGTCTGGGGCTGGCTCGTCTCCCTTAGTGTCTGCCTCGTAGATGGGCTTCATGTACATGGGAAGCCCGCCCAAGGGGTCGTCTCGGCGCGGAGGAGGGAGTGGGGCTGCCTGTAGGCCGGGCCGTCTGTCCGGGCTGTGATTCTGCCTAGGTGGGCTGGGTGGCGGACGGGTCTCGCGCTCAGACGCGGCGTGCTCAGGAATGGACTGCTGACGGCGGTCTGACTTGCTCCCCGCTCCTCTTAGGTCTCTGCCGTCACGGATCTCTTCCATGATCGACCGGGAGCGGGCCGTAGCGAAAGGCGTCCAGGTCGCCGACTCGTCCTTTGGTGGGGTGTGTGTGTCCACAGCGCTGTCCGACTGGGGGGAGCGTCGTTGTCGCTGGGGTCGGGGACCTCGGTCTCCTCGGTCTGCTGCGGGGGACTGTCGACCATGGAGACGGTCCTGTCTTGTGGGTTGTCCTCATCCCAATCGACCTCGACTTCGCCGCTGCCGCAACCGTCCCTGTGCGGGGATGGCTCTTCCTTCATCTCGCTGCCTGCCTCTGTAGCTGCAGGGGGTTGCTGGCGGGGGTGATCGTCGGGGGCGCGGCCAGCTGAGGCTGGTGGGGGCTCGCGGCGCCAGACGGCGGCGGGGGAATCGTCTCCCATTCCGCTGCTGGTCCTCCCGACATTGCGCTCGCTGGCGAGAACCTCTAACGCGCCTTCTGCGAGGTCGCCCTTCATTTGGGATAAGAAGCGGTGCAACGTATCCAAAGGTTCGCGCTGGGGGCATTGCCCCTTTTGGTTACTGAGCGTGTCGGAGAAGGAGCGCCGGGCCACCTGGTACTTCTGATTCCTCCCAACCAGCTGCGCGATGGCATTGGCTGCAGCGGCCCTCTGCCCGTCCCAGGGGATGAGAGGGGGATGTCCGTTCCTGGGGATCTCTTCCCCGTAGATGGTACCCGGGAAGCGCGCCAGGTGCTCGTGTGACGATCCCGACTCATCGTTATCTTCACCCGAACTGTCCCCGCCCACCTTCTGCGCGAAGGCCGCCCAGTGGATGTTGGCCTCATAGTTCCATTCGAACAACAACTTCACAAGTTCGCGGACAGGGCCGCGCGACTGTTCTCCATCAAGGCGGAGGGTGGAGTAAGTGGGTAGTCGGGGTCCGCTGGGTGGCGGGAGTGCCGGAAGGGCGCACCTGCGCACTTATGGCGCGCCAGGAAAGTCGTTGGCTGCTCGAGGTGCTCATAGTGAAACAAAGTATGCCCCCCTTGGGTTGGAGGCAAGGCTCGACATCTGGGGGCAGTGTCCAGGGCAGTCCATTGCTCGGCATCGCTCCTCATATGCTTTGAACGTGCGGGCGCGGATGCGGCAAATCGTGCATCGGCGCTGGCCATTCACTATCGCCCAGATGTAGGCCCTCGGAGTCGCGCTAGGGGCCGCGGGAGGCGGAAGGGGGGGGAGGGGGGGGCGGATGGGGCCACGGAGGTCGGGGCCCCAGGGTCCCAGGAAGCCAAGGCCGAGGCAGCCCCCGAGGGATGGGGAGAGGCTCTTCACGGGCTTGGCCAGCGCCTCGTTACGACGAAGGGCTATCGCGGGCCACTCTCCAAGCCTTTGGACACATAGCGAAGGTATTTCTTAAGCTGAGCAGTGTCGTTCTGATGCTGCTCTACTTCGTCGTGACTGGGTTGACTGCCAGGGTTCGCGGCGGCCTCGGCAATCCTGTCTGGGGCATCGTTGTCGCTGGCTAAACGGAACTCTTCGCTATCGGGGGGCAGCAACTCCAAGTTTCGGTGAGCCTTGACTTTCTGGAGTTTGGGGCCGAGGTCAAAATAGCCTCCGTCCGCGAGCACTTTACAGCCAGACCGTTGATTGCTGCGAGAACATCCAGCTTCGCCGTGCAACTGCAACACCCCTTTTATAATCAAAGAAACTATTGTCAACGTGAGGCGAAAGCCTGCCTGCCGCGACTGCAGCGAGGTGCTCGGCGGCCCCCGAGGTTTGGGCCCCCCAGGGGCCAAACGCGGCCACAGAAGGTGGCAAACTCCACCCCATCAACCATGCGCGCTACGGCAAACCCAGCAGCGTTGAGGTTATTATGGCCGTGGCACGTGCAACTACCAACCATGCAGACATCGCCTTTGAACGCTTCCCCAGGCCTTAAATTAGGGTCTCGACACCAAAATTTAGCGGCCTCAAGGCCGGTGCCAGGAGGAAGGTTGCCCGCGAAATTGTGCGTGAACTGAGAGGGGAGGTGGCTGGGACCGGGTCTTTCAACCTACGATGCTCTCCACTAGTGAACTCTTCTCTGGCCTGGGCAGTCTTGGGGCATTCAGGAGGCGGTGTTGGAGGTCATCTTTGTGGTGTCCACATGGGCAACCTTGGGGCGCATCATATCCTGCTGATAGCGCGCGCTCCGTGGCCCAGATACTCTGGGTGACGAAGGCCAGCAGCGTGCCGCGCTGCTGCTTGGTCAGCTCGACTGAGCTGATGACGGAGCGGAGGGCTGAAACATCAAGCTGCTGACCATGATGTCCCATCTTGGCGGCAGCCTGCACTGCTAACTTGTCGTGCCAGGCAACCTCGAGCTGCTTGGCAATATAGGCCGGGGAGGTTCCTGGAAGGGGATACACGAGGCCCGTAGGAGTCACGCATCGGAGTGGGCCCTGAAACGACCACCCCACCCTGGCCAACGAAAGGGCCGCCGCGCTGTGGGGGCCCCTGCAGGAGCCCCAAGTTTTGGAAGCTCACGGCAAGACCGCCTCTCCCCGGGAGGCTGGGCTGCTGGAGGGTGGCCACGGCCGTGTCGGGGCGAGCGTTGGCCCCCCAAACAAGACGGTGCCACATTAGCGCGGGCTCGAGGCCCGCTTCCCGCAGGGGGTCCTGGAGGATGAAGAGCGAGAGAGTACGGCTCCTCGAGGCGCACCTAGGACCTGCTGCAGCTAGATATTGAGTTTGGGCCTGCGCGAGCATCGTGTTGTTGATGCCCGTGACCTCAACTCCGAACGTGGTGGCCGCTGCGAGGCCCATATTGTGTTACTTCTTACCGTTTCCTCCATCATGTTTAATCATTTTGATACGGGCCATGCGTTTCTTGATCTTGTTAATGCGCTCCATGAGCTTCCGCCCTTTTCGCCGGCGCCTTTGGGGCCGTCCAGCCCCGCTTTCCATGCCGAGGTTGGGTCCTGAGATGTCCGTGGAGGGCCCGGCGAGCGTCCCGGGGGTCTTCCGAAGCTTGTTTTGGAGGTCCTGGCTGGAGGCTAAAACCTGGCTCTTCTTGGTGGCGATCTGGCGCTTAAGCTCGTGCTTGATGCATCTGGCTAGTGACCGAGCAGCCATATTCATTCGACTGATCACTGCGTCATAGCTGCTAGCATGGCACTGCAACAACAAATCGTCGATAAACATCGCGAGGCGAATGTAGCTGTGCGTGGCTGCCCACTGGTCGAGGGGGGCGAGAACATGCATTTGCACAAGATACGTCGCCCACCCGCACCCTGCAATCAAACCCCTCCACGCTGTGCCGACACTAGCACGCGCATCCTGCATGGCAACGAAACGTGTACTTTCATATTGAGATAGGGTGACGCGGAGCAGGCAGCACGGAAACCAGAAGCGACAGCGCGCTGGGCAAGCCACTCGCGATCTACATGCTCGTAATCGTTAGAGAGGCCCCATAACGCTTGAGCGGCATGTTGGGGTTCCTCTGGGCACGCATGATATTCACATTCGCATTCAAGTGACTGCGCGTATACAAATTCCACTACTGAATGTGCCGCCTGATGTGCAATATGGTCGTCGGTGATGACGTTCCCACTCTCGGGCCGCTGACCTCCGCAGTCGGGCCCAGACACGATGAAGGGCAGGGGGCATGCCAATCGACCGACAGGCGGGCTGGGCATTCATATCTTCTGGTTGTTTTACTTTGAGCATGCGCGTTGATATAGCACCCTGCAGCTGCGATGGCATGTGCCCAATCTGCTCGATAAGCTCAATCATCTTACAAACTGAACCGGCTTGCTCGTCATCGAGCACGGCGAAGTGGCGTCTGTGCACTCCGTCCCAAGTTGAGGCCGTACTGTGTGGAAAGCTTCTGGAAACCTTTCGAAGGCGAGCTGGGGTGATGGGTCCAAGGGCCACCTTGTCGTCGGTCTGGGGAACCCGTTGCGGGGGGGGCTCAAGGTGAACCTGCCAAATCATGACGAGTCGGTCGGCCTCAACCTGGAGGACGTGCTGGGCGCCCAGACAACCGCTGGCGATGCACAACCGAAACAGGCTTCCAAGCTTCGAGCTTCTTCGTCCACCTGTGCGCCCATCCCATGCCTCCTTTCATGGAAGACGGAACCCAATCCCTCCGCTCCTGCCCGTCCTTGCTGCGCTCTGCAGCAAGTTCAGCATCGATGATCTTGCCGACTTGCTCGAGCAGCTCATCTGAAATCGTGATGCCCAACTCTGTGTTGAGCCTCTGCGCTAGGAGATCTTCATGCAACAGTCCTGCGGCGACGCGGACTTCCTGCAGCCCTTGAGCAAGGGCAAGAGAGGTGTTAAACCTATCTGTGCTGTCTTCCAGACTGTCCAGGGTGCCCCGAAATTCCTGGAGATCATCATTCTGGATGCTGCGTCGAAGATCTTGCAGCCGATTTTGGAGCCACCGAAGAGACCTGGAGTAGGCCGTCCAGCACTTGCGCCCCCGGGAACACTTCGCACTCGCCGAGACCATAAGGATCTGGGGAGTGTGAGCCCTGGGAGTCTTGCTGCGTCTGAGGGGGGGGGTCCGTTTTCACGCTGAGTGTGAGTGTGTGTGTGTGTGTGTGTGTGTGTGCTCAAGGTCCTGGACGATGGTGAAGTGCACGTGGCCCAGGATGGTGGGGCGCTGCTGGCCGGAGAGGGGCTGCGAAGCATCTCCGAGAAGTTGGATGGCGTGCTCTATCGCTGCAGCTGTCTGATGCCAACTGACCGACGGGAGCTGAGGTCCTATGTGCGTCCTAGTGGGGAGCTTCTGAGGCCTGAGGAGCGTTGGTATCTTGGAATTGTCATGCGCGCGCAGGGCCATGGTTGCAGGGCGGTGGGGCGGTTCCAACCAGAGCCCCAAGGCCTGGCGGTGGATGAAGAAATCGAGGGTCGACTTCGTCTGCTTAGTGCGGTAGGTGGCGGCTGTGGGCGCCGCTGCCCTGATCGTGGCACGCGTGGGGAAATCCGCGCCCTTCTGCAGCCTCTCTGGCTGCAAGTTGAAATCACCTGCAACGATGGGCGGCTTGCGTGCTTGGTCTTGGGTCTGGCCGATGGTGGCCGGCAGATTTAAACTGGTCTCATTGGGGCCCGGGGGCGCCTGAAAATAAGCGCTCACCAGACCGAAAGCTGGGGCCCCTGGCGCTTCGACGACACCTCCAGTGAGTCTGGAGCTGTCAGTCCCTGGAGGACAAAGGCAGCGGCTGAACCCCAAGGTCCAAGCCATCCCGAACTAAAACAGCCACCCCCGAGACAAGCTCACCCGATGGGGTTGCGGACGGCAGGCGAAATGTGAGCCTGCCAGCCTCGTGCGAAGCACCGTTGTATCTGACGAGTGATACTGTCCCCTGCTTCAAGCGTGCGCCCCTGAGCGCAGGTGAAAATTGAATTGCGTGCAGTGCTGGACTTTGCCCCCCAGCGCGATCCGTTGATCGCGGCGAACGTGTAGACGTTGTCAACGAGACGGCGGTGAAGACCCTGATGCCCCAGCGGCCCCCGTTGCTGTGCCTCTGCTGCTGCTGCCGCCGCCTTGGCCCGCTTGGCCTCGGGGCCCTCCTGGCCCGGGATCTCGGCCATGCCGCTGGCGACGGCCTGGGGGGCAGACGCCGCGCGCGCCAGGGACTGGTTCATCCCGTCTGCGCCCGTGTCGAGCTCCGCGTCGTTCGGGCACGGCGCGTTCTCGCCTGTGGGCGCGGCGCCCGCCGCCGCGGCGGCGCCGGGAGGCTGCGTCGGCGGCGCGTCGCCGCGGGCGGCGTCGCCTGCGGCAGGCGCGGGCTCCCCCTCTGGAGCCTCGCCGACGCTCGGGAAGCCGTTGTCCACCCACGGCCTCGGCGCAGCCTCCTGGGACTGCACGTGCTGAGCCTTGAGGTCGTCGAAGTAGGTCGCGAGCTCAGCCACCTTCGAGCGGAGGTCGGGCGGCGCCCTGCGGCCAGGCGGCATGCGCGCCGCGAAAACCCCCTGCAAGGTCGATGGGGGGTCCTCATCCTTGGTGGCCGCCTGCGTGGCAGCCTGCTTGGCCATGGCTCTCGAGGTTCTGGATTTCCTGCTGCGTGTTCTTGGCCTCCGTGACGAGCTTGGAGTGCCAATCGCTGGCGTCCAGGATGACCTCGGCGAGCTGCTTGAGTTCCGATGTTTGTAATTCATGCTTCTGGCGTTGGGTCTCCAACTGGTCCGAGAGAGGTTGTGCCTGCTGATCCAACGACTTTGAAGCCAAGATGAATGCTTTGGCCTGCTTGAGCTTGCCCAGCGCCGCGGTGTGCTCGTCGCTGTTGTGCTTCCACTTCTTCCAGAACGTGACCTGCGCCTGCGCCAAGGCCACTGGATCTTCTGCTTGTGGTCGCGGTTCATCTCCTTCCGCGAAATAGACTGCGCCTGGCCGACGGAGACCTGGAGGGTGACTGGGCCCACGAGAACGGTCACGTCCACGCCAGCGTCCAGGCTTGTCGCCGTGCGGCTCAGGCGGAGGCTGGAGACCTGGTCCTGCCTCGCCCGCGGCACCGAGGTTGCTGGCGGCACTGCCACGGGTGCCTCCAGACGGCTCGTGTTGCTGCTGATGCTGCTGTTGCTGCTGCTTGAAACGGCCGGCGCATTGAGCACAATGCTTAGCGCCAGTAGAACACCAAGCCCAGCCTTTACAGCCGCGGCGATTGCAAGTGATGTGCTTATGCTGCTTGGCCATCGCGACTTGTGAGCCCTGCGCCTCACGGGCGCGCGCGAGGGCGCGAAAGCAGACTTCGTGATCGTCGTGCCGACAATGCGGAGGGGGGCCTGCTCGGGCCCCAGCGCCCAAGGCCTTCCCTGGGCGGCAATGCCATTGTCCTGCATCTCCCGCGGTGTGATCAGGACTTGAGCCAGAAGAAGGAGGAGAACGAGGAGAAGGAGGATGAGGAGGAAGAGGAGGAAGAAGAAAATGAAGGGGGGGAGATCTGGCGGCGCGCCCAAGGGGGGAAATGAGAGGGTGCAGGCCGTCTCAGATGGCGCCGAGGTTTTTTTACCCCCCCCTCGGCCTCCTGAGAAGCCGCCTGTGACGCCTTCGAAGCCCTGTAAGAGGGCCTGGCCCCCTCTTCCGTCCCCCCCAGGGCGCGCCGCCGACGAGGGCCTGGGCCCTGAAAGAGCCTCTGCACTGCTATGGGCTGGCTTTTGGCGGGCGGCTCGACCTTGCCTCCGCGCGCTGGCCTTTCTCGATCCTCTCCCCCGCGCGCGGCCCACGGATCCCCCCCACAGGCTGGGCGAGAGCGGCTTCCGTTCGCTGGCTGGGCGCGCGCGCCAGCCCCGATGTCCAGTCGATGCTGGCACCGACCCCGGTGCAGCGGGAGGGTGGTTGAGCACAGGCGGGGCTTGCTGACTCTTTCGAGCTGGCTGTCTTGACCCCTCTTTCCTGCTTGCTCCTCTTCCTCCACCTCTTCCTCCTCCTGCTCCTCCTCCTCCTCCTCCTCCTCCTCCTTCTCCTCCTCTTCTTCTCCCTACCCTCAATTCTCCTCCTCCTGTAATCTCTCCTCTCCAGATCTCCTCCTCCCACCCCCCCTTCCTTCCGCCCATTCTTCTCCCGCCTGATCGCCCTGACCGAAGGAACCCGCAAAGTCCTCGAGAGTCCCTGAGCCTTACGGGCCCCTCGCTCACTCGACTCGGAGTGGACAAAAACACGTTGCGCCCCAAGGAACACTGAGTCTCCCCAGAAAGCGTGAGCTCCGAGGAGCCCCTTGGTAACTCCATGACCCCCGTCCGCATCACCAAAGGCATCCCCCCGTCCGCCTGCGCACCCCCGTCGGACTCAGATCCTGCAGGGGGTGACAAGATCGCGTCTCCGAGACCCCAGCCAGCTCGGTACCCGATGCAATAACGGAGGCGCAGCGCATCGCGAGCGGGTCGGTGTCGGGGGCTGCTTGCCTACCACAGCTGACCCTATGGGGCCGTTTTGAGCTTGCACCATGGATGGGCTGTGGCAGCAGTGCAGGATGCGCGCTTCGCCTGACTTATTTTTCAAATCATGTTCTGGTTCTAGGCTTGATCCGTCGCCTTGACCATCGCCCAAAACGATGCGTTCTAAGAGCCTTCGCGTTGCTGGTCGGAGAGGCGCCGAGATTACTCACACAGGAGATTATATGAATCTTATTGCTGCCAAGTTCTCCTCGCGGAGCAAATTGTGGAGCAGCCAGTGCGACCAACTATCGGGAGGAAACGCAGCAATGAGGCAACGACGCGGCAGGGCGACGAGGGCAACATGCCACCCTGAGGCCCCGAAGCATTGATGCAACAAAACCTTGAAAGTCTTGGGCAACCAAGGGGCCATGCAGCAGAGAATCTAGGAATGAGCCTCGCAGGCCATAATGCAACGAGATAGGCAAAAAGGAAGTCGACGAAGCAACGTGCCTAGCAAACGAAGGCCCGGCACGGCGAGGCACCGAGACAACTGGGCAAGGACGAAGCGGCGGTGGTGGTGAACGCTGCGTGGGACAACCCGGCCCCTGCTGGTTCAATGGCCGCGTGAGAACCGATCGCGCATCATTGCAGCCGAATCGTCCGCCTTCCATCTCTTGGCGGCGAGCCCAAGGGGAAACCGAGAGGGGCCAGGCCTTTTCAGAAGACCGCGGGGCTTCTCAGAAACCCTCGCGCCTTCTAAGGAATTCCGCGGCATCTCACCGAAGCCACAGAGGACATCTCACAAGGCCAGAAAGTTTCCGAGAAACCCCGCCGCTTTCTCAGAAAGCTCAACCCCTCGGACCCCCCCCTTGGGCGCGCCGCCGGGTCTCCGCCCCTTTAAATCTCTTCTTCCTCCGCCTTCTCCTCCTTCTCCTCCTTCTCCTCCTGCTGCTCCTCCTCCTCCTCCTCCTCCTCCTCCCCTCTTGCTCCTCCTGCTCCTCCTCCTCCTCCTCCTCCACCAGTTCCTCCTCCAGTTCCTCCTCCTCCTTCTTTCTCACCCTCCTCATCTTTTTGCCTCTGCGGCCCCGTGCGCGGCGGGAGCGCGGGGCGGTCGAGCGGCGCGTCAAGCCGCGAGAGTGAAACCGCCTGGGGCGGGGGGAAGGGGAGGGGTGCGCGGGGCGGCCGCCCAGGGCAACGGGGGGCGCGAACCTGGAGAGGGATGGGGGGGTGGGAAGCCAGGAGTCGGAAGGACCGAGCGGAGCAGGGGCGGGAAAGGAGAGCCAAGCCGAACCGAGAGGAGGGAGAAAACAACAGAGGGAAGGGCAGAGGAGGAAGAGAGAAAGGCAAAAAGGGGGAGGGCAGAGGAAGAAGGAAACAAAGAAATGAAAAGCGCAGGTGGAGGAACAACCGGAGAGAACAGGACTCGAACGGGCGCGAACGCGACAGCCGACCGGGAGCAACAGCGGCAGCGAAACGGACACGACAAACACGACCCCACGACAGCGACACCGACCGAGACGACAACCACCAACCAAACGCAACGACGCCGGGCGAGCGAAGACGACGCGGGCCAGTGTGGCGGTCCAAGGCGACCCCAAAGGGCCGCCGACACCCCCCCGACCAGGGGGGGTGACCCGGGGAGTAGACCAGCGCCCAGGGGCAACCGAGACACGCGACAACAGGAGGACACCAGAGGACCAGAGGGACGGAGGAAACCACCTGGGTTCGCACCCCACAGCCCAATCACTGCTAGGCTGTCCTGAGCTGCGGTGCACGAGGAACCTCGGGCCACGGGAAAGAAGCGGGGGGCGGCCGCACGACGGGGGTCCTCCCCCTCCTCCTCCCCCTCCTCCTCCTCCTCCTCCTCCTCCTCCTCTTCCTTCTCTTCCTCCTCCTGTTCCTTTTGTTCCTCCTCCTCCTCCCTTTCCTCTCCGTGCTTCACCTTCCTAATGTGCGGGGCGCGTGGGCAGGGGCCGCTCGCCCCTCTTTGGCAGTCTGTCGGTGCAGGGGGCTCTTGAGACAGCAGCTGCGCGGGGACATCTTGGCATTTGTTGTTGTGCTCGTCCTCGTCCTCGCCGTCCTTGGGCACCGAACGCCGCGCGTGGTCGGGCCCTGGGTGGTTCCCGCCACGGCTTCCGCCCTGCAGCGGCGACGCAACGGGGGCAGGCGACGTCGGAGCCCGAACGCCGCACCGGGGGTGGGCTCCTGGCCACGCCGCGCGACAAACGAACCGGTGTTTTGCGGCGCGCGCAGAACAATATGCGCCCGATCGCAACCACTTTCCCGCTGGCAGCGCGTTCCCGACTCTACGCTTCCTCTGAGTCTGGCAACGTGCTGCGGTGTTCCAGCGCGCGTGCCTCGCAAACGCGCGGACAAGACAGCGAGAGGTCAAATCTGGGAGGATGAGCAAGAACGGGGATGCCCACCCACTCCACCTGGACTAAGCGAGCCTGGGCCTCGGCGCGCACAAGAGGGGGCAAGTCTAGGGGGCGGCCCACAAAGAAGGCCCCCCCCCCCCGCTTGCAGGAGGCTGGTCCCGCGAGCCTCCTGGGCCGAGGAAGTCTATGGCATTTCTTCTTCCAGAGCCCCCTTCTGCCCCTTCGGGGAAGGACTCAGCACTGCTCATTTTTAGTGACCCCCCCCGTCCCCCACTCAACCAGCCCCGAACCGGGACCAACGCCGACGGCACCCCACCATCCCTGCAGAAAACAGTCGGGGCAGAAGACCCTAACGCCTATGCGCAAGTACGATGGGGGCCACGATGGGGGGATCGGGATAGGGTTAAGGGTATGGGGCTAATGATATAAGAACATGGATACTGTCAGTTTGTGATTAATGAAAGCAAACGGGACGTGTGATTCAAACAAATGGTTCCCGTGCTCGGGCAAAAGAGGGGGGGGGCTCCTGCCTAATGGAAACACGCGGCGGCGGCGCCCTGGAGGGCGACAGGCGCGACGCAAGCGGCGTCGCTTCAGCGGAGGGGGACAGCAACGCCTCCGCTGTGACTGGGCGCTTGGGGCAACATGGCTACAGACAGGAGGAAAGAGGAGGCGGGAGGAAGAGGCGCCTCAGCTGGCGGGCGGTGCCGACATGGCCACAAATAAACAAGGGAAGAGGGGGAGGAACGGCAGAGGCAGGCGGAGAGGACTCCTCCTTCTCCTTTTCCACCCCGCCCCCGCCCCCTTCACTATAATGTGTCCTACGACGACGACGACGACGGCAATGGCGACGGCGGACGACGACGCACTGCAACTGCTCCATGGGGGGGTGGGTGCGGGGGTGCTGCGCATGCCCGCTGTAGTTGTCGACGACGACGACGCACGACGGACGACGGACGACGACGCCGACGGACGACGACAACGACAACGACGACGATGACGACGACGACGACGACGACAGCGGGCCAACGCAACCCCCCCCACCCCATGGGCCACGGAAGCTGTCATTGTCCCGAAAAAGTCTTCGAAGATCTTCTGACCCGGGTCAATCCAAATCCGGGTCAGTTAGGCCCTGCAGGATACTGCAAGATCCTGCAGGATCCTGCAGGACCCTGCACCCAAACCAGGGTCAATGCAATCTTGGTTCTGCAAGATCCTGCAAGATCTGGCGCTCTGACCGACCCCCGTTCGCATTGACCCCCGTCGCTTGAGCCCCGAAGTCTACAGGGTCTGCAGTCCCCTGGCTGCGGTTCCCCCCAGGTGGGGCGCCAGCCGTCCCGGAGCAGGTCGCAGCTCAGCGGCGGGTCGGCCGCCGCCACCGCCACCAGGGCCTGGAGCGTCGGCGCGCGGCATGCGCATAAACTTTCGGACACGTCGAGCACGCACGGGAGGGGAAGACAGCGCAATCGTTGAAACAGCTAGGACCAGACCTCATAGCTGCAACTTAGAATGCCGAGACGCAACGCTGCACAAGAAACCGGCCTTCGAGCTCTACTCTGGTCCCCGGGAATTCGCCAGGCGGCTGGACACACACACACACACACATCACACACACACACACCACACACACACACCACACACACCACTCACACACCACACACACCACTCACACACCACACACACACACACTCACACCACACACACCACACACACCACACACACCACACACACCACACACACCACACACACCACACTCACCCACACACACCCACACACACACACCCACACACACCCACACACACACCCACACACACCCAAACGCACACGCACACACCCACACACCACACACACACCACACACACCACACGCACACACGCACACACGCACACACGCACACACGCACACACGCACACACGCACACACGCACACACGCACACACGCACACACGCACGCACGCACGCACGCACACACACACATGGCAGGATTGACATGTGGAAGCTCTGGGGGCCACGCGCGCTGGGTTCACGCACGGAAGCCCCGTGTGCCCGGCCAGACAGGGCCGAGCGCTGGAACGACACACAGTCAGCCTGCTACCATGAGGAACGCGTGATCAGGAACAAGAAGCGGCCCGAAAGCCCGAGCCCCTCCTGAGCCCAAAGCGGTCCGTATCTCAAACGTCTTGACTGTATGGCCACGTGTGTACCGAGCTCTTGCCCGGGCTGGCCGCACGATGCGTATCCAGCTTCCCAGCATGGCCCTCGTGCTACAAACGAAGGCGCGGCGAACACGGAGCGACGGGGCTCTTCGGGCCACGAGGCGCCTCGTTCACGAAGGGGCTCCTCGACCCAGCTCCGAGGAGCGGCCCCGCAACCTGAGCACAATATGGCCTTTGCTTCATCGTTTTGTTTTTGTTGTGGTTGTGGTTGTGGCTGTGGTTGCTGTTGTTGTTGTTGTTGTTGTTGTCCCCGTATCCGAAGAATGGGTTTCCTGTCTCCCATATCCAAAGCATGGGGCTCTTCTTCCCCATGTCCAAAGGATGGGGTTCTTCTTATTCCCCATATTCAGAGGATGGGGTTCTTGTTATGACTCCGACCGCGCCATCTCCCTCATACACACACACACCTCCCTCATCATCCCCATGTCAGATAATTGTATGGTATGATGTGTTTTGTCATGCTATGCTATGGTATGCTATGATATGAAATGTTATGTTATGACAAGTTCTCTCATGCAATGATATGGCATATCATGTTACATTATGTTTTGATTATGGTTGGTATGGTATGTTATGTTATGTTATGATGTGTTCTGTTATGGTATGATGGTGATGGTGATGATAGTGGTGATGGTGGTGATGCTGCAGATGATGATGATGATGATGATGATGATGATGATGATGATGATGATGATGATGATGCTGATGATGCTGCTGCTGCTGATGCTCCTGCTGATGATGCTGCTGCTGCTGATGATGATGATGATGTTGATGATGATGATGATGATGGTTGAGCAAATTCTGAGAATGTCTTGAGCGAGGCGCGGGTTCCAACACCCCCAAGGGGGAGCCGCCAGGGGCTATCTCATCCTCCGTTCGCGCCAAAACGGTGGGGATGTCTCGAGCCTTTTGCCTGTTTCGGTGCCCAGCATCCTCTGCTTTCGGAGCAGATGTGGAGGATTTCTCGAGCGAGGCGCTGATGTTCGCCCCCGAGGGGGGCCAAATTCTGAGGATGTCTTGACCGGTCTGCTTTTTTTGGTGGCCAGACTCGTGGGCACGGATCCTCCCCAGGATGCCACAGGAGGCTCCAGCAGACTCGAGGAGGCCCCAGGAGGCTACAGTAAGGCTCAAGAGGCCACAGGATGCCCCAGTAGGCACCAGGAGGCCCCAGGAAGCTCCACGAGGCCTCAGGAAGCTCCCGGACGAGGCCACAGGAGGCCACAAGAAGCGCCAGGAGGCACCAGGAGGCCCCAGAAGGCACCAGGAGGCCTCAAGAGGCCACCAGAGCAGGAGGCCTCAGAAGGCCACAGGAGTGGCTCCCATGTGTTTTTACGTATGCTCCCATAGACTGGGCCTCCCCTGGAGCACGAATCTTTGGTGCATTACGTATGTTTCTATAGGTTGTCCGTCTCCTGTGTATCCACTCCTAAGTGTTTTACGTATGTTCCTATAGATTGGGTCTCCCCTGGGGCACGAATCCTTGGTGTTTTACATGTGTTCCTCTTGCCCTTATCCTGTGGCTCCAATCCGAAGTGTTTTACGTCTGTTCATATAGATTGGGCCAATCCTACGGCACGAATCCTTCCCAGGAGGCCCCAGGAGGCCCCAGGAGGCTCCAGGAGGTATCAGGAAGCCACACGAGGCCCCAGAAGGCCTCAGGAGGCCACAGAAAGCCCCAAGAGGTCCCAGGAGGCCCCAAGAGGCTCCAGGAGGCCCCAGGAAGCCCCAGGAGGGAGGTTTCAAGAGGCCCCAGGACGCCCCATGCTCATGCGCAGAGACGCGCACTAATGCTACTGAGACTCATTCACACTCCAACTCATTTACAAATAGATTCACTCCCAGACCGTCAATACTCAATCCCGTATATATTCGAAAACTCTTGCGCCTAGGCGCTCACGGCGGACAGGTCCATGCGAATGGATGCACATATGGGGAGCTCCACGCAGTGAATCATTCCCCATATCCGAAGGATGGCGTTCTTGTCATTACTCCGACCACGCCAACTCCCTCACACACACACCCTCCCTCCTCCTCCTCCTCCTCCTCCTCCTCCTCCTCGTGTTATGTTATGCCATCTTCTGCATGTTATGTCATGTTATATCAGGTGCTGTAGTGCTTTATCATGGTATGTTATGCAAGTTATGTTAAGGAATGGTATGTTATGGTACACTATGCCATGCTATGTTATGATATGTTATGCTATGCCATGTTATGCTGTGATGACGGTGACGATGATGCTTGTGATGATGACGGCAACGATGATGATGATGATGATGACGATGACGACGACGACGACGATGATGATGATGATGATGAAGATGAAGATGAAGATGAAGATGCTGATGCTGCTGCTGCTGCTGATGATGATGATGATGATGATGATGATGATGATGATGATGATGATGTCAGAGCAAATTCTGAGGATGTCTCGAGCCAGGCGCGGGTTTCAGCATCCCCAGGGGGGGCTGCCAGGGGGTATCTCACCCCTCCGTTCGCGCCTAAATGGCTGGGTTGTCTCGAGCGGTTCACCTGCTTCGGGACCCAGCCTCCTCAGCGTTTGGAGTAGATTTTGAGGATGACTCGAGCGAGGCGCTGGTTTTTCACTCCCACAGTATGTGCGGTTGTGCTATGTTATGTTATGCCATCCCATGTTATGCCGCGATGCTGGTGATGATGATGCTGGTGATGATGATGCTGCTGATGATGATGAGGATGATGATAACGATGATGATGATGCTGATGCTGATGTTGATGATGGTAAGGATGATGATGATGATGCTGCTGCTGCTGATGGTGATGTTGACGATGATAGTGATGATGGCGGAGCATATTCTGTGGATGTCTCGAGCGAAGCGCCGGATTCAGCATCCCAAAGGGGGGGCTGCCAGGGGGTATGCCTCTCCTCCGTTCGCGCCAACGCGTTGGGGATGCCTCGAGCTTTTTGCCTGTTTCGGTGCCCAATATCCTCCGCTCTCGGAGCAGATTTTGAGGATGCCTCGGGCGAGGCGCTGGTTTTCGCTCCCAAGGGGGGCCAGATATTGAGGATGGCTCGAGCGGTTTGCCTGTTTCTTAGTGGCCAGATTCGCCTGCGTTCAGAATAGGGCGCGCACGCTTCAGTCGAGGGTGAGGCTTTGGTTTTAACATCCTAAAGGGCCCAGAGGGCGAGGATGCTTCATATTCGCATCTGCTCAAACTCACTCGTGATCAGGCTCGCTCATACTCAGATTCGTACTCATCATACGCATACTCAGACTCACCCACACTCAGACTTACGCACACTGAAGGTCACTCACACTTAGACCCATCCAACCTCCGAATCACTCGTCGTCAGGCTCACTCGTACTCAGACCCACTCAGACTCATACTCATCATACTCATACTCATATTACTCCCAATCGGATCACTCACACTCAGAATCGATCACATTCAGACCGCCTCCTGGCACCCCGGGTGGTTCATATTGCGTGGATGTCTTGATGGTGATGATCAATGGTGGTCATCACGATGGATATTACAACGATAGCGACGACGATGCTGATGGTGATGATGATGATGGTGATGCTGATGATGGGGGGAAGGGGAAAGAGGAGGAGGAGGATGAGGAAGAGGAGGAGTTGGTAGTGGTGGAGGGGAGGAGGAGGCGGAGGAGTATGGGCACCCTGAGAACTGAGGAGGGCAGGCGGGCACGTGCACGAATGAGAAGAGAGCAAATGAGTTAGTCTCTGCCGCCGTGCTCTGGCCTAGCGCCTCTACCTGTATAGTGATGCATGTGCTGCGCGGCGCGACGCGACCAGGTCTGCTTGCGAGACAGCAGCAGTGCGCACGCTGACAGTGAATTTCATCTTGTTGTAAACATGGAATGCCAGGACGGTCCTCGAGACTGTGGTTGGCAAGGACATTGGGCTGGTGGCGTCAGCCGCATGCGCTGCGGCGGGGCCCAGTTACCACGCCGCCAGCGTTGACTGGGTGAGGAGGGGGGGGGTCAGGGAACCAGGGGAACCTCAACAGGGCGGGGCAGGAGAGGTAGTGCGGGAATGAGCCAGGCGCGTCGGTGCATCCGAACGCGCACTTGCGCTGCTGAAGGATGTGCATCCTAGCTGTGGTAGTCTAACCACTGGTGAGGGTCTTGAAAGTGGCCCAACGCCAGCTCGGTCGCATTTGTTTGAGTGTGCCGGTCAGAGTATCCCAGCGCTTCTGAAGCTCTCTTGGTTCCAAGGGCGCATGTAGGCCCCGGGGGGAGAGGCGCTTGGCAAGCGTGATCGTGAAAGGCGGATTGAACGTCGGGGCGCGGAGCTTGACTGCGCGGATGCGTTGGAACTTGGCACGGCGCGGTGGGTTCGTGGCTGCCGCCCCCCCCTGTTCACTGCGAGCGACGCGGGCGGCGGCAGCAATGGACTGGCTAGAGAATGGTGACTGGGATTCGTGGCGCGTGAGCGAGCGGCAGTACTGTGCGATCGCTGTCTGGGAGGACCAGAAGGGCAGTGACCATGCACCAGCCTGCCAGCGGGGTGCTTCCTGTAGCGTTGTTTCTTCCCGCGATAGGTCAGCGAGGCGATCGGCGTATGCTCCCGCGCGCCTGCGAGCGTCACTGCTGCAGAACGTGCAGCATTTGCAGCAGCTATAATTTGAGCGGGTTGAATGACAGGTGGCGGGCTCCAACCCGCCATTGCGATCAGGTCAACTTTTCGAAAAGACTTCGGTGGCGTGCGAAGCATCTCGTGGAACGTATACAGTTCATGGCGAGCGATGGAGGTCTCGAGCGGGAAGAACTGCGAAATGTAGCTCAGCGTAGACATCACTGAAATATGTCATAAACGAACAGTTGCGTCGGTGCCACTCTGCACAAGCTGAAGCAAATTACCCCGTTGCAGCCATTTTTTGCCCAGGGGCAAGCCATTGGCAGGCCAATGGGGCCTCGGGGCTGGGACAAGTGCCCGGGTACTTGGCTCGCCCTGCAACCGACTCCTCCGCAGCGGCAAACGGGGCGACCACTGGGCGCAGCTCGTCGAACGAGGACGTCAGCCGGCCAATGTCGTCAGCGCGTGCACCCGGGTGGCCAACGTCGAGGTTCGGCGTGCCGTTCGGGTGCTCCACAAACGATGCGAGGTGACGGATGATTGGGTCCATGGCTATCGCCCATGCAGAGCCTGAAGCAGGACAGCCTTGCGCCAATCCAGAGCCTATCCCGAGCATGCCGTGGCGCGCGCCGTCGATCTTGATGTAGCTGGAGGGCGCGAAGTACATGGCTAGGAAGAGGTTGAGGATGCCCTGCGGGAGGCCAAAGTGCTCCAGCGCGGTGAAGAGCCAGTCCCGCCCCAATGACGGGAAGGCCGCTGAGATGTCAAAGCCGGCGGAGACGGGTTTGGATACAAGGGCGTCTGGTAGCCATCCAGCACGGCGCATCTCGGCGTCGAAGCGGACGATGTGTCTGGTGAAGTTGCGTCCCTGGGCGAAGCTCTGCTGGGCGATGTGGGCGCGCTCTGCCGCGGCGCCCTTGAGCAAGGAGTTAGCGGCTCCTGCGATGGCTTTGACGTCCGGGCTTTTCAGCGAGAGGGGGCGCGCGTCCTCGGGCACCCTGTCAAATGTAAGCTCGCCCTGTGCATTATCACCCTTAGGCAGGAAGGCGAAGTCGGAGTCGCCCAGATCGCGAATGTGGTGCTGTTCCGAGCAGGGGAAGAAGGAGAGGTCCTCGAGCATGTCAAGCGAGGCTCCGCGCGCGAGCCAGGCGGAGTATGGCGGGGAATCTGGGCCAGGGGCCGAGGGGGGAGTTCTGCGCAGGATGGCCTTGATCTGCGGCTTGGCAGGCGCCCCGATGTCAAGGGTGTCGCCCTTCGGCATGTGCGTGTGGATGTAGTCGGCAACCTGGGCAATGTCGGTGCGCTTCGCCTCGAAGATGGGCTGCCGGTGCGTGTGTGGGGCAGCGGCGATGGAGCTGCTCTCTCTGGTGGTCTGAGGCCCATCACGGCTTGTGATCTTGACTCCCTGGATGACGAGACGGCGTTTCCAGGGGGCCCAGAGAAGGGCCCGACGCTGGGGGGGCCGCGCGGTTTAACGTAGCTTTTCTGGATGCAACGCTCCTTCTTGCCCCTGGGGGTGCTGAGCTGCCTGCTGGGCAAGAGAGAGTTGCCTGGCCTCGAAGTCGCGGTGCAGCTGCGCGGCCTGGTTGGCGAAGTCGATGGGGTCGCGGGGCGTGATGGTGCAACTGGCAACCGAGAGGTACTTGGCGCCCAGGGTGGTGGCGGTGGCGACGCGGCGAGCGAATTGAAGATCTTGGCGCCAAATGGCTCTGGAGATGGAGCGAGCAGTGAGGGCGCTCCCAGCGAGGTAGCCCGATTTGTTGGCGTCACCGGAGGTCTGTCGAACCCAGTCGTCGCGAACCAGCTGCGCAGTTTCAGTCATGGGCCTCGTGTGTGTGTGTGTGTGTGTGTGCGCCAGCGGCTGTCTATGGAGGCGTGGTCGGTCTTCGTGGCGTCGAGCAGCTGCTGAAAGTAGACGGCGTAGTTCGGGTCGCGAAAGATCGACGGGTGGATGCCCTGGTCGACGAGCGGCGTGCGAGGCTTGATCCCGATGGCGAAAGTGATGGTCGCGTGGTCACTGAGGCGGTCGTCCGTAAGCAGCGTCGCATCGTCTGCAACCTTCGCGTTGATGGTGAGCTCGGTCGTGGCGTGCGAGGGGGGGCTGATGAAGATGCGGTCGATGGTGGATGCGGTGTAGTGCGCGCGGTTGAAGCGCGTCGGGAGGTCGCTGCTGCTGGCTGGAAGAAGCTCTGTGGCGGGCGGCTGGCTACATTGAAATCCCCGGTCGCAATGGATGTGCGCGTGCGGTAGTTCGCCCCCGCCCGCGTACGATTGAGCTCCCATGCCTGCTGGATCTTGCGGCGATCGTCGACCGTAATATCGTGGTTGTGGACATTCATGATGACCATGGTGGCGCGCGTGACGACGTGCGTGATCGCGAGTTGCTGGGCGCGCCCAGGAACGAACTCGACGTGGTCAAAGAGTGGGGGCTGATGCGGCTGGAGCTGTTCCAGCTCCATCGGCTAGGGCCACGGAACAAGCGTGGCGACGCCTCCCGTGGAGTTGTCGCCATCGACGCTGGGGAACGCTGAGCAATGAACCTTGTAGGGGCACGGCGGCGTGTCGGCCCAGGTGCGGAGCAGTGCTTCGGAGCCATGAACCTCCTGGAGCGTGATCGCGCACTTGCGCATCGTGTACTTATCGAGGGCATATTGTTTGCGACGGCGGCGCCTGCTCTGTTAGCACATGAGTGCTCGCGCGTTCCACGTGGCGACGGTGGTCGGCTCCGTGGCGGCGTCCAACCGCCATGGGGCCCAACGGTGGTTAGGAACGCCGCGTAGCTGCCTCCGTGTCAGCAAAGAGCGCCTGGAAGGAGGTGAGGATGTTGCCGAAGGCTTGCTCGTTCCACAGGAGGGTGGATGGGTCGCTCTGGCCACGGATGATGATCTTGACGATAGGCATGGAGTGGCAGTGGGCCCATCCCTTGGTGCGAAAGGCTCTCCACCGATGATGAGGGTAGCGATGCCGCATAAGTTGAAAGAGCTTCTTGGTCTGGGCTTCAGTCCTGATCTGCTTGGAGGACTTGTCAGGGTTGATCTGTCAACTGGCTGGCCCGTGATATCGGTAGAGGTAACGCGCTTCCATTGCCCGGCTGCGTTGCGCATGACGCGCGAGAGAGCCATAGCTCGGGGAACTGCAACGGCGCTGTCTCCTTTGACATGAAGCGCGGAACGTCGGGCAAGCCTGCCATCTCCGAGAAGTTCCGCATGATTTGATTGCATATTGGCAACTGCGATCCATTCCTGGAGGTCGTTGAGCAACGCGTTCGGTGCGATGGGGCGCTGGCAGCCCGCGGAGAAGAGCGTGGGGTCAGGTTGTCGGTCCCGCTTGGCGAGGCGGTTAAGGGCCGCGACCGGTGTCTGCGCTTCAGCGAGGGCCAGGGTGTCGCGCATCTGGTCGATCTGTTGTCACATTCGCTGATGTTCAGCAGCATGGCGGTCTTGTTCTCTGCGAGTGCGGGCGACTTCGTCCCGTAGTACATCGACTCGGCGTTCGGTGGCAGTGACTTGTTGCTGGGCGAGATGGCGGGAACTTTCGCGAGATTCGGCGAGAAGCTGGTCGGCTTGCGCTTGAAAGCGGGGGGCGGCAGTAGCAACTTGGCGTTGCATAAGTTCACGGAGAGCGACGTCCTGATCTTCGGATATCTCAGGAAGCGGCCCATCTCGTTCTGATTGTGTATGATGTGGTCCGTGTTCAGATCCAGGAGTAGCGTGGCCAGCGACTGGAGTGGCTGGGACCGCAAAGGATTGAGATGCAAATGTAGGAGCCCGTTCGATGTCACGTGCGAATTGTTCAGCGGCAGCGGGGCCCAGCTGTTGCGACATATCGAGAATTGGCCCTTGGGTCGGAGGCACCTGAGAATGGAATCATGGACAACATGGCGAGGTGGTGGCTTAATGTCCTCTTCCATGGCCGAGGCGGGGGCTTCGGGGGCAGTGCTTCCTCCTGATCTGGCGGGCCTGCGGGTAGGGGTCGGTGGCGGACGTGCGGTGCTCCGACTTGCAGCTCGGGGTTGCGACTGGGGAGCACCTGCAGGGCCTTGACTGCTGAGGCCTGTGTATCCTCGGTCTTCGAGGTGTTCGCGAGCAGTGCGTCGGCCATCTCTACGGGGTTCTTCCCGCCGGTGCTGGCAGACATCCTGACGTCGGTCGTCACGGCGAGGGTCTTCGCGGCGTTGCTGACGGTCCTCTCGGCGGCCGCGGGACGTGGATCCGTTGGAGAAGTCGTCCCTGTCGGAGGATGCGGCGGACATGGTGTTGTAGTACAGGCAACAGGGATCAAGGTGCTGCTCAGCGATTCGCCACTGGCCAGGTCCACGACGGAACCACTGCGTACTTGGCTGGCTCTTGTTAACTGGCTCGGAGCAGCGCGCGAAGGGGCGATATGGACGCACGGCGCAGAGCTCGATGCGGGGGTATGGATGCTCGGCACGGGGCACGAGTCGATATGGATGCTCGGCGCGAGGCTCAAAGCGATATGTATGGCGGCCTGCAACGCCAGAGAAATCAGCAGGAATGGGCGGAAGCTCGTCCCTGGGTGTGGCTGCGAAATTGTTGGAACTGGCCGCGGACTGGCGGTATCCACGCTGCGCTCGCGATGGCATGCCATCTTGAGCCAAAACGGCTATGGGAGGAGGATGCGGAGGAGGAGGAGGATGAGGAGGTAGAGGAGGAGGGAGAGGAGGAGGAGGAGGAGGAGGAGGAAGAGGAGGAGGAGGAGGAGGAGGAGGAGGATGATGAGGAGGAGGAGGAGGAGGAAGGGGGGGGGAAGCGGAGAAGGAAGACGATAGCTTCTCATGACGCATCTGGAAAGCCTTGTCAGCCGTCTTGAGCCTATCATAGATGCTACGAGGCCTCTCGAGCGCTGGCGCTCTTGTTGAACCATATGGGAGGGCATCTTGGACGTCTTGGTGGGCTGAATCTTCACATCCGACTAAGTTTGCGCCTCCTCCCCCCGTCGTCCCTCTCCTCATCCTTTCCAACTCCTCGTGCCCATCCTTTTCCTATTCCCCCATGACCGATCCTATCAATTGGCGTGCCAGTGTTTTCAGGTCTTTATTATATTGATATTGTTGTTGCTGTTGTTGTTGTTGCTGCGACTCTTATTAGTATTCTTAGTCTTACGAATACTATTACTACTAGTATACATTACTATTAGGTAGTATTACCACTATTATTACCACCATTATTTTTCATACTTTAATATCCGCATTAATGTTATTACTACTATAAACATAATTATTCATATGTTTCAAAAGAAGAGGGGGGCATGCCGTGCCATATTCAGCAGATGGCACACTGGTGCATCGCGGTGGCATGCCCCCTCTAATTATCACCTCATTCCCAATCGTCCCTCTCCTCCTCCTTTCCCAACTCCTCCTATCCACCCTCTTCCTATTCCTCCATGGCCGACTGTTGCATCACGGAACCCCGTTCTCATCAACTTAGGCGTCAATGTTTTTTTGTTCAGTTGGGAGCATGCCGTGCCATATTCAGCATAAGGCACACCGGTATACACGGTGGCATGCCCCCTCTAAATGTTATCACGTTCTCCCCCACCTTCCAACGTGGAGGAGGCGCACATGATAAGCGCTGCCGTGTAAGCGCTGACACTATTGGATCGCATGGTCTTCCTTTGGCAACGGAAATCATACGCAGGAGGCTCCAGTAGGCTCCAGGCGGCCCCAGGAGGCCCCAGGAGGTATCAGGAAGCCACAGGAGATCCTAGGAGGCCACAGGAGGCCCCAGAAAGCTCCAAGAGATACCAGGAGACCCCAGGAGGCCCCAGGAGGCCCCAGGAGGCCACAGGAGGCCCCAGGAAACCACAAGAAGCGGCAGGAGGCACCAGGAGCTCCCGGAAGACCCCAGGAGCCCCGACGAGGCCCCAGGAGTGGCTCGAATGTCTGGTGCTTTACGCATGTTCCTACAGATTAGGCCTCCCCTGGGGCACGAGTCCTTGGTGTTTTACGCGTGTTTCTATTGATTGCCCCTTTCCTGCGACTCCAATCCGAATGTTTTACGTTTGTTCCTATAGATTCAACCTCTCCTGGGGCACACGAATCCTCCCCAGGAGGCCCCAGGAGACTCCAGGAGGCTCCTGGAGGCCCTGGGAGGCCACGCGAGGCCCCAGGAGGCCTCAGGAGGCCACAGGACGCCCCAAGAGGCCCCAGGAGGCCCCAAGAGGCTCCAGAAGGCCACAGGAACCCCCAGGAGGTTTCAGGCTCATGCGCAGAGACGGCTAACGCTAATGAGACGCAATCGCATTCCAACTCATTCACAATTAGATTCGCTCCCAGACCGTCAATACTCAAACTTGTTAATATTCAAACTTGTTGATATTCGAAATCTTTGGCGCCTGGACGCTGACGGCGGAACGGTCCATGCGAATATATGCACATACGGGGAGCCCCACGCAATGTACGTTATGGTCCCAGCCCCCCTGCTTTGGGTACTCGTTCCCACCCCTCCTGCGTTGGGTGCTCGTTATGCATAAAGCGCTGCGGTCTCCACCTCCCTCCTCCGGCTCTCCTCCTCCTCGCGCGCCTGGCTCCCGCCCCGTCTCCCCTTCTCTCCTGCCTCTCACCTCGCCCCTTCCTGCGTGCCAGCTTGCCTCCTTCCTGGCCATCCCTGGGGGGGCTGCGGCCTGCAAAGCTGTCGCTATTTTCGAAGGCTCCTGGGAGGTCCAGCGGGGTGACGTCCCACGCAGACTCAGATTAGACCTCGCCATCCCTGGGGGGCTGCGAGTTGCGAAACTGTCGCCGCTTTCGAGGGCTGCTGCGGGGTCCAGCGGAGTGACGTCCCACGCAGACTCATATTAAACCTCGCCATCCCTGTGGGGCTGCGATCTGCGAAACCGTCGCCACTTGCGAGGGCTGCTGGGGGATCCACCGGAATGACGTCCCACGCAGGCTCAGATTAGACCTCGCCATCCCTGTGGGGCTGCGATCTGCGGAAGCCGTCGCCACTTTCGAGAGCCGCTGCGGGATTCAGCAGAGCGACGTCCTACCCATAGTCAGATTAGACATCGCCACCCTGTGGGGCTGCGATTGGCTAGCCTGGCGCCACTTTCGAGGGCTGCTGAGGGAATCCAGCGGAGTGACGTCTCATGCAAACTCATATTCGCCCTCGCCATCCTTGTGGGGCTGCGATCTGCGAAACCGTCGCCACTTTTGAGGGCTGCTGCGGGGATCCAGCGGGACGACGTCCCACGCAAACGCATATTAGACCTCGCCATCCTTGTGGGGCTGCGATCTGCGAAACCGTCGCCAGTTTCGAGGGCTGCTGGGGGGTCCAGCGGGGCGCTGTCGCGGGCCGCCCGCAGACCTGGCGGCGTGCCTTCGAGTACTTAGCTCCCGCACTGGATACGCAGGAAGGAAGCAAGGAAATCTGCGGGCGAGCTAAGCCTCGTTCGCTTCTTGCACACACTACACGCAAGTTTAATCATTTGGTCGAGCGCAGCGACGACGTGGCGCAGGCAGCGCTGCATCTTTAGCGTGCTACCGACAGCAGCAACACCCTTCGGTCTCCTCCCGTCGCTTTCGTCGTCGTCTTCTGCCCCCTGCCACCTTCCCTCTGCTGCTGCCGCGCTGACGGGTCGGCCCCCCGCGCGTCCTCCTCCTGCCCTGCGTTCCCGCACCCATGTCCTCCTCAGCTCTGGGCCTTCGCGCCTCGTCCTTCTGCTGTTGTCCCTGTGAGCCGTGCCACGTGAGCGTACCCCGTGTAGCTTGGACAGCACATAACGGCGCCTGAACTGTCATTGTCCTGGCAAGCTTGGGCCAACCCCTCGTGTCACTTGATGCAAATGGGCTGGGTACGTCACAACGTAATACTAAACAGAGCACAACGGTCTCCGCCTCCCTCCTCCGGCCCCTCGGGCGCCTCCTCGGGCGCCTCCTCGGGCCCCTCTCCCCTCCTCCTCGGGCGCCTCCTTCCCGTCCCCTCTCCCTTTTTCTCCTGCTTCTCACCTCGCTCCTTCCTGCGTGCCAGCTTGCCTCCTTCCTGGCCATCCCTGTGGGGCCATTCCTGTTGGGCTGCGATCTGGAAGCCTGTCGCCACTTTCGAGGGCTCCTGGGGGGTCCTGCAGAGCGACGTCCCGCGCAGGCTCAGATCAGACGTCGCCATCCCTGGGGGGCTGCGATCTGCGAAACTGGCGCCACTTTCGAGGGCTGTTGGGGGATCCAGCGGCGTGACGTTCCACGCAGACTCTGATTAGACCTCGCCATCCTTGTGGGGCTTCGATCTGCGAAACCGTCGCCACTTTTGAAGGCTGCTGCGGGGATCCAGCGGAATGACGTCCCACGCAAACGCATATTAGACCTCGCCATCCTTGTGGGGCTGCGACCTGCGAAACTGTCGCTACTTTCGAAGGTTGCTGGGGTGCCCAGCGGAGCGACGTCCCACGCAGGCTCAGATTAGACATCGCCATCCCTGTGGGGCTGCGACCTGCGAAACTGTCGCCACTTTCGAGAGCTGCTGGGGGTTCCAGCAGAGTGACGTCTCACGCAGACTCAGATTAGACCTCGCCCTCCCTGTGGGGCTGCGATCTGCGGAAGCCGTCGCCACTTTGGAGGGCTGCTGGATGGTCCAGTGGAGTGACGTCCCACGCAGAGTCAGATTAGACCTCGCCATCCCAGAGGGGCTGCGACCTGCGAAACTGTCGCCAATTTCGCGGGCTGTTGGGAGATCCACTGGAGTGACGTCCCACGCAGGCTCAGATTAGACCTCGCCATCCCTGTGCGGCTGCGATCTGCGAAACTGTCGCCGCTCTAGACTGCTGCTGGGTGGTCCAGCGGCGTGACGTCCCACGCAGGCTCAAAGTAGACCTCGCCATCCCTGTGGGGCTGCGAGCTGCGAAACTGTCGCCACTTTCGAGGGCTGCTGAGGGAATCCAGCGGAGTGACGTCCTACCCAGACTCATATTAGACCTCGCCATCTCTGCGGGGCTGTGGCCTGCAAAGCTGTCGCCACTTTCGAGGGCTGCTGCGGGGTGTCCAGCGGAGTGGCGTCCCACGCAGGCTCAGATTAGACATCACCGTCCCTGTGGGGCTTCGATATGCGAATCTGTCGCCACTTTCGAGAGCTGCTGGGGGGTCCAGCAGAGTGACGTCCCACGCAGACTCAGATTAGACCTCGCCATCCCTGTGGGGCTGCGATCTGCGGAAGCCGTCGCCACTTTCGAAGGCTGCTGGGGTCCAGAGGAGTGACGTCCTACCCAGACTCAAATAAGATCTCGCCACCCCTGTGGAACTGCGATTTGCGAAACCGTCGCCACTTGCGATGGCTGCTGGGGGTCCAGCGGAGTGACGTCCCACGCAGACTCAGATTAGACCTCGCCATCCCTGTGGGGCTGCGATCTGCGGAAGCCGTCGCCACTTTCGAAGGCTGCTGGGGTATCCAGCGGGATGACGTCCTTGCAGACTCAGATTAGACCTCGCCATCCCTGTGGGGCTGCGATCTGCGAAACGGTCGCCACTTTCGAGGGCTGCTGGGGGGTCCAGCGGGGCGCTGTCGCGGGATGCTCGCAGACTTGGCGGCGCGCCTTCGAGCGTTTAGCTCCCGCGCTGAAAAGTGCAAGACCGAAACAGGGAAGTTGGCGGGCGAGCTAGGCCACGCTCCCTTCTTGCACACACGCTACACGCAGGTTTAATCATTTGGTCGAGCGCCGCGACGACATGTCGCAGGCAGCGCTGCATCCTTAGCGGACTACCGACAAAAGCAGCATTCTTCAGCCTCTTCCCGTCGCTTTCGTCGTCGTCTTCTGCCCCCTGCCACCTTTCCTCTGCTGCTGCCGCGCTGACGGGTCGGCCCCCCGCGCGTCCTTCTCCTGCCCTGCGTTCCCGTCCACATGTCCACCTCAAGTTTGGGCCTTCGCTCCTCGTCCTTCTGTTGTTGTCCTGTGAATCGTGCCGCGGGCATCCCATGTAGCTTGCACGATATACAGCGGCGCCTGTACTGTCATTGTCCTGGCAAGTTTGGGCCAACTCCTCGTGCCACTTTATGCAAATGGGTTGGGTACATCTCATTTTTTCTTTTTGGTTTAGTTTTTTGTTTTCTCCGTCGATAGCGCCAGTGCCGCCCCATTGCCGCTCATGAAGAGGCCACCGGGGCCAGGAGAGAGGAGGATGAGGAGGAGGAGGAGGAAGATGAAGAGGAGGAAAAGGGGGAGGACGCTCCGCGGGTGGCGATCGTCGGTTTTCGGGTCATGACTCGGGCCTCCGGCGGCGGCTCGGGACGCTCCGGGCATCCCTGGAACGCTCTTGGCGAGGCAGATGCTGCGACGCACCCCGAGGGCGTGGAACGTGGAGAGGCGCAGCACACCGTAAGAAAACTTCGATCATTCGACCATGTCTTGGCTGTGTTCGTGTCGCGCTTTGCCCTTCGAGGGCCGCCAGCGCTCGCGCCGCCGCGGCCATCGCCGGCGGGGCGCGGCGCAGCGGGCTGCGGCCGCGGCAGGGGGCTCGGCGGTGGGGCCCCTGGGGCGGGGGTGTGGCGAGGCGCGGGGTCCCAGGCGGTGACGGTGATGGTGACGACGGTGGCGGTGGTGGTGACGATGATGGCGGCGATGGCGAAGACGATTGTGATGCTGTGGTCGGTGAGGATGGGGATGCTGTTGTTGATGATGGTGGTGATGTTGATGATGATGACGACGACAATGATGACAATGCCAGTGATGACGACGATGTCGATGATGAGGATGATGGTGATGTTAATGCTGATGATGACGGTGATAATGACGACGAGGATGAGGATGATAATGAGGACGATGATGACGACGATGCAAAGGACGCAGTTGCTGATACTGATGGTGACGATGGTAACGCTGATGATGCTGATGCTGATGAAGTTAATAATGATGCGCTTTGCACTTTGCACCGTGCCCTCAAGGTCTCCCTTGCGCCTGAGCCGGCACGTCAAGCCGCTGAGAGAAACGTTATGCAAAAGTGCCTCGGGTGAGGCGCGAGGAGATTAAGGTCAGTGCAGCTGGTGTGCAATCGGGCGAACGCGAGCGAGCCATTCTACCTTGCCGCACTGGCTGGCGTCCGCGAGCCAATCGGAACCGAGCAGTCAGGCGAGGTCCATCTCCGATCGCCAGGCCTTGAACTTGGGGCCGTGCGTCTGGGATCCGTGCTCGCGTTTCATTCTGTGGAGCCAGGCCATGCTGCGCCACTGTAGCAGATGGACAGGCACAAGCTGGGCAGGTGTGGCGTCTGGCAGGGCGGCCTGGCGGGCTGGGTGTCCAGCCCGGGTGAGCCTGCGAAGGTTCACGTCTATGTCCCATGTCGCGTGGGGCTGGAGAGCGGCAGAGACGCGGCGCCATCGGCGGCGACAGAAGTCCTCTGGCGTCTCCTCCTTTCATCTCTGAGTGCAAATCAGCGGAGAGAACATGTTGCGGTGCGTGACGCGAAGTATATTCAGACCCTTGGCCGTGGGGCACCACGATCCCGACCCATAGAGCAAGACAGGTTTGATGGCTCGCTCGAACAGCTTCGCGGCCTGCTGCCAGCGGCAGGCGCGTCCAGGTAGAGACATCTTGAGAGCGTAGAAGGCTTTCCAGGCGCGAGCTACCCCGTGCTGCGCGTCCTTCCAAGACCTTCCATCGAAGGTGAAGATAGAGCCGAGGCAAGGGGAACTCTCGGCACGAGGCGTGCGCGTCAGGGCGCCGTCCTCGACCCTCATCTGGTAGTCGCCGAACTCGGGGTCCAGCGCCGTCGCGCCCCAGGTCATGCCAGGAGGAGGTGCGTGCCGGCCGCGAGCTCGCTGGATGCGCCGCCAGGCCGTCGTCATCTGGCGCAGCGGCTCGGCCGTGCCCGCAAAAAGCCAGAAGTTGTCGGCGTGCGGAAGTCCCGCCTCGTGCAGCGTCGCCTCGCCTGGAAACTCGTGGCCCCGGCCGTGTGTCCAGCACTCGCCAGGGAACTCGTTGTCATTGGATCGAGCCCATCTGGATCACCGCCGGGGCCTTCAACTCCCTCGTGATGGCTTAGATCACGGGCCTTGGCGCAGCCCTTCTTCCCAGTGTCTCCTCGACCGAGCGGTGCGAGACGCGGTCGAAGGCAGCCTCGATATCGCCGCCCACGATGAAACTGGGTCGGTTCCACTCGCGGCCCCTTCTCCGCCAGCATGCGCATGCTGAAGATCGCGTCCATCGCTTGGTGGGACTTCCGATAGGCGCTCCGTGGGCCCCGCAGGGTCAACTTGTCGGCGCATTTCTTCATCGGGCCAACCGAGTGGAGCTTCTCGAAGGTAGTCAGGAGCGTGATCGGCCTGTGCCCCTTGTGCGTGTGCTTGTCTCCCTTCTTCTTCATGAGCTGGATGATGAACTTCGACCAGGCTTGGCCCCTGGCATGCTCGGGTGCCCCGCGGAAGCGGTTCTCGAAGATGGCCGCGGGCGAGGCAAGGAAGCCCGCGTCGAGGGCCTGCAGGACCTTGGCGACCGCCCCGTCCACGCCAGGCGACTTCACGGCCTGCATGTCGCACAGAGCCTCGCGGGGCATCTCGGGCGAGAAGGGCGGGATATCGAGTGCATCCTCCGTTGTGAAGTGGGCGGGGTAGGCAGGGCCCGACGAGCTCCTCCCGGTCGCTGGCCCTGAGGGTGTTGCCGTGCTCGCGCTCCAGGAGCTCCTTGATCCGCGGCGGGTCGTCCTCGATCTTTTCCTCCGCGTTCGTCGGCTGGTTGTGGATCGGTCCAGGCTGAGCTCGGCGAGAAGCTCGTACTCGGGGATTGCCAGCCTCGTGCAGGTAGTGCTGCAGGGCCCTGTTCGCGGTCCATATCTTCCTGCGAATCTGGATGACATCCTTGCTGTAGATCGTCCGCTGCGTGCGGTCGCGGGTGACCCGGCGACGTGCCCTTAACGCCCGCAGCGTCTGCGTGAGCTCGCGGCCCTCGGGGAGCTTGGGGCCGTCCTCGCAGGCGGGCCCCTGCCGCAGGCAGCGGCAGCCAGGTGCACCGCGTCCGTCATGGAAGTGATCGGCGCTGGGTTACGGTCGGCGTAGCAGGCGCTGTGGCTCCAGCGCTGGAGGCGGTCGTCGAGGCAGGTCCAGCCCTTCGTGGGCGCACGACCTTCGTTCCAAATGTAGGGCCTCTTGGTGCCAAGGGTCAACTCCAGCATGATGGCCGAGTGGTCGGATTGCGCGCTGTCGGTGATCTCCTCGAGCGTTGTGCCGACCTTCCAGATGTCGCGAGCAGGTATCAGAACATAGTCGACCTGGGGCTGGCGGGCGCTTGAAGTCGTAGTGGCAGGTGGGTTCGCTGGCCGCCGCAGTGAACGTGTTCGTCGCCGCCAGGTCGTGCTGTGTGGAAAGTCTCGTCAATCTCGGCGCGACGTGTGCGCTGACCGACTGGGGGCTCCCCGATCCAGCGCTCCTCGCCCGCCTGCGGGTGGTGGTGGTGGTGGTGGTGGTGGTGGTGGTGTGGTGGTGGTGGTGGTGGTGTTGTGTGTGTGTGTGTGTGTGTGTGTGTGTGTGTGTGTGTGTGTGTGTGTGTGTGTGTGTGTGTGTGTGTGTGTGTGTGTGTGTGTGTGTGTGGTGTGTGTGTGTGGGGGGGGGGGGTGGGGTGGGGTGGGGGTGGGGTGGGTGGGGTGGGGTGGGTGGGGTGGGGTGGGGGGTGGGGTGGGGTGGGGTGGGGTTGGGGGGGGGGGGGGGGGGGGGCGGGGGGGGCAGGGCCGTCTGCGCATCCGCGCCCGCGATCGGGTGCGGCCCAGGCGGTGCCATCATGATCAGGTCGGAGAGCTCCTCCATAGTCCTCGTGCTGACTGAGGGAGTGCCCTGGAAAAAGGTGACAGCATGCTATCCAATAGTCCTTCCTGCGGATGCGAAAAAAGGGTGCCGCCGAGCGCCCCCTGTGGCAACAACCCCCCTCGTGGAGTAAGTCGGGCCCGAGGGCGCGCCAGCAGCCCCATCTGCTTTTGCCCCTCGACCCGCGGTGTGACCAAATAGAAGTCGCCCTCGCCGACCTCCAGCCTCGTGGTCTTGCCCCAGTAGCCGACCTCCTGGAGGATGGCCGCGTCGTAGTCGTGCTGCGAGCGCAGCGTCGCAGCAAAGTACTCGGCGTTCTGTTTCGCAATGCCCTGAGCGTTCCAGCTGATGAGCTTGAAGCACATCTGCTCCTCAGACTTCTCCAGAGTCCGCTCCTTGTCCAGTCATCGGCCCGCGTTGACCTTGGCCTGGAACTCGATCAGGCTGAGGTGCACGCCCGTGTGGGCGCTGATGTCGGCGGCGACGTGCTCCTTGAAGCTCATGGGACCCGTGGTCCTCACCATCTCGCCGGACCTGTGCTGCTTCCACCAGGTGATGCCTCGAATGTAGTCTAGCTCGAGGTCCGCCGCCTGCGCGCCTAGGTTGTCGGTCACCTCCTTCTTCGCGCGTGGGATCATCATGGAGAGCCGGATTTCCTCCGAGAGCTTCTCCACAAGGCCACATGCGCCCCGAACTCGCGAAACGGACCTTCAAGGAACTGGCACGCTTGAGCGGGGCGAACACCCCATCCCCTGCTTTGTCGGGATTGGCGTCGGTGAGCGCACGAGCCTCGTTCAGGATGGCGCCGCGGGGTGTGTCCCGATCCCAGCCGCCAATAGTCGCGCAAATCTTGTCGCGCGCCCTCTTCGGCCCCCGCGCGACAGGCCGAGCCGTCGCGCCCTCGACCCCCGAGAAGCGCAGCGGATGCCCCATGGAGGAAGCCGCCGTGGACGAGGGAGCCGCCGAACGTCCCTTTCGTTGGTCCTTGATCTCCTGCTCCATGTTGTTGAGGCGCCCCTCGTGTCTCTCGACGCCCCTGCTCGCGTTGTCGATGGGCGTCTTCACGTCCGCAAAATCTTCCACCATCGGCTCCTTGATCTCGGAGCGCAGCATCTCCCTGATGTGCATCATCATCGTGGGTCCGTCCATGGCTGCTGGCACTGGTGCTGGCTCGCGCGAACGGCTGCGCGAACGCATCGACAGCTAGCACTATGAGGCAGAGTCGTGAAACAGCTGGCAGTTGCGAGCCACGGCCCATGCCGCCGCTTGAACCAACATGGCTACTAATGATGAAGATGACGATGATGACGACGATGGTTATTGCGGCGGTGGCGAAAACGATGATGACGCTGTGGTCGATTATGATGGGGCATTGCTGTTGCTGTTGTTGTTGTTGCTGCTACGACGATGATGACACTGTCACTGATGACAACGATGATGTCGATGCTGATGATGCTGATGATGCTGGATATGGCGATGGTGATGCCGATGCTGATGATGATGATGCTTGTGGTGGTGATGACGATGATGACGACCATGCAAATAAATCTGTTGCACGTATTGATGGTGGTGACGGTGGTGACGATGTTTCTGCTGATGGTGGTGGTCATGGTCATGCTAATGATAATGATGATGATACTGGTGATGATGGTTAAGGTGATGCTGCTGATGATGATGAGGATGCCGAATATGAATATGATGATATTGATGCTGATCATGATTATGATGATGATGATGATGATGATGATGATGATGATGATGATGATTGTGATGCTTCTTATGGTGATAATGAAGAAGAAGGTTCCCAGATACCGCTCGCTTAATCCCTGTCGGTTGCAACATTTCGGGGGCCAACCCTAGCGTTGACTTTCTGGGCGATTCCACTGCCAACCATTGCAATGTTCGACAAGATCGGCACCCGATCCTGCAGTCGCTACGCACTTCATATCATCAGGATACCGCGTGATGCTTGAAGGATCTCTTCCAGAATGAACGCCAACATTTCAAGATCTTACCGTGCCAACGTGGCAACATTTCCCCCCGTCCTTCTCACGCAGCATCCGCGTCACACTCATGATCCAGCGCACATTCATCCCATGCGCACACAAGGACATCAGTAGCAACATGGAGTTCAATCCGCGCTTTTTGGCTCATACCAACTTGCCTCAACGAGGAGTCTATTGTACTCTACAGATCGCTGCCTCCTGGCTTTTCCTGCATCAATCACACCACCTGGAAGGCCCTGTGCGTTTCGCCTGCTCTGGGCCTCTTTCCAGCTGCTCCGAATACCCCCAGAGCCTCCAGGAGGCCTTGATGAGGCAAGGGGAGCCCGAGGGAACAAGGAGAGGGGAAGGTGAGGAGACGGGGAGGGGGGGTCAGGCGAGCGGCAGGGCGACGAAGAAGGGGTGACTGGGCGGACGGGGCGGGGAGAGAGGCACCTGTGCGAGCGGGAATTGGCGGCAAACCCTTGGTGAAGTGAGACGGAGGACTTCTCAGAAGACTCGGAAGTTCCCCAGCCTTCTGAAAAGTTTTCGAAGCCTCCACCGAAGACGCAGACAACTTCTCAGAAGGTGCGAGGGCTTCTGAGACGTCCCGCCGCCTTCTGAGAAGGCCTTCGCCTTAACACTTCACCCCCCTTCTCGCCGCCGAGGGACACTGACTCGGGTAAGCTGGCCCGAGGGCGCTTCGAAGTGCATCACAGCCGAAGCCGAAGCCAACGCCGAAGTGCACAGCGAAGGGCAGGGCCCACCCCACAGCCTCGGTGAACAGCACATCGTTGAGCGGCGCTGCAGCCTCCCCCGAGCACGACTGGGAGGAAAGTGAGTGCAGTCCAGAGCACAGAAGCCTTGGCGGCGCGCACAAGGGGGTAGGGGGAGGGGGAGCGGCTCCTTAGAAGGAGGCTGTTTTAGACGGTGCCGGCCCTGCATCTACGGACAAGGCCCCCGCCTTCTAAGAAGCAGGGGTGCTTCCAAGAATCCCTCCCCCCTTCCCCTCCCCCTCCGCGCATGGCTGAAAAGCGAAAGCTCTGCGCAGCTGCCAGGACTGCCCGCACCGTCGTCCTGCCTGCCGCGCAGCGATGGCCCACAGTGTGCCCCCTCGCTGGGCGCCTGGACGGGGCGAGGAGTCGTGCCGCCGCCGCCACTCCTCCTTCTCCTCCTCCTCCTCCTCCTCCTCTTTCTCCTCCTCCTCCTCCTCGTCCTCGTCCTCGTCCTCCTCCTCCTCCTACTCCTCCTCCTCCTTCTCCTCCTCATCCTCCTCTCTCCTCCTCTCTCCTCCTTTCTCTCCTCTTCCTCCTCGTCCTCGTCTTCGTCGTCGTCGTCCTCCTCCTCCTTCTCGTCCTCCTCCTCCTCCTTCTGCTGCTCCTCCTCCTCCTCCTCCTCCTTTGGCTCGCCCCTCGAGCTCATGAATTTTCACAGCTGAAACTGTGAATGGTGGCCGAGACGGCGACGACTCTCAAGCCCTGCTGCAAATAGCTACCTGCACGAGAGTAGAGACCAATGAACACATCCTGCACCACATATGCGCCTCGATACCGTTGTATGCTCCGAAGCTGCACGCCAGATCGATATGGCACCGGTCAATGCGTATCTCACCACGCATTGAACATGAACCACAATCTGTCTTTCGTATTTGGCCCGCCCGGATAACGACATCAACTCTCATATTCTACAAGAGCGCAATCAGTAACAATAGTAATCTAGATGCAAAGCGCCGGTCCATCAGTCCGTGAATTTCGCTGAAAGTGCACAGGTCCGTCCTCGTGCCACAGTGTCTTTTGCAAGGAGACCTGAGAGTTGGCCCCCAACAGTGTAGCAGACATGAGGCGGACAGGGATCGATCAAGGAAGAGCTGGGACGTGGCCGAACCAAGGAACTGGACGGCGGCGCGCGGCAAGCCCGCGTCGGGACGACCTGCGCGCTGGACTTTGACACCGCGCGGATCGTGCAATCCCGAAGGCCGTTCGATACTGGTCGATCCAGGGCTTCTGGCACCGTTCAGCCTCGAAGGTCCTCGGTGGGGCCGCCGCCGCGTCGACGCGGCGCGAACCTGCCGTCGGAGGCCGTCCGAAGTGCGGGCGTGGCAGGGAAGTGGGGAAAACAATATCGTGGCCTGAGGCACGCGCGCAGGCGAGGGGAGCCAGGGAACGTATCGAAAAATGATGAGGGGGGCCAGTGGATCTGGAAGATGTCGTGGCCCTGGCCGTGACCCCCCCACCCTTCCTCCGGCGTTGACCAGGCATGAAGAACGGTGCCCGTTGCGGCGTGAACTTGCCCTGCGACGTACCCATCCCATCGGCACCAAGGGATGAAACAAGGTGTGCCGACAATAGTGTGACATCAACACTACAAGAGACGGTGCAAGGCGGATATCTATATCGTGCGAAGTGTGCGTGGCCGACTCGCAGAACAGAGGTTCCGTTTGGATCTGCGTGGGGCCTCACTGTGCCGCCCAGCAGCCCTCGAAAGTGGCGACAGTTTCGCACGTCGCAGCCCCCAAGGGATGGCGAGGTCCCGTTTGGATCTGCGTGGCACCCACTGTGTTGCGCCCCCCGATGAGCCTACAAAAGAGGCGATAGTTTCTCACTTCGCACCCCCCCAGGGACCTGAGCAACAACGCAGCGGTGGCGAGGGGAAAACCTCAGATCGGAAAGCGCCTGCGTGCCCAACAGTACATCGACGCCCCAGAGCGCTTCTCGGGAGCGGCGGGCAACGCTCCCCGGGAGCGGGGGGCCACGAAATTGCGACAACTTTCACGTGGATGGCTCCCGCGCGTCCCGCGAATTAACCAAATCGTAAAAGGTAGGAACCGGTTTCCACCTGAGGAAATGAAGAGGATGAGGAGGACAGAGGAGGAGGCGAGAGGAGGATGTGTAGCATCCGAGACTAATCGCCCCCACCCAGGGGTGTATGGGTGTCTGGGTCTGATTTGCATCCACCGTCGGCGCCCAAAATGTTGCCCCCCCCAAGCAGCCCTCGAAAACGGCGACAGTCTTACACTTCGCAACCCCTTCCCAAGATGCCGAAGTCTAATTTGAATCCACCGCCGACACCCACCATGCTGCCCCCCCAGCAGCCCTCAAAAGTGGCGACAATTTCGCAGATCGCAACCCGCGAGAAAAGTCTAGGTCTAGTTTGTATCGGCCGTCGGCGCCCACCATGTTGCTTCTCCCAAAAGCTCTCGAAAGTGGCAACGATTTCGCCGATCCCAGCTCCCTTCCCCCAAGGAACGTCGAGGTTTAATTTGCATCTGCCGTCGGCACCTATTCTGCTGCCCCCCCCAGCAGCCCTCAAAAGCAACGACAGTTTCGCCAATCGCCCCCCTGCCCCAAAGAACGTCGAGGTTTAATTTGGATCTGCCGTCGGCAACCACCATGATGTACCGCCCCCGCAACACTGTAAAATGGCAGCAACCTTGCACTTCGCAGCCCCCCCAAGGATGTCGAGGTCAATTTTGAATATGCCGTCGGCACCTGCTATGCTGCCCCCCAGCAGCCCTCGAAACTGGCGACAGTTTCGCATATCGCACCCCCCCAGGGATGTCGAGGTCTAGCGTGAAAGTGCAGTTGGCACCCAACATGCTGCCCCCCCACACAGCTCTCGAACGTGGCGACAGTTTCGCAGATCCCCCCTAAAAGATGTCGAGGTCTAATTTATTTGCATCTGCCGTCGGCACCCAGTATGCTGCCCCCCCCAGCAGCCCTCGAAAGTGGCGACCGTTTCATATCTCGCAGTCCCCAAGGGATGTCGAAATATAAATCGAATCTGCCGTCTGCACCCACTATGCTGCTCCCCCCCCAGCAGCCCTCGTTAACTGGCGAAAATGTCACACTCCCTAGCCCTTCAAATTCGAATCTGCCGACGGTACTCACTATGCTGGTCCCTCCAGCAGCCCTTGAAAGCGGCGACAATCTCACACTTTGCAACCCCCGAGGATGTCGAGGCCTAATTTAAATCTGCCGTCGGCGCCCACTATGCTGGCCCCCCAACGACCCTCAAAAGCGGCGACAACCTTGCACTTCGCAGACCCCAATGGATGTCGAGGTCTAATTTGAATTTGCCGTCGGCACCCGCTATGCTGTCTTCCCCAGCAGCCCTCGAAAGCGGCGACAGTTTCACAGTTTCACACTTCGCAGCACCCGCAAGGGATGCAAGCAGACAGGTGCAGGCAGGCGAGAGGGGGACAGAGGGCGGGAGGAGAAGGAGAAGGAGTTGGCACCCCACTGCTCTTTTCAAAACGAGAACCCAACCATGTGCGAGAATCGTGCGATAATCAAAGAAGTTAACAAACGCCAACTTAGACCAGGGCGAACAACTGAAGGCAGCCGCCAATGCGGATGAGAAGGTGCCGAAAGAAGCGGAAACACAATGTGGCCCTAGAGGGCGTAGAGTAGCAAAGCGAACTGCCGATGGGAGCGAGAGAACAAGAAAGTTTAGGGTGATCAAACCAACGTAACACGACACCGAGAGTAATACAAGGGAGAAACATGTCTTCGCACGCGCATTTCGGTTCCCCCCAGCCCTCACTCCCCTCTTGAACGCCCCTGACACCGCAGAGCAAGCACCAGATCGGGGGCAGCCAGGGAAGCTGTGGAATGAAAGAAAACGATGACTATGACCATGGAAACGTCAGTGTCGATCTTGGTCATCGTCAACCTTGATCATCCTCGACTCGTGGATACTCCGCGCGGATCGGCGACGGCCGGCTTTGGAGGAACAGAAAGCGGCATACACGTACACTTTTGGAAATCTGCGCGGATGTCTTGGATCGTCGCTGGGCCCGCTATCTCTCGGCGGCCAGCGCGGGGGTGAAGTGAGAAGGGGCGCCTTCTCAGAAGGCTCTGCAGTCCCCTGGCCTTCGGACAAGTTCTCTGAAACTTCCCCGACGACGCAGAAAGCCTCTCAGAAGGCCGGCGGGCTTCTGAGAAGCCCCGCGGCCTTCCGAGAAGGCCTTCTCCTTCTCACTTCCCCCCTCGCCTGCCGCCGAATCCCCTCTTCCCACGAAGCTGGACCGTGCCGAGGAAACAAGCGGGAGGCGGAGCCCGAGCACCCAAAGGGGATTGCTGCGGAGAGTGCGGGGGCGTGGCGGGCCCGGCTGCGCCTTCGCAGGGGCCGAGGACAGCCGGAGGGCGCCCACCTCCACTTCCTCCTCCACCTTTTCCACCTCGTCCTCCTTCTCCTCCGCCTTTTCCTCCTCCTCCTCCTCCTCCTCCTCCTCCTCCTCCTCCTCCATTCCTTGTCCTAATACACAACTTCTCCCTGTCGCGCCCCGGGGCAAGCTAGGGCGGGCCGGGCGTTCCGCCTGGGACTTCCTCACCGTTTATGACTCTGAAGCTGGAATTGGCAACAGTTTCACATATGGAGGGCGGGTGGTTTTCAAGATGTGGCTCTCGCCTTAGCGCGGCGCACATTCGTTTCAAACATTTGCAAGAGTTTCACGAATTGAGGGCGAGTGGTCTTCAAACTGTGACTCTCGCCTTCGCGCGGCGCACATTCGCTGTACAAAATTGCAAGAGTTTAGCGGATTGAGGGCGGATCGTTTTCAAAAAGTGGCTCTCGCCTTAGCGCGTTGCACATTCGTTTTTTTTTTTTTTTTTTTTTTTTGTTTGTTTTTTTTTTGTTTTTTTTTTGTTGTTTTTTTTTTTTGTTGTTGTTTTTTTTTTTTGTTCTCTTGTCTTTTTTTTGTGTGTGTTTACATTTATATATATACACATACACATACATATATGAAACAATAAGCATACATTGCAAGAGTGTTATGGATTGAGGGCGGTTCCTTTTCAACATGTGGCTCTCACCTTAGCGCCGCGTGCACTCGTGTACAGCAGGTTCGAAACTTTCACTGATTCCCATCATCAGCGTACCAGAAATTGTGTTTTGGAAGGATTCATGTTTACGCGGGTTCAGCAGTTACGTTGGTGCTCTGTGCTGAAGTCCTAGGAATGGCGTTCTGGCACGATTCAGGACCGTCAAGACGCAACAGTCAGGTTGATCCGTGGCGTTGGAATCCCGAGGACAATGTTTTGACAAACTTCAGGGTCTTCAAACGGGTGTCGTCCAACGATGCAGTTCCCTCGATGGTGAGCCGTTGTAGGGGCCTATGAAGAGGGAGCTTGGAGGGAGAGCTTACTCCAACATCGTTGATGACTCTTGGGTTTACACTGGTCCTCCTCCTCCTCCTCCTGTTCTACCTCCTCCACCTCCTCCTCCTCCTCCTCCTCCTCCTCCTCCTCCCCCTCCTCCTCCTCCTCCTCCTCCTCCTCCTCCTCACCCCCCTCCTCCTCCTCCGTCTCCTCCTCCTCCTCCTCCGTCTCCTCCTCCTCCTCCACCTCCTCCTCCTCCCAGCGATGCGGCCCCATAGGCCCGTCGGGCACGGCGGAGCCTCGTGGGGCGGGCCCCCCAGCCATCCCCCATGTGGGGTCGGCCTGCCCAGCGTCTGTTCTGATGTCCAGTTCTGATGTCCACCTCCACCTCCACCACCTCCACCTCCCCCCTTCCGCCTCCACCTCCACCTCCTACTCCTCCTCCTCCTCCTCCTCCTCCTCCTCTTCTACCTCCTCCTCCTCCACCTCCACCCGCCTCCACCTCCCAGCGATGCGGCCCCATAGGCCCGTCGGGCCCGTCGGAGCTTCGTGGGGCGGGCCCCCCAGCCATCCCCCATGTGGGGTCGGCCTGCCCAGCGTCTGTTCTGATGTCCAGTTCTGATGTCCATTTCCACCTCCACCACCTCCACCTCCCCCCTTCCGCCTCCACCTCCTCCTCCTCCTCCTCCTCCTCCTCCTCCATCTCCGCCTCCATCTCCGCCTCCTCCACCTCCATCCCGACCTCCACCTCCTCCCCTGCCTCCTCCATCTCAACCTCCTCCACCCCCATCCTCACCTCCACCTCCTCCTCCGCCTCCACCTCACTCTCGCAGCCGTATCGGCGGCTTCCTTCCGCCGCCGCGCCAGCGCGGGGCCCCGCGCGCGGAGCCCGGCCCGGCGCGTGGGCGGGGCCCCCCGGACGCCAGTGGGGGGGCCGTTTCGAAGGAGGGAAGGGGGGCACCTCCACCTCCACCTCCCCCTCTAAGCTGGCAGTCTTTGTCCTCCGTCACCTCCTCCTCCTCCTCCTCCTCCTCCTCCTCCTCCTCCTCCTCCTCCTCCTCCAGCGGCGATGACAAAAGGTGTCGGGAGCCGCGCAGGGCCAGGGACGCTGCCGGAGTCGGGGACAGGGCTGGCAGAGGAGATCATCGCCCGCGCGCGTGGACAGCAGAAAGGGACTGAGGGGCAGTCGGGCGCAGGGAATCGGCGAGGGACATCGGCGCGGGCGCGGGGCACTTCTTCCCGAGGCCCGGGAGAGCCTCAATACAGCGCAGTGCACGCCGCAGCGGGGTCTCTCTTCGGGGGGCTCGGCCGTGCTGCTCTCGCGGCGAGCGCTCGGAGAAGGAGGATGGGGGGAAGGCTGAGCTCTCACCGAGTGCTTTTCTGGAGGGTTGGCCAGGCAACGCTCACAAACATGCACGGCTCCCCGCAGGAGCCAACACCGCTCCCAGCTGCAACACGATCCAGCATTCGCCGCCAGAGTTCGGGGCGGACGGGAGGGGGGGATACCAAATGGGGTACCAGCGAAGCAGCTCACGCAGCTGATTTCTGCAGGGCCTTTCAGCGGCGGGGCCCAAATGGGTTGCGTGCCGCAGATTTCGCTATACACCCCCTCTTTCTGATCCACCCTTGGGTGCATTTCCTCCTACAGGCGGATTTTGGATGAAAAACAAAAATACCCCCAAAACATGCAGAAGCAGTCAAACATAGTCAAACAATCGTCCCCAGACCATGTTTTGACTATTTTTGAATTTCCCCCCTGCAGAGGGACATGCCCGACTGAAATCCCCCCCTCCCGTCCGACCCGAAGACTGCGCGGCACACCAGTCCACCAGCACACCCGGGCCACGCCGCCCCTCCCCCACGTCGTCTGCGCGGGTGGGCTGGGCTGGTCATATCAGGAACATCGGGTTGATGATGGACGTGTGCGCCAGCTGCGCCTTGCCAGCCTCGCCGTACACCGCCATCACGAGCCTGTTGAGCACGAAGCCCAGCGCGGAGGCCAGGTAGATCGAGCCGTAGAAGCGCCAGACGACCGAGAAGAGCATGAACTCCAGCAGCAGCATGTTCCACTCGAAGCCGGTCGGCAGGCCCACGCCCATGAACCTGACCTCCGCGCCGTGGGCCAGGCATGAAGACCACCCCACGCCGTTCGGGAAGGAGGGCCCGTCCTGGTCCCTGAAGAACACGGGCGACCGCAGCGCCGCCACCCCGCCCTTTGGGGGCATGCCCAGGAACGCGTCCATGGAGGAGCGGTAGCGCACCACCTCGTCCACGTTCCTGATGACGGCGTGGACGAAGGAGTCGATCAGCGCCTGCACGGAGCAACGGTGCCGCGACATCTCCGCGATGTCTGCCTCGGTGGGCCGGGCTGGTCTGCGCTGGGCCACCTCCGCGTCAGTGGTGCGAACGTCGCTGAAGATTCTCAGGAGCTCCCTGCGGAAGTTGACTGCGGACGTGGGGCCCTGTACCCCCAGCTCAGGGGGCAGGAACATCTCGAAGGTCTGGCAGTCGTCCGCGGTGAGGCCCCTGCCGAAGCCGATCCCCTTGCCCTCCCTGGCCAGAGCCCTGGCCAAGTCGGTGTGGCAGACGTCGCTGTTGTTGCTGGGTGCCCGGCCGTGGATGTAGTACCCGTGGAAGGGCTCGTCCATCAACACTACAGACACGTTCGAGACGGAGCACAGGTCGATGAAGTCGATCAGGTCGTCGCCGATGAAGATGCTCGCCACGCGGCGGACGAGGAGCTGGGCAAACAGGGTCAGGATCCAGATAAAGCCGCTCAGCCCGAACTGGAGGAAGGGATTGTACTGCGCGGTCATCATGGCCTCGTCGCCCGAGAATCGCGGGTACCAGCGAGCCCCGTTCTTCAGGCCCGCGCCCTCCAGCAGCCCCACCATCACTAGCCACGTCACGAACGACGACGTGCTCGTCGACACGAGGCGCTCGTTGAGCTCGTTGCAGATGATCGGGGGACAACTACTGGCATAAACATAGATTTCCGGAGGTCCGCGCTGATTTCTTGGATCGGCGCTGAACACCCTGGCGCGCGGAGCGTTCCAGGGGCGGCGCGGGAGGCGCCGCCAGGGGGCTCCAACGCCGATCCAAGAAATCCGCGCGGACATCCGAAAGTTTATGTTTATGCCATTATTTGTTCCCCGAGATGAAGATGCTGCGCCACGCCGAGACGCCCTGATTGGGCGTCATGACCCCAGATCGAATCGGAACATCGGCAGAATCGCTGAATCGGCAGAAATCGTCAGGCAGATCGGAAGGCATCGAAATGCGCTGAATCGGCATAAATCGGCAGGCAGATCGGAAGGCATCGAAATCGACGTCCAGCGGCCCGAATCGAAACATGCACAAGGAAACCCAAACCGCGGCCGGAATTCGGAGCTGAACCGAATCGAAATCGACATCTCGAATAAAAATCTCCGAAATCGGATCGATTCGAATCGATAGAGTCGAAATCGAGGCCGTGCGCGGCGACAGCAACACCGAGAAACCGGCCGAACCGACAGCGCGAAATCCGAACCGCCCGACATCGGCAGGCCGCAGGCAGCCTAGGCGGGCGCAGCGACGCAGCAACGACACAATAACCGACTACAGCCGAACATGAGATCAAGAAACGTATCCCTTGAGAAACACGGGGCCGGCTTCCCGGACATTGCTAAAACAAAGCCTGGGCGACTGTCTGTTGTTCACGCTGAAGCGGCGAACGTGCTCGAGAAACTTGGCCTGCTTCCCGGCAAGCTGGCCAGGAAACGCTGGCCCAGCTTTTCGGGAGGAGGTTTCTTAATCATGTGCTCGCAACCGACTGCGACACAACTGACGGCAACGCCACCGACTGCGATTAGGTCGGGCTTGTCCTCCGACAGGCGGATTTTGGAAGAAAGTGCAACGTAGTCAAAACATAATCAAGTTATCATGGCGAAGGACCCAACCATATGCAATTGTGAGTGCCGCAGTTGTGAGCCCCGCCTTCGGTGGAGCTCCCTGTACGCGTGAGGGGTGTGCCGAAATAGGTGGGGTGGCGCCATGCGAAGCCTGCCAATGTGGCCTTCGGTAGAGCTCCCTGTGGCGCCACGAAGCGTGAAAGGGATGTGCCGACATGGGTGCGGTGGCGCCATGCGAACCCTGCCACCGGGGCCTTCGGTGGAGCTCCCTATGGGGCTGAAGCGTGTGAGGAATGTGCCGACATGGGTGCGGTGGCGCCATGCGAACCCTGCCCCGGGACCTTCGGTGGAGTTCCCTATGGGGCCACAGAACGTGTGAGCGGTGTGCCGAAATGGGTGCGGTGGCGCCATGCGAACCCTGCAACTGGGGCCTTGGGTGGAGCTCCCTGTGGGGCCACGAAGCGTGTGAGAGTTGTGCCGAAATGGTGTGCCGAAATGGGTGCGGTGGCGCCATGCGAACCCTGCCACGGGACCTTCGGTGGATCTCCATATGGGGCCACGAAGTGTGTGTGTGTGTGTGTGTGTGTGTATGTATGTGTGTGTGTGTGTGTGTGTGTGTGTGTGTGTGTGTGTGTGTGTGTGTGTGGGGGTGCCGAAATGGGCGCGGTGGCGCCATGCGAACCCTGCCACTGGGGGCCGTCGGTGGAGCTCCCTATGGGGCCACGGAACGTGCGAGGGGTGTGCCGACATGGGTGCGGTGGCGCCATGCGAACCCTGCCACTGGGGCCTTCGCCCTATGGGGCCACAGAACGTGTGAGCGGTGTGCCGAAATGGGTGCGGTGGCGCCATGCGAACCCTGCCGCTGGGGCCTTCGCTGGAGCTCCCTGTGGGGCCACGAAGCGTGTGAAGGGTGTGTGTGTGTGTGTGTGTGTGTGTGCTGAAATGGGTGCGGTGGCGCCATGCCAACCCTGCCACTGGGGCCGTCGGTGGAGTTACCTCACGGGGCCACGAAACGCGTGAGGGGTTTGCCGACAAGGGTGCGGTGGCGCCACGTGAGCCATGCCACTGGGGCCTTCGACGGAACTGCATATGGGGCCACGAAGCGCTGTAGTGGCTATGCCATGCTATGCCGAAACGGAAACATGGGGATGGCAGAGGCAAGGGCGGGGAGGAAGGAGGAGGGGGAGGCGGAGGAGAAGATAGGAAACGCGGGGCGCTGTCTCTTCAAAGCGAAGACCCGACACCACAGGATGGTAGGGGAAATCTCAATTACCCGGGCGAAGGACCCTAACATATGCAACTGTGAGTACCGCAATTGTGAGCCCCGCCTTGGGTGGAGCTCCCTGCGGGCCCACAATTTGCGTGAAAGGGGTGCCGAAATTGGTGCGGCGGCGCCATGCGAGCCCTGCAACTGAGGCTTTCGGTGAAGCTCCCTATGGGGCCACGAAACGTTTGAGGGGTGTGCCGAAGTGGGTGCGGTGGCGCCATGCGAAAGCTGCCACTGGGGCCCTCGGTGGAGCTCCTGTGGGGCCACGAAACGTGTGAGGGGTGTGCCGAAATGGGTGCGGTGGCGCCATGCGAACCCTGCCGCTGGGGCCTTCGGTGGAGCTCCCTATGGGGCCACGGGGCGTGTGAGGGGTGTGCCGAAATAGGTGCCGTGGCGCCGTGCGAATCCTGCCATTGGGGCCTTCGTTGGAGCTTACTCTGAGGCCACCAAGCGTGTGAGGGGTGTGCCGAAATGGGTGCGGTGGCGCCATGCGAACCCTGCCGCTGGGGCCTTCGCTGGAGCTCCCTATGGGGCCACAGAACGTGTGAGCGGTGTTCCGACATGGGTGCGGTGGCGCCATGCGAACCCTGCCAATGGGGCCTTCGGTGGAGCACCCTGTGGGGCCACGAAGCGTTTGAGGGGTGTGCCGAAATGGGTGCGATGGCGCCATGCGAAACTTGCCTCTGGGGCCTTCGGTGGAGCTCCCTATGGGGCCACGAAGCGCGTGAGGGGTGTGCCGACATGGGTGCGGTGGCGCCCTGCGAAACTGCCGCTGGGGCCCTCGGTGGGGCTCCCTATGGGGCCACGAAGCGTCAGAGGGGCGTGCCGACATGGTGGACATGCGGAGAGCAGAGGCAGGGATGGGAGGAGGGAGGGGGCATCGGGAGTGAGGACGCGGGGCGCTGTCTCTTCAAAGGGAGGACCCAACACAACAGACGGTTTGGACAACATAAGAGAAAACAGAAATCCCCAGACTATTTTTGGACTTTTCCTCCTGTAGAGGGACATGCCCGACTTACGACTGCGACGCCACCGCACCGAAACGGCTCCTGGTCGGGTGGCGGGGCGTCCAGCGGCGCCCGGGGCGGCTGGCCGCCGCTGGGCGCGAGGAGGGGCGCGCCCACCGCCTGAGGCATGTGCTCCGCCGGGGGGCGCTGCCCGTACGGCCCTGGCCCCAGGGCGCCGCCGGGCCGCTGCTGCATGTACTCGGGGGCCTGGTGCGGCGGCGACCCTGGTGGCACCCAGAGATCCGAGGACGTGACTTTTTCCATCTGGCGCTGGTCCCCGTATTTCGGCCCCTGGGGCTGGCTATCGGGCCCGGGGACCATCAAAAACGGATCCGGGACGAGAAACTACGTCCTGGGAAGGGGTCGGGCCCTCTGGGGCCGTGGATCGGACAAATCACATCGGCGGATGTCTGGGTGCGGGAACGGCGCTCGTGCACCGTGCCATGCTTGGACTCCCCTGGAGGCGCCTCGCTCCAGCGCGTCGTGGTGCATCGCCTCTCGGCCCCGAGGGCCGAGAAGCCATGCACCCCTCCGCTCCTGGGGGTCGAGCGTCGTCGACGCCTCGGGAGGGGTCCAGCGCGGTACGGTGCATGCACGTCGTCCGCGTGCGGCGAGCATCGCGGAACCGACCTCTGGCCCGAGCTCCTGGCGGGGCATCTCTCTCACACCAGGCGTTCCCGCCCCGCGGCGGGCCCCGGGGCCCTCGCGGCTCGACAGGCGCAGCAGGGAGACGGGGCCTGGGGCTCCCACCGTGAGCTCTTGCGCTGTCGTGCTCCTGCCGCCGCGTCGGGCATCCGGGGCTGGCGCGTGGCCTGGTTCCCGCAGGCCGATCGACCCCCCGAGATGGGGATCCAGGCTGTTCCCTGCGGGCTTCGAGGGGCCTGTCCCCAGCTGGGGTGGGGTCGGGCGTGTCCTCCTACGGGCGGATCTTGGATGACACATGAAAAAGTATAAAAGATGCTCAGAGAGAAGATCGCCCCCATACTATTTTTGACTATCTTGAATATTCCTCCTGTAGAGATAGACGCCCGACTTAGCGCTGGGGTGGTGGGAGGGTGGGGCCGAGATGCCACGGCCCGGTGGGGATGGGGCTGGGTCAGGCGGTGCTGACCTGGAGGGAGTTCGGGCTGCTGGCGGCCACGCTCCCAGTCGACGAGGAAGATGAAGACCTTCAGCTGCCGGAAGAGGCCGAGGGCGACCGTGGCAAAGCCCAGCAGGAAGCCGAGGATGATGAGCACGTCGTGCGGCTCGTACTGGTCGCCCTCGAAGGCCGAAGGCAGCAGCACGTGGGGCACGGACTGGGCCTTGAACAGGACGTACCAGTACATCGCCTGCGAGAAGTGGAACCAGAAGAGCAGGGAGAAGCAAGTGGCCGTCAGCACGTGACCTATCAGGACGGCCTTGGGCACGAAGATCTGTGGGTCGCCCGCGGCCATGACCGCTGGCATCGTCGGGTACCGAAGCGAGATCATATACACGCGGAAAGCCGCGACAGCCACCATCACGACAAGCATGATCGAGAAGAGCACAACAACGACCGTCCAGTAGGAGCCGGTCTCCATGGAATATTCGACCTTGAAGCTGACAGGGGCTACAGGCCCGTCGCCCGTGCCCGCCTCCCTCTTGTCGGCATAGGCGATTGACAGCACGGGCACGTAGATCTGACCGTCGCTGTCTGGTCTCAAGCGCACCTGCACCGCCATGTGCGCGGCCCAGCGGAAGGCAACAGGCGAATACCCCCGCGGATCCTGGTAAACTTCTGGGCCGCCCTCCCTTCCCGTGAGGGAGTCGCACAAGGTAAAGCGGCGCACGAACACGTCGTCGCCGAGATCCTCGGGTATCCTCAGGAGACCGATGCGAAGACATGACAATACATGTTCGGAGGTCTGCGCGAATTTCCCGTCTCGGCCGAGAGGCAACGACATGGGGGGACCGGCTCAGGGCGAGGGGGGGACATCGAGCTTGAATCGGCGATGCATCGTCGACACATCGGCGATAGGCCCCCAGCGAGAGCCTCGTGGGCGGGGCGGACCTCCAGGCCCCGCATCGGCCATGCATGGGCGATCGGAGGGCGATGCCTCCCCCTCCTTGCGCCTACATGGCCGATTCCGACAACCCCGAGCAAAAAAAGTGTTGCCATCTCTTGGGAGGTCGACTCTTGCTTCCGCCGGCTTCCGCCGAGCTTCCGCCGCCGCCGCCGTGTTACTGTCGACGCCTTCCGCTGCCGAAGCGATGGCAACTCCTTCCACCCTCGAGGGCGAGGCCCCTCTTGGAACGCCTCGTATGCCTCCCTGCCGCTGCCCCTGATCGGCGCTGGGCCCCCCTTCCCACGCTCCCCCCCGGCGCGCGGAGCGCGCCGTCCAAGGTGGGGCGGGGAAGCGGGGAGGCGGGTCCCAGCGCCGCTGCGGAGGGGTCCGCGCGGACCTTCGACATGGACAGTCCGCTCCATGCCTGTGGCCTTCAAATCCTGTTGAGGTTGGGCCTCTTCTGGCCCTGTCCGGGCAGGGCTGTGAGGGGGGTCACCACTGATTGGGTGGTGGGGTCGCCAGCTCCTGGGGAGGAGGAGGAGGAGGAGGCGTCGGCGGCGGCGGCGGAGGAGGAGGAGGCGGCGGAGGAGAAGGAGGAGGAGGAGGCGGCGGAGGAGGAGGCGGCGGAGGAGGATGCGGAGGCGGAGGAGGAGGAGGAACCAGGGCGAGGAGGAGGAGGATGAGGAGGAGGAGGAGGAGGAGGAGGAGGAGGAGGAAGAGAAGGAGGAGGAGGAGGCGGCGGAGGAGGAGGAGGCGGCGGCGGCGGCGGAGGAGGGGGAGGAGGCGGACCCCACAGGGCGCCCCACACCCATCCCCAGGACCACGAAAGCGCCCAAGGACGCCCCGCAAAAGCTCCTCGATCCTAGATCCTCCCGCCTCCTGCGGGCCCCGGACCCTCGGGAGGAGCTGGGCGCGCCCCCCCCCGGTGGTGATCAACCTCGGGCACTGCCCGACAGGGCTCGAGTTAAACAGTGCTTTTCGCCTTCGTTTTGTTTTCGTTTTCCTTCGTTTCCTTTTGTTCTCGTTTTCGCTTCCGTTTTCGTGTTGTTTTTGTTTGGTTTTCGTTCTCATTCGCTCTCGTTCTGTGTTCAGTTTTCGTTTTGTTTTCGTCTTCCTTCGTTCTGTCTTCGTTCTGCCTCTGCTGCGAAGCGAGATCAACACGAAAACGGTCCACGAACTCGCTCAAGCACCGTTTAGCTCGAGCCCTGCTGCCCGACCTGCATGAGGTTGAGTATGCGCACAGGGACTGGTACCAGCGAGCCGTCCACGTTCTCCACGAACAGGTCGTGGAAGAGAGGGCTCTCGCCGCAGAGCTCGAGCTGGTCGAGCCCCACGGAGCACTCGGTGGTGAGCGAACCTGGAGCCCGCTTTCTTCGCTCGCGGAAGCGCCCGTGACTGGCCCCGGTCCCCTCTTCCTCCCCCCCCCCTGGTCACGTCACGGTTCGCGCCGGCGCCGTCTAGGAATCATTATTCTCAAGCATTCCCAGGCGGCCCAGGCGCGAATCGTGACGTGACCAGCCCCCTCCCTCCCTCCCTCCCTCCCCTCCTTGTCACGCCCGTTACGGGTGGGGCAATGGACAGGGAACCCTGAGATGAGGAATCCAGGGTCTGGGAGCCGGTGGAACTCCAATCGTGGATCGGCAATGGATCTCGCCGCCTCCCCCACCAGTTAAGGAATCCTCCAAGGTCTGTAGCCTCATGGGCACACTCCTGAACGAACGCCCCCACCGCATCGCCAGTGGACAAAAAGCGATCTCCTGCTTCGCAGGGCACCAACAATGCACGGACGCCGATCACCGCCAGGCCCGTCCCGGGCTCAGGACTGGCCTGAGAATTTCCCTCCGAAGTGGTTTTGACGGACGCAGGGCTCGTTTTGGGGGGGCTCCGTCCCAACCCCCAGCTGGCCAATGACCCCCAAAGCCACCCGAAATCCGTGCCCAGGCCTCCCCCCCAGCACGTCTCAAGCACAAGTCCTCGCGGCAAGACAAACGCAAGGAAATGACACCTAAAAGGTGTAGAGGTGAACAGCTGGCGTTTTCCGACGCCTCCCCCCCCTACGCCTCCCCCCCTCTCCAAAAACCTCCACGGGCCTCCGAAAAAATCCGCGACCTCCAGTCCGAAGGCGTGCAACGACATCCGACCACCCGCTTACCCACTCGCCTTCCTTCTCTTCCTCCTTTTCCTCCTCCTCCTCATTTCCCTCCTCCTCCTCCCTCCTCTTCCGCTGCCTCTTCTTCCTCCTCCCCCTCCCCCTCCTCCGCCCTCCTCCCCATCTTTCTTCTTCTTATTCTTCTCCTCCTCCTCCTCCTCCTCCTCCTGATCTTCCCTCCACGTGAAAGCATCAAGCCCCAGACCTCTGCTGGAGTGCGTTTTGACCAGAATCCCGCCAGCCCTCTTGGCGCCAATGGTTTAGATCGGTCTCCTTTTCAACTCCGTTCTTTCCCTTCGGGGAAGCTGCTCCACATCGATCAACGCCCCTCGCCAACTCGACCGGCCGCCAACCAGAAGCATTGCGGGCACCACCTGCCATCCCTGTCAGAAGCAAATTGCGAACAAGTGCACGTGGCAACACGTGGACCATGAGTAAGCACCAAGCGAGCATTTTGCATGGTTTGCTCCACTGCGGTCTTGGGTCTTCGCTTTGAATATGTGTCGCCCCGAGTCCCTCCGTCCTCCTCCACCTCCTCCCATTCGTTCAATATGTCGTCTTTGCCGTGGCTGTGTACTGCTTGCTCCACGTCCAGTTTCCCAGAACATACCACGTGTCGGATGTGCGGCGAGGTGAGGATGAAGACTGGAGTTCGGACTCGACATGGCTGGCAGCAGGGGACGAAGGCTCGTGGCAAGGGCCAGACTCAGATGACAACGTCGGACGCCCAATCGGACATGTCGAGAGCCCCGCCTCCGCCAGGATCTATCTTGTTGAACAGTGGTTCCCGTGCGAGTGGTGGTGGATACGCTTTCCCATCGTCATCAGAGTGCAGATCGAGAGCATTCGCATTAGTCATGTCAAAGGATTGTCGGAGCGCGAAGGTGTAAACAACAGTCATGTCAAAAGATTGGGAATCATTCCAGCGCTACCCTCGGATGCCAGGATGCACGATCATTTTCCCTGCAGAGTTGCCGCCAAATGCGTCGGAGGCGGAGAGAAAGGAGTATATTTCAGACTGTCGCAACCAGCTGCGCATCTTGGCTGGGACCATTCGCTTGCAAGAGAGAGAGAGAGAGAGAGAGCTGGAAAGATGGCTCACGAGGAAAGGTCTTGGTATGCAGCAGTTTTGACGGCGATTCACTTGTGCAGTCCGCGCAAACAACAGGTTTGCTCGACAAGAGGAAGCTTTGAAGGGAGCGGTGCGTCGGCAGGAGACGGTGCACAGAAAGGAGACGAAGGAGAGATTGGTCAAGTTGGATGTCCAACATACGTTTGCGACAGAGTGCCAATCGACACCAATTTGCATACGAGGAGATCTTGGCAGCGGCGCCGACAGATGCAAACATGCAGGAGGACACCGTCGCGGAGGGAGGAGAAGAGGAGGCTGTACAACAGCCGTTGCCAGTGGGCAGGCAGAGGCAGCAGCAGCCACAGCAGCACCAGACCAGCAGCAGATGGCATCGGTCCAGGGCAAGCACGACGCCTTGGTCCTTGCCATGGCACATGGCACAGGTCAGCAGCCCCCGCCAGCAGCTTTGTTTCGAGGTCAGCCCCTCCTTGCGATCAGTGCAGCAGGCTCCAGTGGTGGCATGAACATTGCGCAAAGGAATGTTGGCACGACTGGCCCACGAGCTGCGCAACAGGACCTGAATTGCCCCGATACGCAACACGCAACACGCAACGTATCGATACGGAGCTCAACGCGTAAGCTTCAAAACGTAGGTCCGACGCGATACATCCGCCAAAACGCGGCCCAATACGTGGAGCCAACACGCAACGTATTGACACGGACGTCTTGAACACGGGACGTATTGCGTTTCAAAACGGGCCTATCGAAGCAACTAAAGGGGGGGGGGCAACTTCAACGCTTTAACGCCCACTCCAATCGGTCGGCCTGTCGACCGGAATGGTCGCTTTTTGACAGGCGCTGTCGGGGCTGACCTCGTGCCAGAGCCGCACGTGTCAGATGTTCTCTTTCAGCGGTGGAATCTTTCAGGACTACCTCTTGCAATGTACTCTGGAATTCTTTCAGGACTTGTCGCCTTGGAGTTTTGATCTGGAGAGGGTTGAGATCTTTACGAATGGAAGTGGGGGAACCTCATCGGTCTTTCCTGCATGGGCCTTTTGTGCCTTGGTCGTTTCTCGTGGTGGTGCTATGCATTTTTGGACACGCCTGGCTGGGTCTTCTGCTAGAGAAGCATTTGCTGCCTTGCCTACTCACATAAGCTTGGTCTCAGAAGCTCTCGCACTTATATGGGTCATGCCTTGGGCTATGGAATCTCCCTTTCGTGACGTACTCTTTCATTTTCATTTTGATAGCGTTGTTGCCATGAATGGGGCACAGGGGCAGTGGGATATAGCTGATATTGGTGGGCTAGCTAGCTGATTGCGTTCGCTCTACCACTTGCTCATATGCCGCCATGCAGCACGGTTATCACATGCTCAAGCACATGCACAACACCCGCTTAATGAATCAGTGGACACGTTAGCTGCATTGGCTGGAATGGAGACCATCGAATGGCCCGATGGGTGCCCAGGAACCCCCTTCTGAATGACCCCTTCTCAGCTAAGTGGGCTTGGCTGGAGCTGCTCCGAACGGAGGTGCGTGCTCAGTACCCACAGGTGCAGAACGGTAAGATCGTTGTCTGGCACCCAGATATGCCTCACCTTTGCCCGCCAGCCGCCGTTGCAATTGGTCCAATGCGTTACCTTTTCAGGCTTCCTGTGCAACATCGGACGAGGCACAAATTCCATGTACTAACTTCGGCATGGCTTTCGCCAATGCCCTGACCCTTCAGAACACAGCCAACGGTAAGCGTATAGTGGGAGCTTTTGTATCAAGGAGGCCGAGTCTTCTGGCGGAACAATTTCGCTCGCAAGGATTGGGTGGCGTGGGGACCGCTGAAACCATAATGCAATTCCCTGGATGGGCCACGATCGGTTCCTACCTCGTGCTTCATGGACCTAGACATCCTTCTGGATCACATGGTTGCTCTTTGTGGCTGAGAAATGGTATGCAGTTGGTTTCTGGACGGCCTGGTACAACAACTTCAAGACATCTTTTAACGGTCGTTGAAGCCATCCCGACTCTGCTCATTGTGCAGTTGGCCGTGGCATCGCTCAACATCACGTTATGTGTTGGGCATGCCCCTCACTCTGGGCATCGCATGTCGGAGATTCGAACATGGTGGAAAGCTGCGACTAGCTCGCTACGCCGTGCAACTGGCAAGGCTGATTACGTATTTCTCCTGATTGATGCTAACGCCATGTTGGGGACGACGGTGTCGTCTTCGGTGGGATCCATGGGCACGAAGACCGATGTTTTTGTGGTTCGTGTTTTCCAGCCTACTTCGGGATCTCAAACTTTGTCTACCGTGTGCGTTCCTAGGGCCGTCGGTTGATCACAAGACCTGGGTCCCTCCCGGGGCGTTACCTATACGATATCTTCCTCATGTTTCAGGGTCCCGCGTGAACCGTGATATTGAACTCTCATTGGCTAAGCTGGACCACTTACTTGTGCCTTTGAGTATTGCCCTCCCAGTGCCGCAGTTGCGATCGTCGTCGGCGTTGTATACCAAAAACAACCAGCGGTCGACCCGAAGATGTTGCAAGATCCCGAACGCCTACAACAATCTTATGGGCATATGGAGAGTTGCCCATCGCCCGCCTGGAATGTTCCGCCCACAGAGCACTGTTCCTTGACCGCAGCTTACGTTCGAGAAGGCCTGGAGATGTGCTTTGTCAAGTCTCAGGCTCCTAGAACTGCTATGTCGGAGGGCACTCGGGATTTCTTGCGGGCCTGGCGCGCGCATCGCCGAGCCCTGCGACAGATTCGTAGCTCTGTTGCGAGGTTATGGCAGGGTGTGGTGTTCAGGGCCTCGAAGACGTTTGGTGTGCACAGGCAAACTAATTTTGACGATGACGTGCTGCCGATATGCCAATACTCTCTGATGTCCTTTGCGGGAAGAGTCGCCCGACAGGCTAGGGAAAGTTTGCAGACGTTGCTTGGGAGACTATGTGGTCTGTCTGGCAAGTCGGCAAGTCAGAGATTTGCGAAAGCTGGTTCAGATACAATTGGTGTGCTTTTCCTGGGTATCTTGCGGCAACTGCCAAGGGCCTGGCTGGCCCCAAATCCTGCACGGGGCTAGCGCTGTTTTGTCGGTTATTGCATCTTCTTGTTCAGGCTTTTCCTTATACCCTATTGGGTCCTCTCAATCGGGTTGCTCAGAATAGGTCTTGCATGGAGGTCGACAACAAACTAAATGAGGTGGCTCAATCTATTGGGGATCTCTGGTCAATTCGGCAGTTTGAGGAGGCGTTTGCTGCTTTGCGGCGCCTGGGGGCCGCTGGCGAAACAATATCGTCAATCCAAGGTCTTCCTGGCGGTCCGGGGCCCTGACGGTTTGCTGGTGGCTTCTGTGCATGAAACCAACGAGTCGTGGCTTGAATACTTCGCGTCTCAGGAACTTGTGGCGAAGCTCGAGCCGTTCACACTCCTGCAACTGTTTCAAGACCGTTGTATCTCGGCAGACGTTGCTGAACGAAAGGGCAGTAGGTATACTGTGTTGCAGGAGTTTCACAAGGTTTTGCGCCTTGCCAGAAGTAGTGCAGGTGGTGCTGATGGCCTTCATGGCAGGTTTGTGCGCGCGTGCTCTAATTCATCGGCTCTCGCCTATTACCCGCTGGTTGTGAAAGCTGCTTTGTTGATTTCGGAGCCATTGCAATGGAAAGGCGGTGACCTACCCCGTATTCCCAAATCACGAGGGTCTACGTTCTCTCCTACTGCATCTAGATCGATATTGGTTGCTTCACATACCAGCAAGGAGTATCATGCATGTTTAAGAAGACAACTCACTACCAACGATGCAGTCAGCAGTCGGCTCTCAGCAGTATGCGGGTGTGCCTGGATGTGGGGCGCAGCTGGCGCTTCCAGCTACGAGAGTTTCTTTGCTTTCTTTTTGTTGATGTCATAAATGCGTATCATATGGCGATGCGAGAGCTCATGATCAAGACTGACGTATCACCAGACTCGCTCAAGGCTTTGTTGAAGCAAGCAGATCTGCTTGCAGCGCCCCTCCCGCTCTTGGCTCAGAGGCTTCAGGAACTTCCCTCGTTGCATCGTCAGGATGTGGATGACCATGTCAAGGCCGTGGTTGAGGAGGTCTATCGGCTAGGCTGGTTTCAGTTTCCCAGGGCAACTAGAATCGCAATCATGTTCAGGGGAAGTAGGCCTGGAACACCATTTGGAGACGCGTTGTTCCTATTTGTCATGGCTGAATTTACCGGCAATGTAGCGCGCGAGCTTGCAGAGCTGGGCCTCGCTTGTTCTTCTGCTATTCCCATCCTCGCATGTGTTTGAAGAGGCGAAGGAGACAACGGTTGAGGCAGAGTTTCCAGCCATGGTGTACGCAGATGATTCATTGCACGCATCGCTTGCGGCCTTGGAGACTGTTCAAGACCACTTGGAAGTTTTTGGCAATATTGTGCTCGACGCGAACTCTGGCGTTGGATTGGTGCTTCACCTCAAGATTGGTAAAACAGAATTGATGTTGCACCTGACTGGTCCTGGGTCCGCCAGCTTTCGTCGACGTGTCTTTCATGCCCTGGGGGAGGTGTTTCCCGTGAGGTCTTTATACGTCGGTGAGGGCATCAGCGTCGTCAGGACAGCTGTGCATCGAGGCGCTGTCGTTACCGATCGTGCATTGTTGGGGCCGAAGTTTGTACACCGCGACGCAGAATCACGCGTGCAGCTGTCCGTGTTGAGTAAGGCCTTCAAGAGGGCCCGCAAATTTTTGATCATGCCCACACTGATCTTCACCGATTCCCTGGTCATGAATTCTGCTCTGTATAGTGCCGGTGCATGTACAATATGTATGGTAATGATCTTGCCCGCGTCAGGTCCCAATATGCGCGAAAGTGCAGGCGGGTTCTCCGTCTTCCTTGCTTTGAGGCTGGAGGCTCTACAGATGAGGACGTTATGTCGGCTGCGTCAAGGCCGAGCGTCTCAGTTGTGCTGCGTGTGGCGAGACTGCAGCTGTTCGGACAAGTCATTGCGGCAACTCCTGCTCCTCTGCTAGGGCTTCTCTATGCTGAATATCATCGCCAAACACAATTACTGGTTACATCAGGTCCCGGAGGATTTTGCCTGGCTGCGTTCAAGCCATCACGCGTTCCAAGATATGCCTCTTCCGTCGTCAGATCCAGGAACTTGGGTGCCTCAGGCCAAGACTTCCAAACGAGCGTGCTTAGGTGCCGTCCAGGAGGCTGCCAAGGCGGAAATTGTTAAGGCACGGCGAGAGCTGGATGCGTCACGCTGGAAGGGGAGAACATTGAAGTTGCTGACAAGTGAAGGATTGCCACCCCAGCGTGGCGTGCGGCTGCAAGAGCAGCGCCAAACGTTCAACTGCCACTTTAACGAATTTTGCTCAGATAAGGTTTCATCTCTAGACGCGCATCCGTGCCAATTGCATTACCTTGTCGGGCATAGCAAGGAGGCATGTGTCAGACAGTTGCTGCCAAGCGTGCCTGATTTTTTTTCGTCCAGGACAATGCTTGCTTGGCACGTGACAACATGGCGCCTAACTTCTATGATGTTTTACCTGAATCAATTGCCGCCTCATGCGCCTGAAGTCATACAGGAGCTGGCGGCTAAGGGAAAACACAATAGTACTCAAACATATAGGCGAAACTACCCTGCTTCACGCGCGCGGTTCCGTCATGTATCGCGTTGGGGCCGATCCATCCTGCTGCGAACATGCCAGAGAGTATACGCCCGTGCCCAAGCTGTGGTGTACGTGCAGAATGTTTTGCAAGAAGTGACGGGATGGTCTCGTAAACTGTTGGGCCAGCTGTCTACTGAGACCAATGCCCCTGGCTCGGTAAATGGTGTTTCTAGATTGGCCGTGCGATAGTCACGGATACTCTGGTATATGAGCTAACGTGATTCCACGCAGACTGCATCGCCATACTGTTTTCGTTGCTATTTTTTCCGGCCAGCGCCGCACAGGATATATTCAATGTGCAGTGGAAGCGTCCTTGGAAATGGTATTGCCTAGTGTTGAGATGCGTGTGCTATCTATCGACATTTTATTTGACTCAGAGGTTGGTGACCTTAGTAAGCAGTCCGAGGTTCATCTATGGTCTGGCCAGATTAAGGCGGGCCGAACTGCTCTGATAGGAGGGGGGGGGGGGCCGTGCGAAACATTCTCGGCGGCTCGTTGGAAAGACGCCCCCCCTCCACTTCGGTCCTGTAATCCCCTTTGGGGGCTGGCGGCTTTAACGCTCAGGCAGCGTCTACAGGTTCAGGTCGCCAATGTTTTATGTATGGCTATTGTGGGGTTGCTGTGTGTTGGCGACGATTGGTGGATGAGGATGGGTTGAGCACCCCGCGGCCCCAACGTGGGAACCCCGTGCAACCCCGTCCTGGTCCTTCCGTACCACTAAGGCCCTCATTGCAGCCCCTTGTTGTTCCCGGACAGAATTCGACCAGTGTGAGTTTGGCCAAGTTTGCAAACCGCCTACAGGAATATTGGCCGTTCGAATGCCCTCTCTAGCGTCTCTCCTCACCTCCACCCTAGGGAATGGCAAGTGTCGCCACGGTCGAGGAGCCCACCAGACCTGGCTACACAAGCAAGCGGATGACTCCTGAATAACGTCACACAAGACAGTCTACCCGCATGCGTTATTTTCTACTTTGGCACAGGACATGTTGGAAGCTGTGCTTGATTTCAATAGAGCTGCGAATGTCATGAGCAGGGGCGCACAAAACAATTGCATGAGTTTTTTGTTGCTACGGCCTCCATATTTGCTGAGGCCCCTCCCATGGGTCCAGATTTTGATGTCAAACGGCCTGCCCGCCACCAATCAACCATTGAGCGACTCCGTGCTGTCCAGGCCTGTACCTGTACCAATCAGAGCTCGGAAATGCAGCAGGCTGATGATCTAAACAACCATTCCATGGCGATTTCTTTGGCAATTGAACCTAGTCCGTTGTTTCACAAGGAATCTCCTGAGGACCCGTTTGCCCATTCCCCTTAGTCGATTTCCCCACCGCTCCCTCCCCCTCCGTCTCCGCCGCCTCCTCCCCCTATGTCTGACGCCGTGAGAGCTCGTGTTGCGGCGAACAGGGCTGAGGCTTTGCGTCGGAGACGGGAGCGAGCGGCTGAGCAGTGTAGGCTACCGATCCCGAGCTTGAACTTGTTCGGTCCACCTCCAGAGTTGCCTCCTCGGGTGCCGAAAGACAAGGTGCAAGCAGACTTACACAGGTGGTTCTCAGCTGCCATCGCATGGAACTCATGATAGTGGCGTTCATGAAGGGGATGTAGGGCTTAGGATAGGAGTGGGAGGATGGAGGTAACGTTTCTGTCTTGTGCGAGCCTCCCGAGGGCAGGCTGTCTGTCTCGCGGGAGCCTTCCAGAGGTAGGCGGGGGGGGGGGCAGTGAACAACTGATTGGTCCATTGCTGGGGTTGCCCCAAGAATGGGCCAATTGGCTCTGTCCCTTCGTCGCCCTAAGCATGCGAGTCTCCTGGCATTGCGGAATTAAGAATAAGATTTCCCATTGCTTCCACACATTTCTCTTTCACAGGCCTCTGTTCGATTGTGCAGGCGCAGGCCCCACCTTCGACACCCTCGGCCGCTCTCTGTTGCAATAGGCGTGGGGAGGCAATGGAGCATTGGGTGGGGAAGGCAGTCCCGCGCGCGTTTGTGCGCCCGACGTCTACAACAACTTCTTTGCAGGCACGCCCACGCGCCGTGCCGCTTGCGGGCAGGGCAGAGGATGGATGAGGAAGTGAGTTGAAGGATATGAAGGGGGATGTGAGGTTGCCCGATGTCGCTCCGAGCCTCTGGTCGCTCGGCTCTCGTTTCGACTTCTTGTGTCGATGCATGGAGACGGCTTTGCCTTTGTTTTGATGCCCGAGCTTCAGGCTCTCTTGGTCTGCAGGCGGTTTCGCTTCCTGCACACCCCCGGCAGTGCCTCCTCTGGCGGACTTTCGAAGGCATCCGAGCTCCGAGTTCCTGCTCCTGCTGCTGCTCTACACGTGATCACTTCGGCACACCCCTCACACGGTTCGCGGCCCGAGCTCCACCGAACGCCCCAGTGGCAGGAGTCACATGGCGGCCTCTCCTTTGTTTCGGTGCACCCCTCACGACTGTTCGTGGACCCATAGGGTGCTCCACCGAAGGCCCCAGTGGCAGGAAACTTAGCGGCTGCCCTCCATGTCGGCGCGCCCCTCACACGTTCCGTGGCCCCGTAGAGGGCTCCAATGAAAGCCCCAACGGCAGGAGTCGCATGGCGGCCGCCTTCTCGTTTCCGCACGCCCCTCACACGTTTCGTGGCTCCAGAGGGAGCTCCACCGACGGCCCCATTTTCAGGAGTCGTACGGCGGCCGCCCCTGCGTTTCGGCAGATCCCTCACACGGTTCGTGGACGAAGGGAGCTTCACTGAAGGCCACTGGCGGCCGCCCCTCCATTTCGGCACACCCCTCACACGGTTCGTGGCCCCAATAGGAAGCTTCACCGAAGGCCCCAGTGGCAGGAGTCGCATGGCGGCCGCCCCCTCGCTTCGGCACGCCCCTCACACGTTTCGTGGCCCTATAGGGAGCTCAACCGAAGGCCCCGGTAGCACGAGTCGCATGGCGACCGCCTCCTCGTTTCCGTACGCCCCTCACACGGTTCGTGGCTCCATAGGGAGGTCTGCCGCAAACCCCAGTAGCAGGAGTCGCACGGCGGCCGCCCCTTCGTTTTTGCACGCCCCTCGCACGGTTGGTGCCGAAGGCCGCAATGGCAGGAGTTGTATGCGTGACAGCGCCTATTTTGGCACACTTTCACGCGGTTCGTGGCCCTATAGGGAGATACACCGAAGGTCCCTGTGGCAAGAGTCGCATGGCGGCTGCCCCCTCGTTTCGGCACACCCGTCGCACGGTTCGTCGCCCCATGGGGAGCCACAGGGAGGGTGTCTTGATCACTGTTCCCTTTTAAGAAACACCCCCTCCCCCAGGCGACTGGTAGCCAACCAGGAACCATGAGGGCCCACCCCCCACCATCCCTTGTTAAAACAACCATACAACACATACTCTGCCTCCAAATTCGGAACATGCGCAGCCAACCCGATGCGGCCTCCCCCCCCCCATCCCTGTCCAAAAACAATACACAGTACACTCGGCGGCGGCGGCGGCGGCTGCGGCGGGGCGGCGGCGGCGGCTGCGGCGGCTGAGGCGGCGGCGGCGGCGGGGGCGGCGGCGGCGGCGGCGGTTGCGGCGGCGGCGGCGGTGGCGGTGGCGGCGGTGGCAGCAACGGCGGCGGCGGCGGCGGCAGCGGCTGCGGCGATTTGGTAGCGGGGGCGGCGGCGGCGGATTGGCCCCCAGTAGCTGCCCATCCAAAGACGACTGCTGAATATGCTCAGGCTCGGGCCAGGCTCGGGTGCTACGTATGTGTTGGGAGGGCGGGTGGGAGTGAGCGAGGCGGCTTGCGGGCGGGGAGGGAGTCTTGATCACTGTTCCCTATTAATAAACACCCCCTCCCCCAGGCGACTGGGGGCCAACCTGGGTCCATGCCGACCCCCCCCCATCATCCCTTGTAAACAACCATACAAACACACACTCTGCCTCCAAATTGGGAACATGCGCAGCCAACCCGATGCGGCCCCCCCCACCATCCCTGTCAAAAACAATACAGAGTACACTTGGCGGCGGCGGCGGCTGCGGCGGCTGCGGCGGCGGTGGCGGCGGCGGTGGCGGCGGCTGCGGCGGCTGCGGCGGCGGCGGCGGCGGCGGCGGCGGCGGCGGTGGCGGCAGCGCCAGCGGCTGCGGCGGCGGCGGCGGTTTGGCAGCGGGGGGCGGCGGCGGCGGCGATGGCGGCGGCGGCGGCGGCTGCGGCGGCGGCGGCTGAGGCGGCGGCGGCGGCGGCGGCGGATTGGCCCCCAGTAGCTGCCCATCCCAAGACGACTGCTGAATATGCTCAGGCTCGGGCCAGACTCGGGTGCTACGTATGTGTTGGGAGGGCGGGTGGGAGTGAGCGAGACGGCTTGCGGGCGGGGAGGGGGTAACTTGACCCCTCCCCCTACCCCGCCCCCTGGGACTGGACGGCGGGCGTCGCGAGAGGTCAGAGCGTTCAAGGTGCCCCCCAGCAAACCAAATGTTTTATGCAACATGGCACAACATAGCCCTCAAGATGGCACAATATTGCTTCTAGCATGCCTCCGAGAAGCCCGAATACCGCCCCAAGAAGGTTCCAAGTGGCCACGGAGTCTCCCAAAGACACCTCCGATAAGCCTAAACCATTCGAACACCTGTTGTTTTCCGCTGCTTTTTGCCTGCTCGCATTTTCGCTTCACATGGGCTTTAAGAGCGTTGCAACTTCGTACAAGGGCGCCCCAAAGTTGGCCCGGAAGGGTTCCAAGACGACGGCCCCCGAAACGCCCAGGATCGCCCAAAGAGCGTCTCAAGAGGACCTCCAATATGGCCCAAAGAGATCCCACCAAAGACCTCTGTTATGCTGAATGCTTCTCTGCTTCCCTCCATTCGACAACGCCCCTGGGCATCGCCTCTGGATGGGCTGACGGGGACACGGTGAGGGCGTTGGAAAAGAAACTATTGGATACGGAATCCAGGGACTGGAAGCTGGTGGAAAGCACATCGCCGCCGCCCTCTTCAGATACACAATAATCCAAGGTCTGAATTCCTCAACACACGCTTCACCGTGCGCGACGCGTCGAGAACCTCGATGGGAAGCCAGCCGCGACGGCCAGGA